>VFFE01006163.1:232795-353662 GCA_008921705.1 Burhinus oedicnemus
CAGCGAGGTGGATTGAGAGCTGGCTGTGTGACAGAACTCAGAGGGTTGTGATTAATGGAGCAGTGTCAAGTTGGAGGCCTGTAACCAGTGGTGTCCCCCAGGGGTCAATACGCGGTGCAATCTTGTTCAATCTATTCATCAATGACCTGGATGAGGGGACAGAGTGTATCCTTAGCAAGTTTGCTGATGATACCAAACTGGGAGGGGTGGCTGACACTCCAGAGGGCCGCACTGCCATCCAGCGCAACCCGGACAGGCTGGAGTGCTGGGTAGAGAAGAACCTAATGAGGTTCAACAAGAGCAAGGGTAGCGTCCTGCACCTGGGCAGGAAGAATGCTAGGCACCAATATAGGTTAGGGGTGGACCTGCTGGAAAGCAGTTCTGAGGAGGAGGATCTGGGGGTCCTGGTAGACAGTAAATTATCCATGAGCCAGCAATGTGCCCTTGTCGCCAGGAAGGCCAATGGAATCCTGGGCTGCCTAGGGAAGAGTGTGGCCAGTAGGTCGAGGGAGGTCATCCTCCCCCTCTACTCTGCACTGGTGAGGCCACAACTGGAATACTGTGTCCAGTTCTGGGCTCCCCAGCTCAAGCAGGACAGGGAACGACTGGAGAGCGTCCAGCGTAGGGCAACAAAGATGGCTGGGGGACTGGAGCACCCGCCTTATGAGGAAAGGCTGAGAGAGCTGGGACTCTTTAGTCTGGAGAAGAGAAGGCTGAGGGGAGACCTTATTCTTGCTTATAAGTATCTAAAGGGTAGGTTGAAGGAGGATGGGGGCAGACTGTTTTCAGTGGTTCCCAGTGACGAGACGAGGGGCAGCAGGCACAAGTTGGAACAACGGAAGTTCCATTCAAACATCAGAAAAAACTTCTTTACGGTGAGGGTGACAGAGCACTGGAAGAGGCTGCCCAGGGAGGTTGTGGAGTCCCCTTCTCTGGAGATTTTCAAGACCCGCCTGGATGCAGTCCTGAGTAACGTGCTCTAGGCATTCCTGTGTCAGCAGGGGAGTTGGACTACATGTTCTCTAGAGGTCCCTTCCAACTCTGAAAACTCTGTGATTCCGTGAATTACTGATTCAAACATACATTTTACTGAAAGAGATCTGACCTGATGAGGATTCCCTCAGAAAGTAAAATGATGCCACATTTTTCTTAAATCTAGAGAACTGAGTATCTGTTTTAAGATGTACTTAAATTCTGTGCACCATAAAATTGGCTTCCCAACCTTTTAAGAACTTCAAGAACTAATATACAGAGCTACTCCTCTCAACACAGTACTTTATCAGACAAAAGGTTGTTTTCATCTTGTATACCTTCTGTTTCTATTTTTATCTCATTACTGGAAGCCAGTAGCATTTTCCTTCTTGGTAATTTCTAAAACCATTGTATTTTAGATAAGAATATAAAAAAAAAAAATTGCTTTGCTGCAATTCTTAGCATATCTGCACCTTAAAATTGTAAAGGTACTTACAGTGTTTGTAGACTTACCCTAACTCGCATTAATTGGTCTAATCTGTTTATCAACAACTAGATACCTGCATGATAAGCCAGTGCCAGATTTTTAGCGCATGTTGAATAGCTTCCCTGTGCTGAGGCTTGTTCTGTTTCATCTCTCTGTTGGAACTAGGTAGGGCTTTACAGCTACCTCAAATACATCTGTGTGTGAACTGGAAGGAATTGTGGGACCAGTTGTGGAACTGTCCCTAACAAGCTGCTAGCTAGTAAGCGACGCTGTTGCCTGTTTCTTCAGGCTAAGGATGGATTGCCCCAAGAAAGCCTCTTTCAAAGAGATTTTATTCTTAAACAGGCGAACCTTTTTGTTCAGGCAAACCTTAGCTACTTTATTTTTTCTCCATTAGATCTCAGGCAGCATTTTACAGCTGACTTTCCAAATAAGGAATAAGAAATATTAATTTATTTTCAAATTACTTCACCTTTTTAAAACCAGAAAACTAGAATGTGGGGTTTTTTTTCATAATGATTATATTAAAAGGTAAAACACAAATACAAAAGCAAGGTTTGGTGGCTGCTATTACACACATCAGAAGCAGCGTGCAGTTACACTGATAAAGAGAGTTGTATATAAAGTAACGCAGATGTGAAATTAAAGCCAGTGAAGGTGTACATTAATGGTAAATACAATGTCCACAATTAATTTTAAACCAGTTGAACATGTGGTGCATATTAGAGTTCATATAATCTTACTATAGGCAAATAATTAATATTGCATACATCAAGTCTGGAAGGATAGCCAACTGAAAGTGATTAAATAAATGTGGAGTATATAATTAATTACAATTTGCTATGAAGGTAATAAAGAAGTAAATAAGATTCTGGCATCATCAGTGAGCATAAGTTAAAAAACTATCCTATAGTTTTGGAAAGGAATTTGAAATAGATCTCATGTTCGCTGAAAGAGGCAGTTTTGATGTTGATAAAAAGTACCATAAAAAAATCTGGGACTGCTTTACATTGCATGACTTTTCTCAACAGAGCGAATGACCTGAAACTAAAGCCACCTGTCAATCTAAATTTTAAACCCCTGAAATCAGTTATGGGATTAGAGGCATGTCTGCTTCTATTCAAATGAGAATGCTGAGTGAAGTAAAATATACTTCTTAGTAACAAAGCTTATGAAATGGATAATTTAAAAACAGGTTGTGGACTGATGGAAGCATCAAGACCATTCATTCTCTTTGACATAGAAAAACTGTGTCAGTAAAGCCTAATTACTGTGTCCTTCCATGTTAAAGAAGGTAATGCTAAAAGTAATGCCTAAAAAAATGTCACCAAGATAGATTTACAATTATGCTATTTGGTCAGATGCTTTTTACTCTCTATAATGCGTTGTATGCTCTATAGTCTTTGTATTGTATACTCTCTATAATGGAGTTATGTATTAATGTAACTGTATCAGTTTGCTGCCTTCAAGACTACTATATGTAGGCCAGGGTTGCTAGCAAGTGTGTGGAGTACCTTCATATAAAAGACTCTCTAATGGGATGGAAGATCATTTCAATTTGATTTCTGGAATAACATGAAGGGATTGATAGAAGAAAAAAGGTTTTTTCAGTTTGAGAAATTGGAAATGAGGGAAACTATACTGGAAGATTCTGGAGTTTAGGGAGCAGAAAACTGATCCCTTCAAAATGTGGAAAAACAGTTTCTCACATGGAATCATGTTCAGTCCAGTCGAATCCTTTAACCATCCCAATGATCTAAAACTGAATCTAAACTCAAGTGTCTAAATAGAAAGCCTGCCACACCTGTGCCATAGTAGACACAGGCCACACTCATGCCAGCTGTAAAAGGAATAAGCTTTCAAGTGATCTAAGTAACCTAGGCCTTGTTAGACTTTTAATATACTTTGAGAATAATCATAGAATGGTTAAAGAATAGATGAAATTGTATAAGGTTGATTAATAGAATGCAGGTGCTTAAAACAATGTTTTGAGACTTATGTAAGCGCTGCTCATTTATCCTCTGTACACTCCCAACCAAGGCTGGCCTAAAACCCAGTCAAGCTGAATCAACAGAATAGTGAATGTAGAATGTGATTAACCCACAGTAAGCAACTTATAAAAGGTTAGATATTAAGAAGAGACATAGAGTAAGCATAAGTTAATGTAACACCTTGAGTTTTCTGAGAAGTCTATAGAAGGACGTTGATGGAGATTGTGTATATGTGAGCCACAACTTCAGAAGAGGAACTGAAATGGAACGATGAGAACCAGCTGGGACTCGGGAGAATTAATGAACTTTTGGAACTACTGAAGAATGAAGAACTGGGAGACTTTAAAGGAACATTAAGAACTTTTCAAGTAGCAGTATCTATTATGTAATGTTGTGTGTAATCATATATATAGGAGATGTATTTTTTTAGCCACTTGCCCCTCACTGAGGTGATGGCCCAACTTTGAGTTGATCAATAAAGCAAACCTAGGGGTACCCACGGTCTGGTGAAAATCTTTAACACCATCTGAAATCCTATCTTCTTTCTGGCCTTGGCTCATCATCCAAGAGATCGAATAACAGCATTTAGCAAGTGATGACACATCTAGGTCTTTGAGTACAGATAAAATGGATATTCATTTTGCTTTTCAACTCAGGCTTCAGTATCAGCAGTGCATCTGCCAGCGTACCATAAGCATGGGTTGGAGACAGAAAAGTATGTGTTGGAGAACATTGAGAATACCATATGGAAATTATTCTGTGGATTATCCCACTGAATCATCGAGTCATGTACAGGATTAGTTACTTCTCCGTATGGTCTTTAAGGACCAAATTGCTGCTGGAATATTTTCCAAAGGTTATTTTTATGTTTTGCTGTACTATGGATTTGTGTTAAAAATTACATCATAGCCTGCACGTAAAATGAGATATTTTAAAGAACCCGAAGAGCTTTATACATTTTCTTCCACATTTTAGCAAATATAATACTCTCTCAATCAGTAATCTTTGAAGAACTGTGTCTAATTTATTCACTGCTATACATACATTTCCGTACGGACACAGTCTGCAAGCTTTGCAAAAATGGGTGTGGGTGGTATGAAGTCATTTATGCTGCTAATTGACAATTATGCAGTTGCTTCTAGTTTCAAATAGAAAAAAATCAATATACTCTGGCAGATAAAATAAAAAAGGGGAGGAATAAAATTCCATTTTTTGCAACCAGTCTGTGTCATGCTATTTAAATCAGTTTTAGTTAAACTTGCTAAAACTAATCAGTTTGAGCTAAAATAAAATTATTTTATTCTTGTTGTTCCATACATTAGCTAGCAAGTTCTGTCAAGATGACATTATAATTATGTGAATTACAGATCAATGCCTATTCCCATTTGTACCTACACTTGAATGACATGATTGAATTAGGGTAGAACTTTGCTAGTATGCATTAATCCTGAATACTTCTCAAAATACCTTAATAAAAATGTCAAAAAGTACTTTATTTATTCTAACTTCTGTAACTTTTTGTAATAAAAATATATATGCATAATTTACATCTTAACAGTGAAGGAAGTTATTGGAGAACTCTGATGTCTTTGCTGGGAAAGGAAAAGCCACACGTGTCTGAGAAGAATGGAGAGAAGGGGTCATAGTTTTTGATGAGAACAAGGAGTAGTGCACTGGGACAAGGCAGCAGGGCTGGTAAGAGCAAGTGCAAGGGCACAGTTTAAGAAGACGTGTATTAAGGACTTCGGTTGTTTTTCTCTGCAGCTTTTTAGCATTTATAATAAGATTAAAGATGGGAGATAGTCTCAGGATTTTAAAGTGGTGCAGTGAGTCTTCTGGCTAGTAGACTGTCTAGCTGCAACATTGCAATAGGTTTTTGTAAAGAAGTTCACTGCTGTTCAGTTTTTAAGAAATGATGTCTCTCTGATGCCTAAAGCATAAATGTTCAGTTTTGGGGAAGAATAAAGATAGTAGACTTCCACTCTCAGTTAAAAGATTTGTTGCTATCTTGTGTCTGTCATCTTCAGTAGCAAAGTAGAGCTGACAATTGTTGTTTCTCATTCTCTCTCTTCCAACAGTGCTGATCTTTCTCAAAATCTTTAATTCCATTGCAGCAGAACAATAATTAATTGAGGTTCCAGCAAAAATATTCTTATTCTCATAGGTCCAAACAGAAAGCTGAAAGAATTGAGTGGTTCCCTAACCAGACTCACAGGAATGAAAAAATGACATGAATTATTTGTTGTTGAGAAAAACAAACAAGCCAAAAGTCCAACAGAAAAACTCTTTCATTGGCATATGGAAAGCACCCAGACTAGCTCCACCTCCTACCTCAATGAACTAATTACAACTCAATCACCCAATACCTTGCAATTTTAGTAATCCCTTCCAGTATATCTACAGTGATACACTATTGAATACTTTAAAATTAGAAGATGACTTGAGAAATGGAGATGGTTTCTAACACTAAATTACAATTTTACTTCACCTGTGTTATAGATGCATAGAATATGGAAGGCAGGAGAATAATTATCTTTATAACTTCATTGTCTTTACATGTGAAATAGCATTGTTGTTTTGGAACCATACGTAGGCAGATCACTAAAAACAGTTGAGTAATTATCAAATCCAACCTTCCTTCCAATGAAGAAAATGTGTATCAAATGATTTAAAGGTAGAATAATCTTATGTAACAAGACTTGTAAAGTTTTTAAATTCAGATGTGAATTCTTCACAAGTATAATGTAAATTTTGACAAAGTGTTTGGATGGTGGTGCTTTTACATTTTTGCTGCAAGACATGATTAACTCTTGACCTACCTACATCTATTAGCATTTTGCAGTAAAAATAGCAGCACTGAGCCACTTCCTGAGGTGTAAGAATAATCCAGCAACTCCTAAACAGGGGGGAGATTTTTTTTTTCAGTTAAAACAAAGAAATCATTGAAATAAAGAGCAGCTTTTATAAAGAGTTTCAGAATTCTTGACTGGCATCACTTAAAATTGCCCCCTCCTCTCCCCTCAGTATTAAGAAAATCTTATTTTCCAAATCAGCTAGATTTCGCAATGAGCATTAAATGCAATATTTAGAAAAGAAATATTTTATTTTACATGTTCATCACCAATGTGCACATATAACTGATGCATTTGAGCTTGACCAATTTTTTGACAGGCTGTGATAGCCAAAAATGACAGAATTAGCAGCACCACAATAGGGCTTATGAAAAATAAGAAAAGTATCAGTACTGGATTGTATTGCATCAGATACTGAAAAAAAAGAAAGTATAAGACCAGTTTGCACACCTGCTTTTACTTCATCTAACTCAAATCTTCTACCAGGTCCACAGAGGTATTACAGTTTGTAGAAGCTTTAAAACTTATTGCAAAGAGATTAATTGCCTCTGATTAACTGCACTTTAACATGAAGTAGCCACATAAAACAGAGGCAGATATCATTACATAGCAGCCTGTCTTGTTCCTTCCAGGTACCAAATCAATCTAACTATATGACTATCAAGCTCATCCCTTTGAAACTAAGGAAACAGCAAGAACAGAAGCAACACGTTTTCTGAACATGGCAGTCGAAGAAGAAAATGTAAGTTGTTCCAATTTTTTACTAAGTACCTTGACAGGAAAGAAAATTCCAGGTATCGCAGCAAGGAGAATAAAGACATTAAAAAAAAAAAAAGGAAAAGAAAGGAAAAAGGTTTTTAGCCACAACCTGATTACCCGGTCAGTTAACTGAGTCCTTCTTCTCTATAAACTTCTAAAAAATATATCAGTAAATAAGAGACATACAAAATGGAGCATGGGAAATGCCAAACTTCAAGCCTGTATAGTGCAATGAAGAGCTAGACTGAGACTGATAAAAATGCTTTACAAGAACTGAATGCTTGTGATCCCCTGCAGAGTAGTTCTGTGTCTTTTTAGATAAGATTTTTGGCAAGGAAGTGTCACATTTTGATCTAAATAGCCCAGTCAGGTTGCAACAAAACCAGAATACGAATACCAAAAAACTTGAAAACCAATACAAAAACCAAAAAACAGCATGAAAGCAATAAATCATATAGTAACCATGTCAAAATGCTTGCCATATCCAGATAGATTTGTAACTACACAACAAACATATGAAAAGTAGTTTCACATTTACTAATCTGTTTATTAACATTAACCATAATAATAGAAATTAAAATACTCATGCCTTGGAAGCAATGGCTTTTCGCTGATCTTCCAATTACGGAGATTTCTATAACAACATGCAACAACCTGACTTATTGAGGGTGCAGTCCTGCATGTCATTTTTCCATATTCCAGAATGATAAAACTTCTTTTCTGGAAAATATATGTGTTGCCATTCAGGATCACTAAAGTAAAATACTGTTGAACCAAGCAGCAATTCTGAAAAACACATGAACTAACCTCACAAATGCATTCAAACATCATGGATTTAACAGCTTCAGCTGTGGAAAAACTGTCTATAAAGGTTTTATAAGCAAAAATATCTACCTTTTTACCAGCAGGACATATCTCCCAGCAGAGTTTGGATGGACTGATTAAATTACAAATGGGTTTTATCTTGCATATTCTACTCAAAACTTAGTCCTTACTAGCTCTACAAAATTAAAACTGAATTAAAACACTACAGATATTTGTGAGCTACAGGAGCACAGAGGGTCTTCAACTTTGCTCCTCACTGCTCTCTTTTTGTGCTCATGCTTCAAAAAGGGTGCCACAAGTAGAATCATAGAATAACTGGAGTTGGAATGGTCCCATAAAGATCATCTCCCTGCTCCACACAGGACTGCCTAAAACTAAACCATTTGACCAAGAGCATTGTCCAGACACTCCTTGAACGGCTTGGTGCCGTGACCACTTCCCTGGGGAGCCTGTTCCAGTGACTGACCACCCTCTCAGTGAAGAACCTTTTCCTAATGTCCAACCTGAACTTCCCCTGATGCAGCTTCATTCCATTTCCTTGTGTCCTTCTGCTGGTCACCAGAGAGAGGAGATCAGCACCTTGCCCCGTGCTGCTCCCCTTGAGGAAGTTACAGACTGTGATAAGGTCCCACTTCAGCCTTCTCTTCTCCAAGCTGAACAAACCAAGTAACCTCAGCCGTTCCTCATAAGTCTTGCCCTTGAGACCTTTCACCATCTTGGTCGCCCTCCTCTGGACACACTCTAATAGTTTGATGTCCTTCTTATATTCAGTATATAAGTATTTGCATTCAACATAAGCAGCTCTTGCCTGCATGTCGTTGTAGAGACGGACACGACACCGAATATCAAGTTACAGTAATTCTTCTATCATCCTTTATTTTACAAGCAGTGCCTTTTTATATACTCTACCATTCTACTTCTGCCCAATCCACTCTCACATCATGCGCCAGCCAGCCAATACAATTGTTGATCATGCGCTGTCCATGCTCTGGTCAAAGCCAGGATGTTTGCCAACGCTTAGAATGTTTATCACTGTGTTCACTTGTTTGCTCCGCTCTTCTCAGGACTTCCCAGTCTCTTCAAGGGTACACAGGTATCTGCTCAAGGTCAATGTTAAACTTGCATTCTGATCCCTCGGATCAGCCGAGGTCTCCCACACCTGCACAAGAGCAACTTAAAATAACAGCAAATTAAAATAACAGTCTAACCACAAGTAAGATCAAAGTAATTTCCTAATCTGTAGATTTGCTCTCCCCATAGTACGGGCCTACTGTTTTGGACAGAAGTCATAATTCAAGAGGTCGTTCCGTTCAGTTCATCCATGGAAGTCCATTTCCTTTTCTCTTAAAAGAAAACAGAACAAACCCAACGCTGCTTCCTGCTGCCTTGATTCTGACCTGTCACGTCTGTCCAAGACTGATCTTCAAAGCAGAGAATATTTAAAAATTATTATTAAAATGAAGCTGAAAGAGCTCCCAAAAGCAATATTTAAAAAAAAAGGATATTCCACAGCTTATTCTTTTTATTTCAACTGAAGGAGTAAACCCATAGAGCAGCACACAATCAAAGGCAGATAATATACACATCAGCAGATCAGAAAAGATCAGCATTATTGGTTGATTTCTTGTTGTAATGAACAGGAATTGACATTATCAAGCAAGCATACAGAATAATGACAACACTGGGCTCATTTTAGGCATTTGCTCAAACAGAAAAAAAAGATGAGCCTATGAAGCAAACAAAACAACAACTAAACCCAAAACTGAGAAACTTCTATTGCAATTCCAAAAAGGCCAGTTGCTATCTTTACAATCTTCAGATATCTATGTATATAACCTCATACATACACACTTTCACATCATCCCACTCTAAGGACAGGTTTCAGTCTAAACACAACTGTTAATGTCATTTTAGACACCCCAGTGCATGCCAGCTGTCACTGCAGCAAGATGTGTGTCTCTGTCACTTTTGTGTTGTATCAGCCTGCTTAAGTAAATGCATGAGGTATCCCAGGGCATTATTGTGGCAGTTGAAGCCTTTGTTTAGGCAACTGAACCTACTCTAGATGTGTAACTTAGGTACTTAAATTCTGTAAGAGGACTTAAACTATATGAAACAGTGAAAAATGAATGTCTGAAAATGGAAGGGGAATTCAGAGGCTCTTCTGTCACAGTAAAACACTGGGATTAGCTGTTGAAGATCGTTCAGTAATGAACTTGAATATATTAAAATATCCTGAATGTCCATGTTGTTTACAAAATGGTAACTTTGAAGACAAGAGCAAAAATATGCAAGAAATAGCAGGCATGCCTGCAGCTGAACCTAGGGGACTATGAGTAAAACACAGCAGTTTCTGAAAAATAAACAAACTTGCATTTCTCGATGCATCATCATTCCTGGACTCTTGGAACAAGATGGGAGAGTACTGTGCTGTAAACCTAGAGAAAACACTAGTAGTTATAGAGTTTCTGGCAGACACCCCTCCCTCCCCCCACCTCCTTCCCAAGAGATCCAAGTGTAGCTTTGCTAACTGCAATGTGACCTGACTGCACGTGCATAAAAACACACCTGGATGGAAAACCTACTTTTTCCAGTCAGGAATGTACAACTGTTATAGTGGGCAGTCTGGATAATTAGCAATGCTGGAATTTTCCCAACAGCAGTGAATCTCTGTCCTACCTACAGATAGGGTCTTCACATTCCCTGATACACTACTTGGCTACAATCGCACTTTGTATTTGTACCACATGAATTAACTATGATCCTTTTATAAGTCACTGCAGAGCATGCAGTGGGAAACTAAAACATGGACTGCATTTGCTAACATAAAGTTTAGAGCTGCTCAGTAGTACTTGCTACAAGATAAAGCTATCTGTTGCTTTTCTGTGAAAGCAAGGGTAGTAGCCTCACTGACTAGGATGCCAAAGCCCACTGCTTTTTCTGGCTCCCTTAAGCCATCAGCAAGATGTCCTTTGCAGAATGGAATAATCAGGGATGACTTACCCCCTACATTCACAGCAGAAACATCATCTACTACGTCAGTATTTTCTAGCTTGCTTTATGTCCTTTCACTGTACTGGAGATGACTGATATATAAAAAGAGTCACAGTTTTCCTCCTCCATAAGGAGCGGGTTTTCTATCAGTTGTTATTGTTTCACTCCTCTTTTCTCTACCGGAGAGCTGTGCTTTCTCTGTACCTCAGTGTTCTAGCCACCTAGATTACAACAGTCCATGTTTTGGGGTCTTGTTGTTGTTCAAAGTCCATATGAAAACAAACTGATTCTGGGATGATTTTCTGTATGAAAGAACAAAAATAACACTACAGAAAACGCGATACTTGTGTTATCTTCAACATCGCCTTCAAAATATGCTGCATCAGCAAAATTCTGTCTAGCACCTCCTCATATACACAGATGGCATGAGAACTGCTAGTGATACAGTTTGGTTTCTTTCTTTTTCACTTTCTTAGCCTTGATTTTTCATCCTTGATTTAATTTATCATTTTGCATCTTTTGAATTTTTATTGCATAAGATCGTTTGTGGTCTTGCGCAGCCATTTCTTTATTGAGAGCTACAAAAATATCTGCGTTATGTTCCTTGCTATGATGCTTTTCTTTCTATTACTATTTTTAGCTTGTCAGATGACTCCCAAACCTTTCTCAAGGAAGACGACTTCATTTCTCAGTGCGTGTGTCACTGTATCAGTGCTGTTTTGAATAGGGTATTGGAGACACTTGCCTGGGTAAAAAGCCATCAGTCCATACTAAATTGTGCCTAAGCAACACCAAGTGATGGCCAGCTATCCCACTTCCTTTCCTCTCCATGGTCATCTCTGGTTTTAAATAACCTTTCCTTGCTTTTATGGAGATTTTCCAATGCGGTTCTTTGAGTAGGGCCTGGTATGAACAACTTTGCTTGAGAGTCAGCTTTGATTTCTTCCATCAATCCTTCAAAGTATTTCCTTTGTGAAAACTGGATAAGCCAATGTCCCTTCAGCCTGGCCGCCTCTTTCAAGCCCATGATCACATACACTGCTAGGACATGTATCTCCTACTTTCTGAGTGTCAAGGTTCATCTAAGGAGACAGTTTGAAAGAGGCTGCCAGGGAGCCAGAAAAAGCATGCAAATCTGTATTTGAGGGATGAATTCATAACCTAATCAGTCACTCCTATGCAAAACATCTGTAATCATTTATAAAGTTACTGTACTCCAGCTTACACATGGTAAACAGATCATCTTGAGAGATGACAGCTTCCTGAACTTTGGCCTATGTAAATCACCTCCAATAGTGCTTAAGACTATAAAGGAGAAACAAATATACCAAAACACAAAAAAACCCTATTGACTAGATCGCTGCCTGAGCAGTCATGTCTTAGGAAAGGAATCAGTAACACAGAGCTAGTCTTGGAAGCTCCTTAGACACTACTGCTGCTTCACAAGTGTATGTCTCTCCTTGCCTTGGGCAGACCAGCTAGTGTTTGCAATACCACTTAGATAAGGCATGTGGATGCAACTAAAACCCTCAAGAGTGCAGAAGAAAAAAAATCTCCAAATTTCTTCTAAATCTCCTGGCTTTCTGATCAAATATGGAATCTGCAGGAGCTCAGTCACCCAACCTCTAAATGAGAATCTCAAACTGATGTAGATCTATAAAGATTACAGTATCTCATAGGTTTTATATTTACCTCAGAGCGCAGCTGCCTTCTTAATCATGTCTAACAGATGGACACTGAAGGAAACTCATGTTGATATATATTGAAGCTAGCAACCTAGTACTTCGAAGTGGCACCACTGGTCTTTTGATTTGATTCTTTTTCTGTCTTTTTGGTTTTCTTAAGGGCTCTTGTAAACAAAGTATTCTTTAAAGCATGGATTTTAAGAACCATCCAGAATGGCTTTCTATCTTTTTACAGTTATAACAGGGATGATATGATAACGATCCTTTCACTCAAGATAACACTGAATGATCTCTAGTCTTGTAACTCTCCTTCCTTTTTCTCCCAAGCAATTTCATTAAAGAAATTATATCTAGCTACTGTTTAGATATTTCCCAGGATAATATCATAAAGCATTACAGAAGTCTACTTCCGTAACTCACTCACTGAAATCTTGCAATTGCAACTTATTTCAACCAGAAGATTAATACAGAAGAAATAAAGCTTTAAAGTTTGCTCTATTTTACTGTATACTTTTGAACTGCTTTATGTATGAAAATCTAGAAGAGATTTTGAACATTAAGGACACTGGAGTCACAGTCCATACCAACAGAGACATTTCATTCTGCATACTTCAAGCACACAGTACAGATGTTTCATCCTGTAAATTTCAAGCAGTAAGGGGCCAAAGCAAAAGCAATCACCTGTGAAGTGTTCTGTGTAAAGGGGTGCACAAGGTAGCTCATGTCAGGAATGGTCTGTGAAAATTCTTCTCCCCTCATCCAAGCAGATGGAAAGCCCTCTAGCCTCACAGGCACTCCCACTTTCAAGCAGCCAAGCAACTCTGCTTCATTGCTTTATCACTATTTACATACATACTATTACATTCTACTAAAAAAAAAAAAAAAGCATTGATTTCTACGTCAAGAGGCCAAAATCCTTTCATAATGCAATTGCTGATGCCAATCAAAACCAATCAACAATAAAGGTAGGACTGCAGGGAGAGGGAGACCTACTCCTGGGATAAAATTTCTCACTAATTGTTGCTTTTGAAGAAGATCTCCAAGAGCCAGGCTAGAAGAAAAGCAAGACAGTTATTGACAATTACAGAGAAAGATTACCTTTTCAAATGAACTAACACAAACCAACTGCCCCTCAGCTTTCCAAGTGGCTTTCTCACCAGGAGCAGGAAATGCAACTGATGCTGTCTCTCCTGTAGGGAGATAGGGAGTGAGCTGAGCATGAGTGACTTCACACACATTAGCAAGCAGAATTTTGCATTAGCTAGAAAAGAGGGGGGAAGGAAGCAAGCATGAAAGATGAGAGCTGGAATTATCTTTCTCCATACTGCAACACTAAATATGCACAAAATGCGACACCAAAATTCCCAGCACAGATGATCTACTGGATGAAAAAAGAGCCAAGCTGCCATTCACCTTCTGAAAACGAGTTACGTGACATGAAAAGCAGTAGTACTTAAACATATTTCAGCTGAACCACCTATTAAAGAACTTTCTTTTACTTGAGTCAGGTTTCAAATGGTCTAAAGAAACTGCCTGTTTTTAATTTAAAGTAAGTGTATCGAATATACTGCCCTTAGCATAAATTCTTTTGTTTTAAAAAGATTTGAAAGTATTTTCAGCTGTAGAATGCAACATCTTTGGAACAGGAAAAAACAAAACATACATCTGGCTCCAGGGATCTGGAAAAATGGCTGCAGCAACATGTCATTATGAAGGAAGAAACCATTAAGAACCTAAAGTATATAATTTTTCTTTTGTGTTAAAACTCAAAGACTAGCAGAATGATGAACAAAGACAGCTTACTTACCTAGAACTTTTCTTCAAAATATGTTACCTGTTTGTGCAGTCACAGAGATTATCTGTAAGCAAGCCTTCAGATAATTTTACCATACAAGTTTCCTCAGTATTATACTTCAAGCCTCCTGCATGCAACTGCAGCAACAATAAAGGGAGCAAAGCACCCACCTCCCCTTCTGGAGAATCCTCTTCAAAGAACCAGAAGATTTGGACTTTAAAAGAGAGGGCTGTGAGCATACTGTATGTACTGACAACACAGCCCAAAGAAGTTAAAAAAGAAATGTTGTAAAACTTCCTTTTTTGCAAGATTCCCTCCTTCTTCAAGTTCAATACTATTCTGAGTGTTTTAAAAACTGGGGAGTGCTTACCTATGGTACCAGCAATGATGAGCACAGCAACCCTTAAGAGGCTGTAAGCCACTGGGATCCTGTCAGCCTTAGCAGAAGGACCCTTTGTAAGAAATGGAAATTTGCAGTTTGACACTATTATAGCAGTGAAGAGACTAACAGTCCATGGATCTTTCAGACGTGGGTGGATGGAAATGAGGTTCTCTGTAAGGGTCCAAGTCTGCCAATAAAAAAATATAAAGCCTTTTAACAGCTAGCGTGGGAAGCACTACCTTTGTAAAACAAGTATGGGCAAAGCAGATTTCCTGAAAAAAGGTAAGAAAGAAGTAGCTCGCTTTCATGAAGAATTGTCCAGAGAGGTTCAGGAACTGAATCTCACTGACCCTTTTGGTAATAGCGTCAAAAGACTATCTTCACGGAATAAGAAATAAAATAACAAAGTTTCAAAAAGCTTCTCTTTTAGCAAGGAGATGTAGGTCAGAGGCCCCATTCCACAGTAGGGCATTAATGGAAGAAAGCACAAGCCTGATTCCACTCTTTGGAAACATGTAAGAATTAGACAGCAGCTGTGGTATCTGTGGTATCACGGAATTTGACCACTGGGAATATACTCATGAGATTCCCAGGCCCACAGCATAGAGGGGAATGGGAATACATGACTTGTGGAAAAATGTATTAATGCAAATTTTAAAGTGGGGATGTCCAGAGCAATAGGTAAGCTATAACAACTCAGTCAACTTGGAATTTATCACCAGTTCTCCCTTTACCTCTTCTTAGGACTGTTACTGCTTCTGTCTTTTAGTTTTTTAGATATTTAACTTAAAACCATAATAAAGTAGATGTTTTCTAAGTATGTTAGTCCCTATGGGCAGATGACCAATGTCAAGAATCAAAACAGTGACATCCAGTTTTGGAAGTACAAGCTTCTATTGCCCAAGTTATGAGGCAGGCATGTAATCTCAATAACTGCATTGTGTGACAAATATTCATGCAAAAAAAATAACTGAGTATGTCTACACTAGCAGGTAATGCAGAGCAGTCAGAATAGATGGATACATTAGAACAGCTAATACTAAGGACGCTACATCTAGATTGTATGTGTTAGTATTTTACTTCAGATCATACTTAACCTGGCCCTTTGGACAGAACAACCCCCTTAAACATGTGGTTTGAAGCCACTCAGAGGAAAACAACAGCACAAACTTGCTTTCTGAACTGTAGCCCCTTAGTGAGGCATTAGAAAGGGCCACATCATCCTTTCTCCTGTCTCGCAAGGGTGGCAGTATACATCCATTGCCTAGTTAAGAAATTTCTTGGCATGTAAGCTTTATTGCTGTTAATGCTTATTACCGGTGACACCTGCCATATAAATAATTTGTCAACTCCAAGCACGGT
The DNA here is from genome assembly GCA_008921705.1 of Burhinus oedicnemus. Classification (NCBI taxonomy): domain Eukaryota; kingdom Metazoa; phylum Chordata; class Aves; order Charadriiformes; family Burhinidae; genus Burhinus; species Burhinus oedicnemus. Next base: position 248,900 of record VFFE01006163.1, read on the forward strand.
CACCAGCTAACAGAGGACAACATGGGGAAGACGAGAGGACAACAGGCTCTATACTTGCAGCAGCCACCCGAGAGCACTGCATATGAACGAACTCTGACCCTCCTACATGTTCTTTTGTCTGAGAAAGAAGACAAGTCTCATGACTTTCTGGGTGTCATGAATTTCTAGGTCTGAGCACAGTGACTGCTTTGCCCTTGGCCTACCACAAACTCTCAGTATGCTAGATGAACTCAGACTGCTGGCAACACCCTGATCTTTAAGATGTGGGATAACTGGCAACAGTCACAAAAATTTTCAGATGTGGACAGGCACAATCAAAGTCTTCTATGTCGTCACCAGGTTCTTCAAGGCCTATACTGCCACCAGCAGGTGGCCAAACAATTTTTGGTGGACAACAGAGCTTGACATCTCTCTGTCCATCGCCCATGCCCTCTATGAGTAACCTAACTAAACCACGTTGCTCAGAATCTCATTCAGTCAAGTTTTGAAAGTCCCCAAGGAAGAACAGTCCATAATTGATCTGAGCAACCTATTCCCGTGCTTAAGCACCCTCCTGGTGAAGAGTGTTTTCTGTATGCCCAGTCAAGAGCTCCCAGTCTGTGATTGCCATCTCTTGTCCTTTCGCTGCACATTTGTCAGAAGAGTCTGCCTCTGCCTGCTCCATAGAAAGTACAGGTGAGCACTGTGACCTCTGCTGCTCCCAAGATGATGCGAGTAAGCCTTTCCAACCTACCTGGAATCGTATGGACTACTTTCTTCAGCAGCAGTATGCTTATTTTTCTACCTGAAACCCCAGGATGGCAGCTGCATCCAGGACATCACCTGTGTCATCACTGCCAATGGGCACAGCCCCACCAAGTGTCTACAGCCTTGCTGGAGCAGGAAAGCATGTGATTGTATGTTGCTACCTTTTGCACTGCATCAGTTTTCATGCACTGATTAAACAGTAACAGATTTCCAAGATGTACTTGTTAAGGGCAAAGTATGTCAGATCCAACAGCCTAAGAGAGGCAAGGTTGGTGGAGCTCTGCATCCCCAGCCTGGCCAGTAGTGATGCTGAAAATATACTCCCGGTAGGCATATGCACATGGAAGACGTGTATGCAACACGTTATGTATACATGACTGGCCACACAGAGCACCCACATGAACCAGTGGTCTCATCCTCCTCCCCTGCCTGGCTGAGCCGGATGGCGGTCTGTTAGTAGGAACACATATGTACATACATACAGTGGGTCCCCCCCCCAACAGCTGGGCTCAGACACACAGTCTATCCAGTAGCTGCCCCAGAATCTCAGTCTCCCCCGTTGCTGGTTCCTGGGACTGCAGTCCTGCTCCAGCTGCTGGCACCTGGACTCATGCTTGCTCCAGTCACTGGTGTTATAGACACACAGACCCCCATGACCCATGGCCCCACTCCAGCTGCTGGCACTTAGGTCTGCTCACCCAGGTCTCTCCCGCTGCTACACCATGGACACATAAGGCCTCCTGCCTGCGATTTGACTCCAGCTGCTGCACTCAAACACCCCTCCTGGCCCCCCCCCCCCGAACGGAGTCCCTCACAAGGAAAAGATGTAGAAAGCGGTTTAAAAAGAGGTAAGACAGACTGCGCAGGGCATGGCTGGACCAACATAATGACTGGCCAGCTATTTACGTGAGACCCACCCTTTTTATCCCCTTATTCAACTATTTCCTCTCCTTTTCCCTGCCCTGTGTTCCTCCCCTATGCATCCCATAAGTCCTGCATCCTCCTCGGACTGAAAGGCATATTTCTAACCCCTTTTCCCCTCATTTAAAAACCTACACAAATATAGTTGGCATTATATAAAATTAAAATTTAATATAATCTTATGTGCCCAGTTCTTCAATAGCTTCCACAAACTTTCTGCTACTGACAATTAGAAAGCTCTTTTCAGTTTCATAATTGAGCTAATTTGAAACACATCTCATGGATGTTGAATCTTCATCTCCATATACCTGTTTTAATACCAATAAACATTGCAATTCTGCACAGGACCCTATCATCACAGCTTGCTCTGCCTTTTTTCTTTTCAAAGGAGAGGTAATGATTTCAGGTACCATCATTCTCAGAGACTAGGGATTTAAATCTTATTTTCAAGAAACTCTCAGGAAGACTCAAGGCTATGGGTTCACTTGGAACTTCTGGACACTTTATTTGCAGTCTAGTCAAGTATAAAGAAGGAAATGCTGTGCTTACATTTCTTTCCAATGTGGAAGACTTGGGAACAACTCCAGCCACTCTAAGCCAGAATTACAAGACTCATAAAACTGCAGCAAGTCCATCATGTCAGTAAGGGGATTCACAGTGTGAGATTTTAGTAACTCTTCTCCAACAAACTGATAAACACTTATACAAATTCTAAGACAAAAACATTCTGTAAGCACTGTAAACAAACTAACATAACCTTCTGCATGTCTCTTTAACTGATGAAACTCCACAGACACACAGACCAAGCCCCTGCTGCTTGCCAGAGGGGCCTTCCCACGGTATCCCACCACACAATGGTCACCCAGACATCTGTAACAGTTACGCTGCAGTGCACCCCTACAAAACATGCCCGTGCCTATGGACTTCGCCGCTGTTAGCACCAGTTAAAACATCACAGCTTGATAAAGCAAGCTACTAAGGGCATTGAGTAAGAACTTTCGAAGTTTGCCACCCTTTGCACTGACTTGTAATCCAAGCTAGCATGCAGACCACCTGAATTCAGCATCTCCTCTAAAATAATCTTAAAATATCCTCACATCCAAGTTACTTGCAGCAATTGTTTGCTGTTCATGGATTTTCAGGTGTTAGGTTCAGTCCCTCAAAGCATGAAACACAGAAGACTATTTAATAAAAACAAAGCTTGGTAGACAGCATCATTACTATACTATTTCCAAACCATACATTTCCTCTACTAGGAGATGTGAGAGAAACACTCAGGATTTTACTGAATTTTGGTTGCTTGCAGTGGTAGGAGAGGCCTTCCTTTAGCCACTCATGGGAGAGATGCTTGTTCTCAGCCAAATAACAATACCTCCGGTAAAATAGTTTAAACAGGAGCACAGCATTTTAACACAGCTTTTGGCTTTCTCTGGACACCTTATGGCTTCCCATTTTGGACAGAGTTTGCTGGAAGAAGTGCTTTTTGGTAATTTTGTCTGGTCAATTCTGAGTCAAAATTAATGGATGCACCTAAAGTTAGGGAAGGGCAAGATGTCATTTTTTATTTTTTTGTGTCTACATCTTCACTTCCTTCTGAAATGTGACACCAGTCTAAAATTTTTTTGCACAGAAACAATCCACTCCAACACAAGGTGATTTTACTTGTTCTGTGATGCACTGAGGTCAGCTGTTGAAGTCATTTGAAATCCTCAGCGGCTCTGTTACTTTTATGTAAATATCAATGAAGAGAAAGAACACTTTGTTCAAGAGATCAAAGATTATTGTAGGACACAAGGAAGATCAGGCACTTTATCATTATCCATATAGCATACATGAGATGGATTGCCTCAGCGTTACCAAACCCCTTTATGATTTTTATACCAGCAGAAATTCCTTCTGAGAAAAGGAATTCACAGTAAACCCACATTTTGCCAGGTAAGAACATCACATCCAACCCCGTACCTACCTGCAACTTTTCTCTGGAAGACAACTCACGCATTTTGAAAAAAGTTATTTATTTTCACTGCTTTAATCTCTCTACTGTAGTGTTAGGACTTAACGTAAGCATCCACTCTTCTACTGTCCTATTTACAATCCATTGAAATGTATACTCTGCAAATACAATACATATTTTCAGAAATGTAAGGGAAATGCACAATTTTGTAAGGTTTAAAAAAGTGACACTCATCTGTACAGGATCCTCAAAATCATCCAAAAAGTAAAATTTACAAGTCAGTATCCACACAGCTACGTAATGGCAGGTGCTACAGTGACAAAGCAGCAAACTTGCTAATACAATAAAATACAGAAAACTAAAGTGTTTTGGGGCACCAGATAATACATTTAGTACCGCTGAAGTTGTAAATTTAGTAATACCCATACTTCTAGAAAGATGTAACTGCAAACTTGGAGAATATTCTGAAAAATATTAAACATTATATACACATGAGGTAAATGTACCTTGGTCTTTTAAGAGGTAATTTGAGTTTAAAGCAACTGATATGGTGAAGTTTTTTTTTTTTTTTTTAAAAAAAACCCAAAATGATTAACACCTTGCGATCATTCCAATGGCACAATATAAACAAGGAACTAACTAAAAGGTGAATTTCATGGCAATCATACTCAGAACCATTACTGAAAAAATTAAAATAGCCTCTTATTTCATCTGACACCTTCATGTCCCCATACAGTCAATCCCAATGTCTTTACCCTATATACAAAGTCTTTCTTAGGATTACAGGTGGAACCGTTGGAGGATGACAGTGTGTCATACTTGGAAAGTCAGCTTGAGAGACATCCCAGAATTCCAGCTTTTAAGGTTGGAAGGTCCCTGAAGAATTCCAGCATTCCAAAAACAACCTTTCGGGCTTTTCAGCATCAGACCAGTTCCAATGCTCCTTATTCTCCATGTTCATATCCACCTGGTCACAAGTCTGTAAACCAAACTGAGACTTCAATGCTACTAAAATGTCAAATTGGTAAAATCCACAAAACTTAAGTGAATGTATGTAATATTTACAATAAACAATTGCATCAGTATTCATCAGAAACGGTTTTGGTATATACTTGAAATGATACAAAAATTAATATTTTGAATGCTAAAATATTTTGGTCCCCCTGGATTTCCAAGAGCAGATCTGGTGATATTACAATCGTAATTTAAAAAATACTTACGTGTACCTGTGTCCATATATATAAGATATGATCTTACACAGGTAACATTTAAAGTTACATAATATATACAGACACAGCCTTTGTAAAAGGTGTTCAGTTTATATAATGGAAAAGAAGAACAAAGCTTGAAGTTGTGTTGTCAGAACTGAGGATACATATAGCTCTACTCAGAATTTTCCTGTTCTGCATTGCAATATAAGTAAGGTTGTCCCAAAATAATGTGCCTAATGTCACATGCTGTATCAAACATCCTTCCCATGCTTTGTTTTTGCAAGCTTCTATTACAAAGTGAAAAATTAGAACAACGTAAGAAGAGTTACTAGCAATTCAGGAGAATGAGGACTAGTAGGTGGTTGAGATGAGACTAATGTAACAAACCACTGTACAGCTGACTGAATAATCTGCATGCCATGCAGCTGCCATAGATTCTCTTTTAAATACAACAGAACTGCTTCTTATATTCTAGGAAATGAAACAGCACGGAAATAAGGGGGTTTAGGTGCTAAAAAAAGCCAATAATGAAATTATCTGATGAATTATATTGGAAGCGCTCTTATGTTACCATCAAGATTACTATAAAGATCTGAAGTGTGCCAGTAGCGACGATTCTTAAGTACGAACTATACAATTTGTATCTATGGTAAAGATCCAGGCATGCTTATGAAAGACTCAAAATTTATCAAAGTTAAGTTGTTTAAATAGGAAGCTTTTGAAATTAGTATGGAGACATAGTAAGTTCTACTTTGACGCTGACCTGTTTCTTTAAATAGATACATAGAACTTGTCAGAGATGCATACCAAGTAGGTAGACTTGGGAGTTTAGTTATATTCAATCATTTTTTTTAGAACAGTCATAACTGAAAAAAATTCTGTGGTGCACAGCTGTCCATTCACACAGTTGCACAGTTTATTTAAAATACCTACATGAAGTCATTTTTAATCTAGCTTTGATTGATAGAGGCCTGAAGCACATAAGCCTGACTGGTCAGATAATGACAACCAAACAAGCATGACAGCTGTACATATGTTTAAACCCAACTGTTTTCTAAGAACTTCTCTTATTTTTATCTCTTCTCCTGGATGCCATTTTCCAGTATAAGTAAACTCATCTACAAAGGTGGTTGAATAAAGCATTTCATTGCTTGCAGTTCAACCTCTGAAGATCTGCAATTCCAACATCATTTAAACCTATATCCAAGCAAGCACTAAGAATTTGGAAATACATGAGGAGTTAGCAAAGTGCTAAGGTTTATCTTGGCTAAGTCTTATGCCAGCTACATAGCCTCTTCTTACTAGGATCCATCCATCTTACTGCTTTAGCTACCATGTATCACAGACCACAGAACAGAGTCTTGACTATGCCTCTGTTAGCAGCCACCCTGCCACTGCCGCTAGCGTTGTGAAAAAACCCTCAGTGGACTGTATGCTGAAGAATGAAAAGAAAGCAGAGTTAAAGTTGCCTGTATGTTGCATAATAGGATGGATACTAATGTGCTCTGGAGAGTAAAAGGTAAGGTGGCATATTAATTACCAGGCACATTTACCTAGTGAAATACTACTGAGTGTTTTGGGCATCAGTGAAACCAAAGGTCAACCAGACTCTTCCTAAAACTGCAACCAAAAAAAATTATGCTGGCAACAGCTGGGTTTTTTAAAGAGAATTTTCAATATTAATTCCCCCAGTCCCTTCCAGAAGTTGTACATTTGGGCAGGAAGCAATTCAATTTCTAAAGAAGTTTGCAAAAACCTTGTGATATCCTTAAAATCTCAGGCAAATCTTGACTAAGCCATGCATATTCTTCTGTGTTTTTACGACAACACAAGCCACCATAAGCTTTGTTCTTCTAACTATGAAGAGGATTGCTGGAATCCTCTAGTACTTGTATCCAAAGATCTGCAGCTCACTACTTTCTATAGCTCACCACGTTCTGTGTATGAGGCACACAAAAAATATATGTGCATAAAATTTATAAGCAGCTTTGAACTTTCTAATACAAAAGCCCAAATAATTTCTCCCTAATTACAGGTGCACTTAATTCTCGTTTAATTGCAAATATTGTTATTTGAGCCTTAAGACTCTGCAGAACTGCACAGAAAATATGCTTTTCATATTTAACAGAGCAAGATCTCCCTTAAGAACACCTTACTCCTCTTGCTACTAGATAGGTACTTCGAGCATTTTAGAAGTACCACTTGATAAATCTTAGATATAGTTATGACTCATGACTTAACAATTACAAAATTGACAGTGAATTAACTAGCTTACACTATTTAAAACTCCTACAGTGGTTTAAAGAGTCAGATTTTGGTAAAATTAAAGGTATTTCGTTAATTATGTACTCATTTGCTGAAATAAGTCTGAATTAGATCCTAGCTATGCAGAGGAACAGTTGATTTTTAATTTGTATTTTTGAAACCAAGAGTACCATAGGCTTTGTATGCTCTAGTGTTTTGCATTAAAAGACTCAAAAGTGGCACTTTCTGGTGTAATACAATCTATTTTGAAGGTAATGTAAGGTTCTGAAGAAGTGGAAAAAAACCCCAGTAATCGTGTATGAAGTATAGTTGCATATATTACATTCCCACAACTGAATGAGGTCAATTTGTAAATCAAGGTCAAAGAGTCCAAAAGATATACTACCTTAATAGCTAGCAAAGTATACTCCAACAATACATTCACAATCTGAATCAAAGAACCGTGACAATGGTTCAGAATAGTCAATGTACCAGCCAGGAATAAAGTTGCTTAAAGAGCATTTTAAAAGCGACCTCCTATTTGTAGCATAGTTAACTAGAAGTTAAGACCAGCTATCAAGTTTGCAAATAAAAAAATCATAGGTTAATAAAAATAAAACTAGACTACACAATGGTTTGTAAGTAACTTGGGAAAGAGGGTCATAGTGCACAGAAAGGACCCAACATAACTGTTTAGCATGTCCACAAAAACCCTAGTAAGTGACGTTCCTATGAAGTACTAAAAGGCAGCAATATCCTTCTGTTCCCCCAATGAGGTAGAACAATTAACCTTCTTAACATGCCACTGGTGCAGATACGAATTTTTACAGTATTCTTCGGTAGCAAATCCAGGATTACATCTTTATTCCCTCCTGTTGACTGAGTTGTGATAACGTTTTCTTAATGCGCAAAGCTGTTAGCCTAGCAGCTCCGTTGGCATACCAGCATTCCCGCATAATTTTTGCCATTACTCGTAATGCCTGCAAAGGAAAGACAAGTAATTATATGTACTGCTGTTCCAATGTAGTCCATGTAACCTCTGTCCTGCATTAGCCTCTTCATGCACTTCTGAAGCCTATTACTAGTACTACAGCTGCATGGAAGAGTGTGTTGTATAAAACTCAAATTCTTACTGTATTTACAGAAAAATAAAACTCTTTAAAATACTGTAAAGCAGAACTAGTATTTTTCAGTAGAATTTCAGCCCCTGCAAAAATCTTTTAATGAAAAATTAGTAGCTTGTCTGTAACTGTTTTCTGAATTTTTGCATTAGACAAAAATACACTTTTTTACTGTACTGCCAGTTGAAAAACAGTAATAAATTAGGAGGTACTTTGTATTAGCACAGAACTACTGTGTAGCTGGGAACATACTCAATCACTTCCTTGACTCACAAATTGCTTTTTAAGGAGTTAGTTCAACATATAGCAACTTATAAGTTTACCAGCTGTCTTCCTCAAATTGAAGGTCTGTAATGACTCTGAAAATTTTTGGAGCCTTTTTATCCTTCAAACAGCCATTCTTTGAAATCTGTGATCACTACTACACAAGTAACAATGCAAATAACAAAAACTGAAGATGAAATAAAACAATAGCTCTACATTCCAAGATTTTACACTCAAGGTTGTATTACACTGAGCTGCTAAGTAAGGTTGCAGGATTGGAATGGCAGCATTTAAAAAACAACTCTACAGTCTGACGGCACGTATCATTGCCTTTCTCTCCTACCTGCATTCTCTTGCCCAATCTCTTATCTCAGGCCTTCACCCATGTATTCATTTCAGACATGCCACAACACAGTTCCCTCGTCCATCTAAAGTACACCGTATCTCATCAATCTCTTACTCCTACTGTGGGCTACCCACAGCTATTCTCCTAAGCTCTGAATCAGAAAGCATTGGTTCTAGCCCTAGTTGGGTTCCTAGCACAAGCAATATGAACAAAGGTGGGTGGAAAGGCAAGAGCTCGCTGCTGTGCATACTACTGCCCATGCAGTGACCACCAGCATAATGAATTCACACCAGAATGAGGTAAGCACCTCTACAGAGGCATGGTCATGAGTGATCACCATATGCACATTTCCGTTTAAGTCTTTGACTTACTAGAGTCTCAGCTTCCTAGTAACCGTGTTCATCTTTCAGTAAGTGCATAAAGTACAAATTCTGAGACACACAAAGTACTAAGACCACCACAGTTTTGGATGAAAATTCCTAAAGGCGTTTACTCTTTTGGCAAGTCTGTAGGATATTCCTTTACTACACAACAACAGGGCAAAGACCCTTGAGTTAGTTCCAACTGAGCACTGACATGAGGCAGCAGAGCACTGCTGAAGATACCATTTGTCTCCCAAGAAGCAGTACTGCTATGCTGGCAGAGTACTGAGCTGAAACTAGCAAGTCCACTTCTTGAAAGATGTAACTAGCTTAGTTACACACCAACTGGCATAGACCTGATTAGCTCATGTATCTTTACTCCTGTTGTGGGTTAATCCCAGTAGGCAACTAAGCCCCACACAGCCACTTGCTCACTCCCCTGCAGTGGGATGGGTAGAGAATCAGGAGGGCAAAAGTGAGAAAATTTGTGGGTCAAGATAAAGCCAGTTTAATAGGCAAAGGGGAAAACCAAGCCAAAACAAAGACAAACAAGCGATGCAAAAACAATTGCTTACCACCATCTGACCGATACCCAGACAGTCCCTGAGCAACCATAACCCCTGGAAAACTCCCCCCTCCTCCAGTTTTATTGCTGAGCGTCACATTGCACAGTATAGAATATCCCTCTGATCAATCTGGGTCAGCTGTTCCAGTTGCATTTCCTCTCAGCCTCCTGTCCACCCCAAGCCTACTCAGTAGTGGTGGTGGGGCAGGCAAGAGTGAGAAATGGAGAAAGCCTTGAAGCTGTGTAAGCACTGTTCAGCAATAGCTAAAACACTGGTGTGCTATCAAACTGTTTTGGTCACAAATCCAAAATACAGCACCATACAGGCTACTATGAAGAAAGTTAACTCAGATCCAGTCAAACACAGTACAACTTCCAGTTGCACAATTTATTTGCAATGATGCTTCCTGTATAACATAAATCAGACTAGCTTTAATTTACATTAGTGTCACCTATGCTTTACAGGAAGGGATCCTAGAATCCTCCATGCACGGTTCTCTATTAATTTTTGCGAAATTACATTAAATATTAATGTATAACCAAGGATCAATAACATTCAATAAAGCCACAGTGATCAAAATGAAATTAAATTCTCCTAGAAGCAACCCTTCTCCTTTCAACAACAAGCACAATTTCTGAGTCACTGAAATCAATAAAAGCTCTAGTATCTGTTAAAGTAGCTTTAGCAACGTTAGTTAATACCTCACAGCTCTGCCATCTGTTTGGAATATTGGGCCTTAACTTCTGCTCACACACGACTTTCCTCATTTCTTCAACAGAAGGATCTGAAGGAACAAGGTCATAGTATGGCAACTGATAATCTTCGTGGATTCCTGTAATAGGTTGAAAATAACTTTATTTTAGTTAACACTAAACGACACGTTCCTCACTTTTTACTGTGTTCCTTACCAGTACCCTACCATTTTCTTTTTTGGTTTTCGTTTTTAAAAATAACATTACAATGACTGATAAACAAACTAAAAAAAATCCTTAACCATACCTTAGGAGTGTTTACATTACCCTTGAAGAATTTTTAATTTTGAAATTTATATATTTGGAAAAGATGGAAGCTATGTCAAATCTTTCACATTATACTAAAGACACACTTCTTGGACACATATGATTTATAATAGCATGTTTTATTTTAAACAAGGTATGGGTGTTACCTGAACACATTATAGCTAGCCCTTACTTGTGTTTGCCCCTTGCTCTCAAGGACATTTAACTTCACTCTTTTCTCCCCTCTATGTAAAGGTTTTAGAAAATAATAATACAGAAGAGGATATTTCCTATTTTCTTCAATAGGTATGGATGGTTCATCAATCTACAAAGAGGTTTATTCATTAGTCATCATTTACAGGATTAACAGAAAGTCTGAGACATACTGGCTATTACCTTGCACCATTTTTAGAGCAAACTGTTTACTCAAATTTATTCAGGTTCTGTAAGTTACTTACAACTACTTAGTATGTCCAATTTTGTAAAGATTGCCACATACCACCGATTGAACATCGCCGAGCTATTTCCCAAAACACTAATCCCATTGCGTAGATGTCTGCTCGTTTGAATGACTCAAAGTGTTTCATATTTATGGAATCATCTAGAACTTCAGGTGCCATGTACCTATTTGCAATAAAAAAAAGAAAACATTCGATTTCATAAATACTTAATGTAGAGAAAGTTCAGTGCTACTGATCAGCTCAAAACTAGGTTTAAATATTTATGTGGAAAAGGAGACAAAGGAAAATCTGCTTCATTAAGGTTATCCGATCAAAGACCTTACAGTGCAAAGGGGATAGCAAGTAAACTGAGAGGAACAACGAAAGGAATAGTGGAAATAAGTAAAACGTGAAACAATAAACATGTAGAGCCATAAATCTGATAGACACAAGATAAGAGAGACAACGACAAAGATGACCAAAAGTCTCCAGTTGCTAATTGATGGCATAGCATTAGAGAAGGCCAGTCTGGACACTGTAACTGCTAATAAGTGGGAAACAAGAGGAAGATGAGGATTGCAGATATTCAAGGGAGGCCTGTGGGACTGTGTAATGCTTATCAAGGAATGTTTAGGAGACAGGTATCTGGGAGGAACAAAAGTGGGGCAATAGATAGAAAAGGATATCAAAGGAGCCAGTAGCATAAACAGTTACCAGTCACTATGCTTGTTTGACCAAGCCCTGCACCAGCTCATTGCAATGTATCTTACCTTCTTATTAAATCCTGGCTATCTTTCTATGCAATCTCACTCTCAACCTCATGTGCACATGTGCTCTAAGGACTACATGCCAGCAAGGGGAGGCAGGCATGAGTGAATTCAGGGCTACCACCTGCAGTCAGACCAGGGATGAAGTTGCCCTTGGGTCTGAGGTGCCAGCAACTGGAAAGAAGGGTGGGGGGGGTCTCAGCATCAGCAGCTGGAAGGAGAACTGTGGATCCTAGGAGAACACGTCCACAGGTCTTAGGAGGATGTATCTGGAGCTACTGTGGGGGGATCAGTGTGAATGAATTCTGGGCCAGCAACTGCAGTCAGACAGTGGGTGAAGGCACCCCTGGTGCCAGCAACTGGAGCAAATAAGGGTCTCTGCTTCAGCCACTGAAGTAGGACCATGGGTTACAGGCTCCACAGACACATGCTTACAGGTACCAGCTACAGGGGAGAACTGGGATGGGTGAAGCAGAGTAAGGGCCTCCCAGCACCAGCAACTGGAGTGGGAATCACAGGTCTTAAGGTCTATATGCCTAAGCACCAGCTGCTGGGGTGGGCTGGAAGGTTTGTATTTTCCCCAAACCTGGTATGCATGGCAGGTATGCATGGGGGTAATTCACTAGCAAACTTCAAGCTGGTCTAGCCTGCAAATAGGTAGCCCAGGCAGGGTTGTTTGACTAAGGGAGAGCTGCACTGGTATTTAAGGGAATCCATGCATGTAGGTGTGCTACTGTGCATTAACCCAGCCCAGCTGGTGTATGAGACCTGTAGAGCACAGAAGAGGGTATCAGACACACTGAGGGTTGTACTGATAGTTGTACTGATAGTTGAGGGATTCATAATATGCATAGGCTTGTCAGGCTACAGAAGGGGGTGTGTGTTTTCACTAACAAAGTTCAATCCTGATGAGCTGAAGAGAGGGAAGGAGACTTGGCCATCTATACTTACATTTTATACAAGTTCTGATAGTGTTTTATGTGCATGTTGGAAGACAGCACATGGTGTATTGCAGTCTGTGTAATCAGCTGTCAGTACTGTATGTGTCTGTGTATGCCAAGCCTCAGTACTGGTTGAATCCCAAGTAAGAAAGCAGCAGCCACATCCATGGGCCTGGGATGGACAGAACCCCAGCCCTTTGGACACATTAGGCTGGGCTCCGGAGGCCAGGCAGAAGGAAGCCCCAGCTCCTGGAATCTGCAAAGATATAGCAGCCACTTATAACGTCCCCTAGCAGGACTAGAGAGGGAATAGACATGAAAGGCTGGTTAAAAAAGCAGCCCTGTTAAGGATTCCTTGGGAACAAAGCCTCCCTACCACTGCAGTAACTGACCCTTCATCATACAGACTTATCATAAACCATGCCAGGCTTTTTTTTTTAATAGTAAATCTTATTTGGGTTACACATTAACAACTGTGTTCACAAGGAAAGTTTACTTTATGAGCATTTCCTGCAATAGAAAAATCTGTGACAGACTTTCAACTGAGAAACAGGGACTGAAAACTGGCATGGCATCCAAGTGATTGTTACCTTGTTTAGTGACTAGGCCTAATGTGGGAACAATCAAGCAAAATGTCAGTGTGGACCCATTGTGAGAGTTACTGACAGCAGCATCCCCGCTGGCTGCTAGGAAGAATGAATGGTATTTGCTGTATCAGTCAACATCGGTTGTAGTATTGCTCTCACGATCTGGTATAGCTCTGGCAGCTAAATCCAGTATCTAATGTTTAGCAGAGTTCAGAGTGTTTCTCCACATCATTGCCCCATCAATCTCAAGCTGACATATTAATGAAGCAGGCACACAGTGACACCATGGATTTGGAGAGCAGTTAACTGGTAAAAAAACGCCCACACTTGACACTATATTCCACTCCAGTAATCTATGCAATAGCTCAACCTCTGGAATAGAAGCCTATACATGATTTCATTCAATCAACATAATACTAGGATTTTCTTTTCCTAGTACCAGGGATGGTAGGCAGAATACAATACACACTACTTAAAAGAAATTTCAGGACTATCAGATCTTCCAGACCTCTCTCAGCACTACTGTGTCTTATGGAAATGACATACATACAAGGAAGCAAGGGCTATCAACAGAAGAGCAAAACCACAACCAGTAGTCCACAGCTTCAACAAGGGTTGCTGACATGATATTTTTCCTAAGAACTGTACAGGCGTATGAATTCCCCACAAGTGATAACAGCACAAGCAGAGGACAACTGTCTAAAGAGGAACATAAGGTTTACTTTGACAGTATTTATTGAATAGAAGCAGTCTTAAGTTTACATATGTCACACAATCTTTGATATGGACAAAGCTAAAATTATTCTGGGCCACCTGTATCAAAAACTTTTTAATCAAGAATGCAAGATTTTGGCGGGTGTTTTAATGCTTTCCAAGGATTTTGCATTATTGGATAATCTTATGCTACTTCATGTACTTGACAGTATAGTGATCTGCTTTGGGTCTAGAAAGAATATTTGATCTATCTTAAGATCACGAGTTCTATGATTCTGTGAGGATGAGAAGAGTGATGGAACTGGAAAAAACACCAAACCAAAAATCCAACCATGCTGCAAGACTGTCAGCCAGAATCACTTATACAAGCAGTAAAGGAGACCGTCTCAGTTTCTGTAAATCATCCTAAGGACAAGAGTTTTAATAGGAAAGACCGTAAGAGGCCTGAATGTGGCAATGGAGCTGAATTGATATCCTTAAAAGAAAAAAAAAATCCCCCCCCCATCAAATGTGACTTCCATTGAATTTATTGGCAAATTGACCTCTTACCATGACCCTCCATCAATGCATTTAGATTGGCTTTGGTTTCCATTACTCAGAATGGTGACTGACTGCTCAAAAAGTCTGAGAGATTATTGCTGGAACACGAGAAGTGAAAGGCAAGTAGGTCATCCACTGCGGCTAGCAAATTAGCCATTTCATGGCTATCAGACAGAAGGGAGAGAAACGTGCATCTCTTTGTCAGTGAGTGTGACATCTGCCTTCACCAAGCGTGTTCTCCACAAGCACAGCTAGAATTCTGCTCATATTGTATTCAGGTAAACTCTAGAAAAGCACCCATGTTAAGGTAGAATTCACAGCCAAACTTCTCTTAAACATAGCCCATTTCAACTACCAAATGTAACAGTTGGGCCACACTTTCAAAAAAAGAAAAAAAAAGAGAATGTCTGTTTTTTTTTTTTTTTTAACTTGCCTCAAGGAGCGAGAGAGGGATTCTACTTCCTTCTCAGTTTAAAGCTCACATTCCCTGCTTTATGCTGCAGGCTGAGCTGTGACAGCATACAGTTCACACCGTCTGGTAAAACTAAACCTCTGAACAGAAAAGAAATAAAGATTCATTCAGTCAGAGAGAAGGATCATCAGTCTGATTCAGCACTCAGATCATCACCCAAGAGTGAGTCTTGCTCGCTCCCTAAACAATACATTTTTCACAACAGACAATCGTTTGAAAAATACAAGCTTTGACAAATCTCCCTGAACTTGCACACACAGCTTCCACATGCAGAAGAGGAACCAGCAGTGGCAATCAATGGGAGTTAAAATTGCCATTGAACAGGTAAGATCTGAACTCCATTATGAAAAATTAACCAGAAGTGCAGAGTTACTTAACAAGAGGGAGGAAGAGCAGACCAAGCCTTTTATGAGAATGAACAAGTTTCAGAGGGGTAGAATTGACTAATGTCTTTAAAGTGGGAAACAGACTTAGTCCTGCTACTGCCCCCTGCAGCAAGCAAGACAGTTGCTACAACTTTACTGTTGTGAAGCAGCATAAGGCAAATGAACAAGCAATTTAATAGCGCCTGTGCAAGAAGAGATCTTGTAAATGACACCTAAGTCTGCAATGACAAACTCCAAAGTAGTCTACTGTTTTACTACCAACGACAAATGGAGATTTTGAGAAGGAATTATGCCCAGTATTTTGTAATCTACTAGTATTTCAGAAAGTAAGTCTCATCTGACCGTTTGTGCAGTATTTTTAAAGTTGGCAAAGGACTAGTACAGCAGAGCTTTGGAACAAAGTAATTTCAGCAATATAATGGTCAGTAAATTTTCAACACATGTTCACTGAGCTTTTGTTCACTGAGCCTTAAAAAAAAAGTTGTTTTTTTTTTTTTTTTCTTCCAAAAAGCCACAGCTAAAGGGGCATCCTAGTTCATTGTAAAACCCCAATCACACCCGCCTTGGCCCCTGCAGTATCACTCAGTAAAGACAGAGATAAAACCAGTAATTTTTGTGTATGGATTGGAGATTCAGCAGCATAAACAGAGTTTTCTCTAACACTGCTAGGGCATATGCTGAAATTAATCACGTACAGCCCTGAAACACTGGGCTTCCACACACTTCTCCATGACAGGCATACAAACTTCAATTTGACGTACCACTGAACTGACAGGCATCAAAACGACAAAAAGTTGCCCACATTACACAACTCTGTTGCTGTGGTTCACTGTTAGTGCTGCTATCTCTGTATGGCTGCGCAGATTACTAAAGGAAATTAATCTCTTCAGAACAGCTTCCAGTTATTATTGTCTGAAAGTCCAGCAACGAGATTACAGCTAATAAATTTAACTGCAATTGTACTGATGGGGTTAAACAGCTGAGTTCGAGGACAAGAAAATCCATATTTCCAAATTCAGAAGTAGGCCTTTAAAAGAAAGAGAATATACTGACTCATCCACTGATAATTCTCTTTATGTATTAGATGACAAAGATGACTGCTATTTTAAGTTCTTGTATTTCTCTAAAAAAATACAATCCCACAAATGCCTATGTCCAAAACTCTGCACTTTGTATGTTCTACCACATAGGCTTCACACTGAAAAAATGCAGCTTTTTACTTTGACTGTCAATATCTTGTCTTGCACTCCAGATTGTGCTGCAAGCAACATTTCCATGCAACACAAGGCAAAAAGAATGAAGACACACGAGTGAAGTCTGAAACTGTCGTTCATTAAGTCTCCTAATTGTTTTAATATGTACTTATGCCCTACGATATTTTGCAGGTTTTTGGTATTTTACACACACTAGTAATTGATGCCAAGATTCAATATGCTTTTTAAGCACCTATGGTCTAAATAAATTACCAGCTGGCAAGGAAGTAACCAGGAACTCTACCTGCCATTATTTACATTTTCCTGCTGCTTGGGTTTGTACCCACAAAAATCTTCTATAAGGGACAAGAAAAAACAAAGCATTTCATAATAAAAGTGGCCCGACACATCACGTTAATGGTGTTACCTTTTTGTTCCCACTCTGTGGTTTGGGGCAATATCAATTGTGTCTGTAGCTGAATCGTGCCTAACTGCCAATCCTAGGTCTGCAATACAGCAAGTTCCATTCTTTTTTACCAATATATTTTTTGATTTCAAATCTCTGTGGGCAATCGCTGGTTTGCCTGTAAGGGAAAAAAACCCCAGAAATAACACATCTGTGAAAGACATAATTGTTATTATTCTAAGCCTGGTGCAGATTTTGTTTGAAGTTACAGAATTTCTTCCAGCTCTGCTGCTTTATGTGCATTAAGGTAACTCCTGAAATCATTCATTGTGGACTGGCTGGCTGTCTAGACAAGTGCCTTAGATCTCTACTGTATTACTCCATTCTACTGCTCCTTTCCCTCTTCCTGCAAGTATCTATTGTGTACACATACTACTTGCCACAAAAAAGTTTCTAATATCTCTGGAAACAGACCTATAGCGCTGTCTCAAATCAAAGTTAAGATGATACTAGAGGCACAATTACTTAGCGCCTTTTAAAAGGTGTTTTGTAGGAAGGATTGTTATATCACAAAACCTGGATATACCTTAGAAAGGAAGGCAAAACACCCTCCAAATTAAGATGTTCCATTAGTTCAGAAATTATCACAAGTCCCAAACAGACAATTTTCAATTCACTCAGCTCCACAAGGGATTAACTTGGGTATCTGTGCTGAATTCAGCTGCTTTCTCGTCATGTACGTAGCTGTGTGCAAAGCAACTACACCCTGAAAAGGCTGAATGTTCTAATTAAGAAGAGAATTATAGCAGAAAGAGCTGCATATGTGTAATTTTAAATAAATCCAGTATTATCCACATGACAGGCTGAATAGTTGTAAGATTACCTTGTGTGCCAACAATTTCCATGTGAAGGTGAGCAAGACCACTGGCAGTGGACAAAGCTAGTTTTATCATTCCTTCCACTGTTACTGTATACCTGTTCAGGTAATCAAAGAGTGATCCATGCTCATGATAGTCTGACACCAACCACAGCTGAGTCCATGTACCATTGTCTGCAAAACAACACTGGTATGAATACCACATATACACACACAGAAGACAAGCAAAAGCAAACCATCTATGCCACTTTTATACAATGCTTACGAAGGTACAAATTATGTTTTGCAAGTAACCTCAGCCGCTTAAATCTTTACTTCTATCCCTGTAACATCTAAATGCCTCTGTAAGGGCTGGGACTACCACACAAGACTTTGTGAACAGTTTAGTGAGTATTCTTTCATTTAAACTAAAAGACAAACCATAGAAAGCAGAGGTCACTACGATTCTGAGGTGAACTATTCAGGGTATTAGCCAGGCCTTGCCTTCCCCTAACTTTTCTGCTCGGGCGGAACAGTGCTGAATGCATGATGCAAAACTAATCCTGTCACTATTGGTCTAGTACACTACTGTCCAGGCTACCCAAAAAAAAAAGAAAAAAAAAAAAAAAAAAGGTCTTTCAAGGAGGACACAAGCTTTGCCCCATAACTCCTTCAGTCTTCCCATAACCCATCTGCCCTTAGCCTGGGAGACAATTTCCACTGTTACCAGGAGCCTGGTGGATTTTTCCTCTTGGAGTAGAAGCTTGCAAGCAGCAACTAGACTTACTACTTCAAAAACAAAATCAAATCCCACCTCTGGTGACCTCTAAGTTGCTGGCCAAAACTGAGGTTTCCAGGAGGCACAAGGGTAAAGAGAACGAAAAACATAAGGAGATGAGAAAACCAGTTTGCTGTATGATTTTTCACTGAACTACTAAGAACAAACCAGGCAATAACACATTTGCAGATATCCCAAGGCATACAAATGGCAGATAAGAATTTAATCGTTCGCATTATTAAACCAGTGGACACAAAATATCTTGAATTTTAAGCTGCAGAAAGAAGACTATTAAAGGAATTCAAATCAAGGGGTGGGAAGGTTGTTTTTTTACCTAAGAAGCAGAAATATACCCAGAATGAACAATCCTGCCACCAAATAGGTTTTCCAACTTTGTTTATTATAAAAGCAACTCACGTTGCAGATCTGAGAAGCATTTTTATAGCTAACTACTTTTGTAGAAGAGTCTTTAATCTCTTTAAAAGACTAGTTATCCCATAAAAGATTTCAGTTGGACTTCTATCCTGAATTATAGAGCCACTATTCCCTAACAACAAGTGAAAAAACACAGCACAAGCCAAAAAGATCTCATTATGTGGTAGTTCCCATGGATTATCAGAACTAAATATGAAGAACAAAAAAGGAGAGAAGTGGATCCAGGAGTTAATTCCTATGATAAATGTACTGAAACACGCTTGGCCCAGAAAAGTCAGAGGCACAAAATGCCTGATCTACAGATTGACAGAAACTCCCTTTATGTAAGTACTTGTGCTTATCTTTAAATAAGCACTTGGGTGGGAAAACTTCCAAGCATCCTTTCTACTTGGATGTTTCTAGGGAGGCCAGTGATGTCATTAAAAATAATTTAAAAAAATAATTAAAAAGCCACCAAATGCTTCAGAGCAGGGAAATAAGTCTAATCTACATTCAAACAGTTCTCTTAAGGGAAAGAGAATTCTGCATTGCTACATAGTCTCAACTAAGTTGTTAATTTAAACAGGCAAAATAAAGCAGTCAAATACTGTAACCTGTAAAGGACTGTTAGAAAGCTATTGTTGCAGTGGGAAGCTTCTTACAATATGCCCGCAGAAGTGACTCCTAAACTTTGTTTTTTAGAAAACAAAAAGGAAATAAGATTTTTTTAAAAAATATCTTCAATAGTTTTATAGTTAGGACCGCTGCTTCTTTTGCTACTTTGCATATCCAAGCAGGAACTCTTAGAACTCAGCATACTATTAAATGTGACTTTTTCCAAAGAGAATTAAGGCCTCCGAAAAGTCAATCCAACAGTATTAGCTTTACCGCACCAGTTTTACAGACCCATTAGAAACAGGTATGTGTTCACAGGCATATAAAAGGTGGTCTCAAATACATATAGTCAAAGAGCTCCAAAAAGCTGTAGAAGTTCGAAATAAACTAACTTAATCAGTTCAGAATAGTCTCTTCATTCAGTTTTATTCTACTGCTTCACCAATTATGACCCTACAATGCCTGAAAGAATCCCCTCCTGGGTATTAACACTATACACACTCATTGCTTGATCCTGTGTTCGGTTTCTTCTCACATTTCTTAGGAATGGGATACCTCAGCAGGTGTCTACACTAGACAACAATAAGTAGGGAAACTAGTCATCTATTTTAAGTAGTCTAGCAGACCTATTGTGTTTAAACAGAACTTTTAAAGATGTCACAGAGTTTCTGAAGAATTATCATTGCTTTGAATCAAGATTATAGCGTCTTTGCATAAAGTTCTTCCCCTCTCTTAACTGTAGATGCCCACCTAAGAAGAGAATATGCTGCTGATTACAGACCCTTTCGCTTCAGTTTTATCTTATTTATTACCTGCAAGACTTAATATTAAGTCTGTTTTTACCTTCCTTCCAAAGCAGAAAATACAAAGCTGGGCTTACTATCCATTCTGAAAGGAGTCATGATCCTTTCCTATTGTATGTCATATTTGTGGCCCTCCAACCAGATTTTAAGAGGCATTAGTGTTACATCCAAGCTTTCATGAATATTAATTACAGACAAGTTGAAAGGCAGCCAATAAGTACAATGTCCAGCTATTAAATGTGACCTACATTTTCTTTATCTTGCTATA
Source organism: Burhinus oedicnemus (assembly GCA_008921705.1). NCBI lineage: Eukaryota > Metazoa > Chordata > Aves > Charadriiformes > Burhinidae > Burhinus > Burhinus oedicnemus. Next base: position 269,814 of record VFFE01006163.1, read on the forward strand.
TTTGACAAGCTACACATTTGTTTAGTGATCTAAGCAGAACACGTTATGATGAACTTAATATTAAGTCTTCTTATACTGTTGACAGTAGTTAATTATTACAAAGTAATAATTAACCTGACCCTGAGTATTTCTGTCTGCACAGTAAACAGCATCTGCCATGAACCTTTCAATCACAGGAATTGCATTATCAGGTAAGAAAAAGTAATTACATTCAGTAGTAATTACACACCATAGCACAGCCTTCCATGACAAGGTAACCTAATTTAGTTCATACACACACCATGCTCAAGAATCTCAGGCAATTTCAGAATGTTCAAGAACATTACAAAAATTTACGTATATTCTTGGAAACCTATTTAAGAGATTAATTATCGTTATTTCATCTGTTTGCAAGAAACCTGAAAGTATTTTTAGACCATCAAAATCACTCAGAAGTGAAGGTGGTTCTTTTGCAGTATTAACCAAATTTGAAATTCTAAGTAAAGAAACTTTCAGATTTGTTGTAAGACTGATTACAGTTGAGGAAAAACGTTAGTGAAGTCCAAGCAACGTCCATCTTAGACAAGACGCCTCTTAAAGCAATTGTTATAAATTCCTTTCTTCATCAAATATATAAGTTTAAATTAAAATTCAATTGATTGAATTCACTTAAGTGAAAAATGCTTTTTTCACATTGGTACTAGCAAAACAAAAGATTTGGACTTGCCTATTTTTAAACCAAATACTAGGTTTTAAGGTGCAACAGTATTTCTTGGTACAAGAGTTTTGAACCGCAGACTTATGTTCCAAGTTGAATGTTTAAAAGAATTTGCAGAAACTGCCTAATTGCATGTGTTCTCTAGTGTCATGTAGTAAAGTGTTTCAAAGAGAGCACAACCAGGACAAGTAACCTTTTTTTGGCATGCAGATAATGTAACATAACAAAGGAAAAAAAGCAGTGAAAAGATCAGATACAGATGGGATCTATAACTAGAAAACTCTTAGAAATTAGACATTCAGGGAGATGATGGGGAAAACACTTTTGTCTGTGGCTGGAAGAGGACTAATACTTTGTTACTGAAACAGCTTGACTCTATCACATTGAGATAGCAGTCTGATTAAACTGATGAAAAGCACTTGAGCTGTGTAGATTAGCAAGATCTTCCAGTCAAATTCCTTCTGCTCAGGCTAAAGACAGAGCTTCGAAAAGAATAAATGGCTCAAACACTACTTTTCTCAAGTGGAAGGAATTCTGCTCATTTCTGGGCAGTATATTGCCTAACATCATTCTTGGGGATCTAGTTACCACGTAAGGTAGCCTGAACAGAACTTTCACCTATGGAAGTGCAGCTTTCAATTAAGGGAAAGGAATGGAGACACCAAAATATTCTAGTCCATAAAGTTACCTGAAAGTGTGCAGTACAAGACTTCATCTTACTTGTAACATGACTACAGACAGTTAATGGCTACAGACAACTAATCCAGGAAACCTTTAGTACTGTTAACAGAGGCTGCTACCACTGTACTTCTGCTAGTAGAATAGTGCAGATAAGTAGTCCCTGATACACTTAAGTATCTAGGTTAGAAAGAACAAAACAAAAAACCACCACAAACCCAAACTATCTATTTAGGTGGTTCAAAACAAGGCAACACATGGCTCAGAAAGTAATTTCTCTGACCTAGCAGTATTTGAAAGTTAGTATATACTCCCAGCTAAGTAAAGACCTACTCAGCATGCAAACATGCTAGCCAGACAGAACACAACTGCAGTTAAAATCATTCATTGCTTCTCAGCCTTCAAGCTGGCTTAACATCAGCACCTATATCCCAGTAAATTTTGCGATGGGAAAGCAGACAGGTTGGACCAACTCCTGTAGCCTTCTGAACACCATACAGCTGTAGGGAAGTAGAAAAGGAAGAGAATGTGCCATTAAGGCATGTGGAATGTCTGAACAGTAGTAGAACAAGGAGTGAAGACAGTAGTTCAGTCACAAATTTTATGACTCCACCATCTGAGCTGAACACCACTGACTTAATGATCTATCTGTGCCTGTAAACGCTTTCTAATCCATGCACACACCCTTCTACCTGAAGACACCACCCCTGCCCCCCCATTTTACAACTACAATGGCCAGCCAGATGTTCCCCAGCAGTTGTGAAAAATATCCAATTGTGTTAAGAGGAAAGACTTAATTAATGCAGAGAACTGCAGCATGACATTGGATCGCATTTAAACTACAAACTACATGTCAGGAGATAAAAGTCCCAAGCACTCATGATGGATACATGAGAACCTGCTCCTCAGAATTCTTCTCCGTAGATCACTGAAGCTTTCAGCAAGTGCCGAACTGGGATTGCACAAGTAATTCCTTTATCTCTGTATTCATCTTTGCAAGGACTCAGACACACAGTCAGCTTCTCACAGTTTAATGACTTCATGCATCACAGCTAGGCTGTAATAACTCCTGAATGCATTCAACAATCTGCCTTATGGAGAAATGGACGCAAATCCTCCACAGCTATTATTGTTGTGAACTAATACTTCATCTTGCACCTGACACCTAGTAAGCCTTTATCAGTTAGCACCACCATCTACAATGATAAACTGTTAACAGGTGTTTTTAAGCCACCGGTCTCTAAAACCATATTGTGATACACTTGCTCTTTTCAGAGTACCATGACAGCATACCTGCTAAACTGGAAGAGCTACCTCCTTAATGGTCTCTCTACATTCTCCCATTTAATGGGATACAGGTGGCCTGAAGTGTTCTAAACAAGAGTTGAAGTATTAACCTTATTCAATATTCAGGACTTCTGAATGCTTAACTCAGAGACAATGGTGTGTACAAATTTCCTTAGTGAGAGAACGCAGAGGGTTATACTGAGAACTGTGCATTAGTCAGTTAAAAATAATAATCCAGCTTTCTGCATCTGCTCAGACAGCAATACTGTTAGAAAACAGAGTCAAGGATAGCAGCATTTTCATAATACATTTTTATCCATTCTTCATGAACCAATTACCAACTAGTTCTCAAAAAAACCAGAAGAGTCTTGCCCTAAAGTCTTTAAGCCTCAAATGATGGCATGTCCTACCAACAAAGGATTTTTTTCTTTGTATGTACAGCACATTAACAATAGTAACAAGAAACAATTTTATATCACATGATATTATATTACAAGGAACCTAAAGATGACCAAGTCAAATGGAATTTCATCCTATTGCATCTGGAACCCGAGCATCAGGAACTTATTTTAGGAACCTACTCATTTAGGAAACCTTCCTCATACCCCTTCTGCACAGCAGTCAAGTCTATTTTTGGGACAAACTATCTATGGGTTTTGGCAAAATGGGAGATTGGTATGCTTAACCACAGATAGATTTTGTTAAAAATTATAGCTATGGTATTGTAGTATATCCTTTACACCTTTAAGTAAGATATAGTACCTAAGGCTTCTGCAGAGATGGATTTTCATTTATGTCTTTAACGCATGTTAAATGCATTTATGTCTTTCTACTAATTTTAAATCCAGGCTCCAGATAGTGCACTAGGTCCATCAGAACAAACTCAAGCTCTCGCAGGTGCTATCAATCTCTAATACAACTTCAGGCATGAGAGTAAGACACTTTCTAATGGTAAGCATAATAAGCTGCACGAAAAAGTTGTCTAGTATGCTGTAGATCTGCAAGCTCTTAGAACAAGTTGCACAAAGATACATCAGGAACAAGTTAGCTATGACTGACCCCTTCCAGGTGGAGGGAAGTGTTCTATACAACCTCTTGGGTTCTGTTCCAATTCTACAGATTTATATAGATATAGAAACTTGAAATTAATCTACAGATAATTTAAAAGAACTCTATTTACATACATACTTCAACTACACTAAAACCATTTACGAATTTCCCACAAAATGCAGAGCCCTTTAAGAATCCAGTATGTGTGTGGATTTTTGACTCCTCCCTAAGGTGACAGAATTTTCTGTTAATACTTTCTTTGCAAAAAAGTCAAAGGCCATTTATGGTGGAAATGTAACTTCAGATTAAAATAATTCAATGAAACAGCATAATATTAGGTCCCCTTAATGTAAGAAATTCAAAACTTTTGTTGGTTTTGCCAAATTTTCCTGTCTTAAATTGGACTGCAGGAAAACCCAAGAAACCTTCATTTGACTGAAACCACAACAAATCAAGTTGAAAAAGTGGTTAAACTGTTCCTCTTAGTGGATACTTAAAGGCTTATCAGGAGAGCTTCAGGAAACGGGTACAGTTTTTTAATACTAAGAACAAATCATTAATTCCCTTTTTCCAATCTCTTTTCTAACTAGAGTTCTAAATGAGTAACTTCTCATATCTCAGCCTTAAAAATGAATCCTCTACCTCCTACTTTATATTAAGACAACAGGATTAGACACGATTCCACACTTTTATCTTATTAGGCTGCCAGGGAAGTACAGGTATTCAGCAGATGTGTGGGCTGACAAGATAAGGCATCTCCTTTTCGATACAAAACTTAGCTAATATTTTAACTTGCTTGTAGAAATTATACCTCATTAAATATGCATTCTTAAAAGTATTTAAACAAAGCATGTTTTCCAGAAAAAGGAAAATATACTTTTTTCCTTCATTAAACCTATAAAAAGCCTGACAAGCCCTGAAATGCTCTAGTAACAAAATTATTTGTTGCTACTCTTGATTGGATCCCCGCAACTTGATTTTCCACTCCATTTACCATCTATTCTGACTGAGTACACAATCAGCAAAATTAATTCATAGCATCACTAACCTTTGTTGTCTGCAGCTATAAATCCAAGAATGTTTTCATGCCGTAGCATAACTGTTTGATAGATTTCTGCTTCACGAAACCATGAGCGTTCCTCTCTTGAAGAGAAGATCTTCACAGCAACTTCTTCTCCTCTCCACTTCCCTCGCCAAACTTCTCCAAAGCGACCCTTACCAATGCTTTCTTGAAGTACTATAGTTCTTGCAATTGTTCTTTGCACAAGTAAAGGTAAACCTAAAAGGAAGATTTAACATTAACCTTAAACAACACTCTAACAAAATAAGCACTTATCATAAGTACAACATATAAGATCCACATTCCATTAAGATATTTCTCTTAGAATACACATAAACTCTCTTAAGATATTAACAGCTTGTTGTGAACAGCTAACAAGCATGTAGGTAAGATTCTGCCTTCAACCTAAAAGGCCAGCAATACAACTATTCAAAAATATTATTACAAACCGCCTCTACAGTTGTTAAAAAGGCGTCACAAACTTTCTATCAGTTTAGAATTTTGACAGTTCCTGATCCATAAAGTTTTATTTTAATCAAATAAGAAACAAACCATGAAGCAATCAGGACCAAGATAGAGGGGTTTTTTTGGTTTCGGGTTTTTTTTTTTTTGGTTGGTTGTGGGGTTTTCTTGTTTGTTTTTTCAGAAAAAGATCTGCCCATAACTCTCCTGGCAAAGCAATTCAAGCACACTTTTGCTACCGATTCACGTACTTGATTTATGACTAGAGTCAGTCCATTTCTAAATTAAAGTTAAACCACACTTGTCAGCAACACTGAGTTAGCAGAGCTCATTGAGAGAGCTTTAAACTAGATTCAAAGGGGGACAGGGATGTAACTGGGCTCGCTAGAGAGGCGCCCAGGTGCAGTAGCCTAGCACTTGTGGGGCAGTATGCTAGTATTTTTGAGAATCAGAAGGCCCACCACCCCTCAAGGGCAAAAACTATGTGCTCAACTGCCTCTCTGAAATGTTTATATACCAATGCATGGGGAACAAACAGGAAGAATTGGAGATCTGCGTGCAGCTGTAAGGCCGTGATCTCATTGCAGCTACTGAAACATAGTGCGATAGCTCACATGACTGGAACACTGTCACGGATGGCTATGTCCTCTTTAGGAAAGATAGGCCAGCAAGGCGAGGTGGTAGAGTTGCTCTTTATGTGAAAGAGCAACTGGAATGTATTGAGCTCTCCCTGCAGGTGGATGAAGAGCAAGTTGAGAGCTTGTGGGTAAGGATTAAGGGGCAGGCTAATATGAGAGACACTGTTGTGGGTGTTTATTACAGGCCACCTGATAAGGATGGGGAAGTTGATGAGGCCTTCTACAGGCAGCTGAGAGTCACCCCACAATCATAGGCATTGTTTCTCATGGGGGACTTCAATCAGCCTGATATCTGCTGGGAAGGCTACACAGCTAGGCACGTACAGTCCAGGAGGTTCCTCCAGTGTCCTGATGATAACTTTTTGACTCAGGTGGTGGAGGAGCTGACAAGGAGAGGTGTACTACTGGACCTAGTACTGACCAACAAAGAGGGACTGGTAGAGGACATTAAGGTTGGGGGCAGCCTCAGCTGTAGTGATCATGAGAAGACCGAGTTCAGGATTATGTGTAGTGGGCATAAAATGACAAGTAGGGTTGCAACCTTGGACTTCAGGAGGGCTAACTTTGATCTCTTCAAGAAACTGCTTGGAGAAATCCCATGGATTAGGGCCCTAAAGGGTAGGGGGGGTGAAGAGAGCTGGTTGATATTCAAGCACCACTTCCTCCAAGCTCAGGATCGGTGCATCCCCTAAGAGCAAGAAATCAGGCAAGGGAAACAGGAGACCTGCATGGTTGAGCAGGGAGCTTCTGAAAAAGCTCAAGTGGAAGAAGGAAGTTTACAGTAAGTGGAAGAAGGGACTGACCACTTGGGAAGATTACAAGAATGCTGCCAGAGTATGCAGCAATGAAACCAGGAAAGCCAAGGCCTCCTTGGAATTAAATCTGACAAGGGATGTCAAGGTCAACAGGAAGGGTTTCTTCAAGTACATCGGAGGCAAAAGGAAAACTAGCGAAAACGTGGGCCCACTGCTGAATGAGACAGGGGCCATGGTGACAGATGATGCAGAAAAGGCAGAGTTACTGAATGCCTTCTTTGCTTCAGTCTTTACTGCTCAGGCCAGCCCTCAGGAGTTCCAGACTTTACAGGTAACAGAAAGGCTGGAGGAAGGAGGACTTTCCCCTTGGTTGAGGAGGATCAAGTTAGAGATCTGTCAAGTAAACTGGACCTCCACAAGTCCATGGGGTCTGATGGGATGCATCCATGACTGCTGAGGGAGCTGGCAGAAATCATTGCTGGGCCACTCTCCATCATCTTTGAAAGGTCCTGGAGAATAGGTGAGGTGCCTGAAGACTGGAGGCGAGCCAATGTCACTCCAATCTTCCAAAAGGGCAAGAAGGAAGACTCAGGAAACTACAGGCCAGTCAGCCTCACCTCCATCCCTGGAAAGATGATGGAACAGCTCATTCTGGGCATCATCTCAAAGCATCTGGAGGAAAAGAAGGTTATCGGAAGTAGCCAACATGGATTCACCGAGGGGAAGTCACCTCTGACTAATCTGATAGCCTTCTGTGATGGCGTGACTGGATGGATAGATGAGGGGAGGGCAGTGGATGTTGTCTACCTTGACTTCAACAAGGCTTTTGACACCGCCTCCCACAGCATCCTCACAGGCAAGCTTAGGAAGTGTGCGTTAGATGAACAGACAGTGGGGTGGATTGAAAAACTGGCTGGCAGATACAGCTCTGAGGGCTGTGATTAGTGGCACAGAGTCTAGTGGGAGGTCTGTGACAAGTGGTGTTCCCCAGGGGTCAGTACTGGGTCCAGTCCTGTTCAACATATTCATCCATGACCTGGATGAATGGATAGAATCAGCAAGTCTGCTGATGACACAAAACTGGGAGGGGTGGCTGACACACCGGAAGGCTGTGCTGCCATTCAGCATGACCTGGACAGGCTGGAGAGCTGGGCACAGAGAAACCTGATGAAGTTCAACAAATGCAAGTGTAGGGCCCTGCACCTAGGGAAGAATAACCCCATGCACCAGTACAGGTTAGGGACTGACCTGCTGGAAAGCAGGTCTGTGGAAAGGGACGTGGGAGTCCTGGTGGACAACAGGATGACCATGAGCCAGCAATGTGCCCTTGTGGCCAAGAAGCACAATGGCATCCTGGGGTGCATCAAGAGGAGTGTGGCAAGCAGGTTGCAGGAGGTGATCCTCCCCCTCTACTCTGCCCTGGTGAGGCCGCATCTGGAGTACTGTGTCCAGTTCTGGGCTCCCCAGTTCAAGAAGGACAGGGAACTGCTGGAGAGGGTACAGCAAAGGGCTACCAAGATGATTAGGGGACTGGAACATCTTTCTTATGAGGAAAGACTGAGGGACTTGGGTCTTTTTAGTCTGGAGAAGAGAAGACTCAGAGGGGAAGATCTCATCAATGCTTATAAATAGTTAAAGGGAGGGTGCCAGGAAGACGGGGCCAGTCTCTTTTCAGTGGTGCCCAGTGATAGGACAAGAGGTAATGGGCACAAACTTGAACACAGAAAGGTCCATCAAAACACGAGGAGGAATTTCTTTACTTTGAGGGTTACAGAGCACTGGAACAGGCTGCCCAGAGAGGTGGTCTCTGACTCTGGACACATTCCAAACCCACCTAGACACCATCTTGTGCAACTTGCTCTAGGTGAACCTGCTCTGGCAGGGGTGTTGGACTCCGGAAGTCCCTTTCGACCCCTGTGATTCTTTGATTCTGTGACTGTCAAATGTTCACGCTTTTGCCCAAGTACGCCAGTAGCCTGTTAGTACTATCAAGCCACCATAAAATAAGACGACATCCTTGTAACACAAGCTTCCCATTTTACAGGCCATTCTTGTGCACCTCACTGTAATTCTAATTGAGAAAAATGCTTACGTTCATGAAGGTTTTATAGCTTTGGAACAGCTACATGCTTTCAACTCACCACACCTCACAACGTGCTTCAGTATGTTTATACAACAAACAAGAAGCACTGGCATTGCCCAACCAGGGTAGGTTTTTATTTAATGAATCTTTCCTGTTGTAACTCCAAGGGTTGTCACAGAATTCTGCAGTGATGCTTCACTGCAGGATAAATACATGAGCCAGGTTATCTGTTCTCAGTAAGCTCTTTTGGTATATGATTAAATCAAACATTTTACAAAGTAATGTATTACACCATAACCACCAGGTGATAGAAGAAAGTCTGTATTTCCTTATGGTATAGAAAATAAAACCCAACTATTAGCTCAAATAACTAGTTCCTGTCCATCTCTGGTCATTCTTTGCTAATAACAGCACTAGAAGGACATATGATCTGGTCTGCAGCATCGCCACACTTGCATCTCAGTCTGAGGACTGCAAATGAAAACACTGTAGTGTTCAGGAGTTTAAGACTTCCAGATCTACAGGAATTTTCTGCGTGCTCTGTGCTGACAACATACCTACGTGAAAAAAGAAAGGGGGGGAAAAAAAGACACGATACCAGTGATTTAATCATTGTTAGGTGCTGCAATAGTTCCTACTGAGGAAGTTCATTTTTACTGTAATATCTGTCCTCAGGTCAATTGTGCTGGGTGCCCAAACTGTAAAGGCTCATCTCTGAAGCCTAACTTGCATTCTTTATGGACAGACTTTTGAAATGCAGAAAAGGCCAGACTAGAACAACCACAGGACCAACTCAACCCTGAAAATACAAAATTTGACTTTGCTGGCCACAGAAAGCTTCCTCCTTAGCACTTACGTACTATTGCAAAATCCACTGACAATGTTAAATACAAACTGGTTTTGTACACTTGAAGCAGGTGATATGCCTAATATTTTCTTTTTCCTACAGCTGTTTCAGAAAATCGTTTGTACATTTTCAGTGCATCTGAATGCACTGGTCTCAACTCGCTGTACCACTCAGACATCCCTTCTGTTTTTAAAAAAGATGATATCCAAGTATATCAGCTAACCTCTAAATACATAGCAAGCTCAAAACCTTCCAGACATGAAGTATTTCAATTTCACATTACAAACCCCCAATAATCCCATTAAAATGTCACAGTACAATAAAACCCCTGCTAGCTGTGATTGATCCACCTTGCTCCTACACTTAGTTTTACAGTATCTACAAGATTCAACTTGCTTCTGTTTTTTTTGCTACTGTGCTTTCTCTTACTAATGCTGCTGAACAAAACCAGAACATCGGAATCCATATTCATCTTACATCCATAAGAATTCCTTACAGACTTCCTGCTGCAACTAAGCAATCTCCTCTTTTTGCTGTAGAGGAAACACAGCCTTGTAGCACTAGGAACTTGAGCAACTGCTTTACTGTAAACCAGACTGCCTGAAAAGTAGCTCACTGGAGACAGCTACATTAGCCTTTGACATACAGTTGTGTCCAATGCGTATCTAAAGTTCTTGGAGTACAGCTGCTTTTGACTGTGAATGAAGAAAGATGACAGTCAGTTTGCTAATAAGGAAGATGAGAAAATTCAAGCCCACGTTAAATTCAACAGCAGCTCATAACATTTGGCATCTTGTATTCAGCCACTATCATCCAATTTATTGCTGAAGCCTTCATCATCTTCATGCATCATAACAAAGTATCCTCAAGCCTTCTGAGAGTAACAAGATTTCTTTTTGTTTTCCAGATCTTAATTGTACTCTGATTAGTTTGGACCAATAACTGTCCAATGAATAAGAAGTTTGTACTTGATTTGGATAATTCAGGAATTAAGCTCTAAAGCACTAAAGGTAGCCAACAAAAGCGGTCACTAGAACTTTGTGCTTGTTCATAAGTCTCTGCCCAGAAGAATTCCTCAGAAGAGTAATAAAATAAACCAAGACCATGAACTATGAAAAAACTCATTCTCTTCAAGCTTCTATGAACCACAGATAAGTGGAAATGAATGCAAAAATCCTTAAACTGACTCACATTTACACTGATTTTTGTGACCCTTTGGATTTCTAAACACTTTAACTTCCTACTTGAAGTCACCTACCAGTAACTACTAAAGCTTCTCCTCCCTGTTTTAGGCAATTCCTCCCATTTCCTTGCTACTAAGTTCCTTTGTCATTTGTGAGTTGGAGAGTAACAGCTGGGCATCCCAATCTGTCTACACAATATGTAGTTGGTATTTAGAGATCCGTATCATGATCTGAAAATTTTTCTCAGCTCCAAGAGACTTTGAAATCCTTCTCTTACAAGCTGCAGCTTCACCAGAAGGATCTATTTTAGATATTTCATCAGTCCTTTCATCAAGCCTCTAGTTGTTTCAGGTCTTGTTCATCAGGGAACAACAGGGCAATACAGAAGTCAAGACTGAATAATTAATAACAGCTTACTATCATCATTGCAGAAAATGAATCTTGCTTCCCTTTTGATCTGAGTAGGAAGCTCACTCTTAGAGTTTTGATCACTTCTGTTTTATATGCTTCTCTTCAGAGAATACCATAATACAAAACTGGTAGAATCCTCCTTATTTGACCACGAGCTCTTCTGGTCCCTCAGAATGAATTCAAGAGCAGACCATTTACTTTAGGTCACCAGACCAACCACTTCCTGAGCGGTGCCTCTTAGGTCTGCATTATTTTGTCTGTTCTGCTCATTTCCATTGTGTTTCTTGCAACCCCCCACCCCAACAGCATGCCTTTCACACAGTTCAGTTTCTGACAGGGTTAAGCTGTAATTTAACTAGCAGCTCTGACTTTTCTCCCTTCAGTGGCCCTGTTCCCCATCCTCAGTTTACTCCATAAATGCACAGTCTTCCCAATTTTAAATATACTGTACGAAAGTCTGGATTAAAATACATATTTCAGTGAGATTCAACTGCTGCAGGCACATTTCAGGACACAAGAAAATTATCAGTTCAAGTGCTAGGACACTGTGAATTTATATAGTCATTAATTGACTAATTTTGAGACAAAGTGATACAAGTCATTGCAAATATATACACTGCCAACAGTACAGAAAATAAGTACTTGAAGCACCTCCTATCCCACTATCATAGCAAAAGGGAAATATAGAACACTGAATAAGGCTAATACTTGTCTTACAAACAGCTGAACAACATGCAACTCACTGCAGCTGAAGTTAAAAGATCACTCTTAAGGAAGCATTCAGTCTTCTTGTTTTACAGGGAACATGACTTTACCTTTCAAGCATAAAAACAAGTTAGTGAAGAGCTCTCCTTAGGAGTAAGTCAAATTCAACCTTATTTGTTGGTTTTCTTCCTCTAATGCAGCCATGAGTAGCCAATGCTCAAACACTACAGTAGGTCAGGTGCTCTGGGAGTCTTGATCAGCTTGAGTGTCCTGAATCTCTGAAAACTAAGTAATTCCCTGGCATGCTGCTTTTACTTAAAGTGTAATTTGCAAACAGGCAAAGGAAGAGTCAGTTTCTAACCATTTGCGCTGGAGGAAGAATCCTAAATTTCTTCTAGCTGGGATTCCCTGCTTTTAAAGAGCTTATTTTGAAGGAGTACTTCCAGAGTTTTCAAACATGAAGAGAGGCTCAGAAGCACCACATGGAAAAGGCCAGAAGGAAAATGAAGTATTCCTGATAAAAAATGGAAAGACCAATTGACAACTAAGTCTGAATCAATGTTATCATAGGAAGTGTGAGAAAGCAACCATGCAGAAAGTAGCAGAAGTGCTATGATTATCTACAGAAGTTAGAAGGGAACTATCAACCAGACAGTACTTTAAAACAAGTACGACTAAACATGGTTTCAAGGGAAAGTGTTAAAGGCTTTTTCTTTCCTAGGTTTACTGAAGTGATAGCAGCCAGTACATTGCAGATGAGCACTTATACATCTAGAAAACACACACCTGCTCTTTTAAGGTTTAAAATTCTAATTACTTTTAGAAAAAAAATAATACATCCCCAGCCTTTTTTAGGTAAGTCTGTACCTGCAGACATTAAGTAAAGAGTTTTATGCTCTTTATGCTCTCTAGCATAACAATTATGTATCAGCTTCCTGCATTCCAAGAAATGTAAATCTCTGACTCCTTCATATTCTCTAAGTCTCTTACTTCTGTACACTCCTCCTAGAAAGAGCATAACTGGAGGAGTAAGTCCAGCATTTGCATTTATCAAGTTCTAGCCCAATATATTGCAAGTTCTATCAATCGCTTTCATTGTTTGATTTAGTTATTGCTGTTAGTAAATGAGAAAATTGAGATAAACACAAACTACTAAAGCTCCAGTTCTAACCAGAGAGCAACTTACCTTGTCATGATTAAATCTTACTCAGACACACAAGAGCTTTCTCAATTGAAACATAACTGCCTACACACTCAGTGCAACCTCACCTTCTTCAATGAAGATATGACTAAATGACTTATTTCGACCTATATTCTAGATATGTTCAGCAAGTTACGTTGATTTTACTTGATGGAGTAACAGTTTTACCAGTTACTGCCCTTGGGAAAGAAATAAAACCCAGATGCTTGGGTTTTGTTGTTCTAACTTCTTCCAGTTTTGGGGAATTAAAGAATTCAGCAGTTGAGGATCAAACACCAGCATTTCTTTGCAGAAAGTACCCTGAAAGGGCATGGATGTTGCAGCACATACATTTGCAAGTAGGAGGAATAATTTTCAGTATTAAGTTATTTAAAAACTTTTTATACAGTACAAGGCTAATAAGAAGTTGCAGTACATAATCTGATGCCTTGCTCCTTAACAGGGACCAGAGATTAAAGTAAATTTATACAATGATTTACCTGACGCATCATTCCCTATCAATGCCTATTGAACCATATTTCTGACACAGACCACCACAATCCTCTAAGCAACTATGTCAGGATTATGACAGTAGAGATTATATTCAGTGAACAGACTACTGCCTCATCTTCCCAGAGCAACACGCATTAAAATCAGAATTAAAACAAAAATTCATGAAATCAAAGGGTAGAAATTCTTCAGACATGGTCTGTATCGTGCATCCATTCTATACACACAGAAGTGGCTATTTACAACTGAGAAGTATCTTCTTTAAGGAAAGAACTGGCTAAAATATTAACTCATACTGAGATTTCAGAATATTCCTCATATACCAATAGCTAGAGATGTAAATTAATTTTCAGTTCAAAGCTAAAGAAAAAACTTCACACTATCTCAAAACCACAGAAGACAGCAATTTAGATATGCTGTGCAGAACAAAAAGGTAAATGACTGAGCCTTACTAGAGGAAAGAAGACATTTACAATAGCTGACTGTGATATTCCCTGCATATCAGACTGTACTCTCAGAATTATGAGAAACAGTAGCGGCAGCTCAGTATCCTTCTTTCATTTCACTTATTTCCATGCGTTTAATCTTCACTGGTATTGAATGAATCTACACAGAAATAGCTTTTTGAGTCACTTCTCCAGTTAATCGTAAGTTTAAGTAGATTTGACAATATTAAAAAAATTTGATGCCTTACAAGGCTCTTAAACACAGAGTAATTACTACTAGAAGTGTGACATTACCTGACCCAGAGCCTGAAGTTGTCATATCATAAATTAAATCCTTTAAAGTAGTTCCTTCTGATATAAAGGGACGATCCAGTGAGGGATCTTCTTCACTTGGCACACGATGATGAATTACAGTACGATTATGACAGAGATATAGAATCAACATCAGTGAAATGCAGACAAAGCACACAGGTCCAGCAATGACAGCAGCGAGTTCCACGGGTCCTAGATTAGAAGTTGGTTTTCCTGGAGTAGGGCCTGACAGTAAAAATAAAAGAAAACAGCAAAACTATTTATTTCTTTTTATGCAACTAAGTTTATTGTATTTCAGTGATCTTCAAATTATTTCGATGTATTTGTTAAAACTACTGCACAGTACCTTTTTCAAGAATCAAAGTATTACAAAGGACAAAAGCAACTATGTGCTTACTCAGTTTCCATTTAACTTGCATATAAGTCTTCAAAACAGGCCCTAACATCCCTATCCAGAAGATTAGACTTCTTGTTCCAAATCTCTTCAAATTTTATTTGCAGAATCTAAGATGTACTTTAGGCTTTCAAATTAATCTACAACCTCAAAACTGAAACTTCCACTCTTACAGAATTTTCTATTTAAAAAAAAATAAAATCCAATATGCCAAAACCCCTTACCTGGTGTTGGAATTGGAAGTTCAATTTTATTGCAGTGGTCCCTGTCACAGCAATGAGGCACAGTAATGACTCCATCTCTGGAAGAGGGGGCACAAACAAACGGCCTGTCTCGGGGAATCAGATCAATTTCGGCTATACACATACTATTGCGTATGACTTTGTCTGCAGTTCGTGTTACTGAGGTAAAACATAGTCCATCTGTCACACATGTAAAGTTGTCTTTTGTACATAGATGGCAGTAACACTGTAATGCTGTATTGAGAAAAAACATTCATGTTAGCATTCATACATATTCTGAGTTGAGAAACAACTTCAATGACTAAAGAAATAAAAGTTCAAAACACTATGAGACAACACTATGAGACCTATAATCTTTTTGGTTACGTAAACACAGAATGGTAACAATAAAGAACACCACTACAAGGCTTTTTAGTGGGACAAAAAAAATAAAAATCAGGACATAAGCAGACAAAAGCCAATCAAATTTAAAGCTAAAGTCATCTCTTCTTATAATTATGTACTAAAAGAGAAAGGCTGCAATTCTAGATGTTCCTCCAGGTAAAGAAGTTCCGTTACAGTTCCTTATACTATGATCTAGACTTTTTATTAACACTGTATCCTCCATAGAATGTAATTCTGCTATTTTCAAACTTAATACAAGTAATGCCATTTTTTCCACAATAACCACAGGTATAGCTTTAGTAAGTGACAAATAGGATGCTGCTGGCTACTCAAGATTAATACTTTATACATTACTTGATGGTTTCAATTTTGCACTGAGGAAAGGGCATATAAAGGCTTAATCCCCATTAAACAAACTCTGAATGACCTGAGAACATACCCTCTCACACAAGCAGAATACGGTTTAGACTTGTTATTTATGAAGCCGCAGGAAAACATTACCTTACATTACTCAAGTTCCTGGTTTGCTAAAGCTATCAATTGCACTAGTAAAGGAGGGGGCATGGGGGGAGCGAGGAAGCAGGAGTGATCGACTAATCATGTCTAAGACGATCAGGTTTCATTCTTTAAATTATAAAGTTCTTGGAGAAGGAAGAATACTACTTCAAATATCTTTCTCCATTCCTTTCTCTATTTACAGGACCAAAGCCAGACAGAAAACAGTGCAGTAGCAACAATAAAAATACCAATACACTCTGATTCCACTTGTTCATCTGTGGAGAGCAAAAGCTAGCACAGAACTTGTGTACATGCATGCAGAAAGATTAAAATACAGAAATTTAGACAAATAAAATCTTAAACATTCATGCCCCAAACACAAAAATGCACTGAGCCATAAACAAGTCTCTTTCAGGGCTATATACAAAAATCTCACAGTAAAGGTGTGAGGATTAATAGGTGGCAAGGCAAAAGATGCCCCAAAATCTGAAATCTGGTGTTTTACTTAAATTCAAGAATTTAAGATAACTGCTTGAATTGTCTCAGATTTTACATCCCTCTCTATCCTTGGATATAACGGATTTAAATGGCAATGTGATCTCAAATATACATTCCATCTCTAAGTCTTGATTCCGAGTTGCGTCCTTTTCTCTGATAAGACCTCCTTCCCCCAAGATTTTGACTCAATGAGTTATTGCCAATCATCTTCTACTGTTACAGAAAAGAAATATAATAAAGTTCTTAGATGCAATTTCCCCCCCCTCCCCCCAAATCAGAGAAGTAAGGAAACTCTTATTATTTGGAGTTTAACTATGAGAACAATTAACAGTTTGTGTGCCTTTGGTAATTTACACTTGAACAAGTTATTTTTTAACCCATTAAAAGTTTCCTACAATATTCACATGTTGATATTTCTTTCAACTTTCTTAACAAGCAGGCCTTTATTGCTCTTGCTTCATCCATGACTTTTTTTCTATTTAAATAATATTCTTGGCTCATCATAACTGTGCATGCATCTGAAGCCCTACAGAGACAGATATTCAGTAAGATATATTTACATTGAGTCACTGTACAGAGGCCAAGTTACTTGAAGTGAAAAATATGGCTTGGGTTGACCTTCTTGCAGTTATCCATCTTCCTGACCTTGTGAAGTTGTAGAGACACACTGATACCACTATGACTAGAAAAACAATTTGGTGTCTTCTCTTCCTCATTCATTTTGTTTTCACCTCTCTTTTGCTACAGAATTCCCAAGGAGTGCAACTCGATATACTTTCCTATTTTTGTTCCAGTTTGATGCCACTATCTTCTAGTCTCCTGCCAAGACACAGTACACTGTCATACACAACTGAATGGCTTCCTCGGCACAAATAGAACATTACTTCATTCTGAAGCTACTCTCCTCCTCCCTTAAAAGCAGAAAACAATGCCTGATCAACTGAATAGGTAAAGCTTCCAGGAATACAGGTTTATGCTGCTCTCTAGCGGACGCATTCTTAAAAAAACCCACAAACACACACATTAAAAATGCTTCAGCCCCCTTGCTACTCTGGCCACTTACAATTCTTCATGCCTTCCAACTCAAGTGGTTAACAGTAGGATTTCCATATTTTACTATCAGGAAAACTAATTCAGCATCTTCAGCAACAATCCATACTAGTAGGAAAGGACATGGAATATCCTTGCCCATGTCTCACTCATTATCTATATGTAAAAGAACAGAGACTATGACTATATGAACACATTGTAGGTAAGATTTAACATCAGTGGGATGAGATGTCAATGATCAACAGTAGTTAAATCACTTCACTCCTCTAAGGAAGTGTTTTCACATATAACTGATCTCAAAGAAAAAGATATCACTGTTGCCCTCTCGGAGATACGAATTTTTGCTTTGTCTCCAAGTAGTCCATATTCTTCTCAGACAAGCATTATAGGAATTTTAAGAACTCAGACAGAAACCAGTCAGGTCTCCAAGTTCACTTAAATCAATACATACATTTCTAGAATGGGTTGATAACAGTATGCAATCAATGATCACTCTCTGATGTAAGCTAATCTTCCAGAACCAGTAGTATCTTTCAATACATTTGGGGAACACCCTTTAAATCTACTACCACAAAAAGCTCCTTCAAAACTACTAAACTCAAAGAGGAGGAAACAAAATAGTTTTCACTCAAATCTTAGTCCATGTTTTCCATGGCACAGAACATTTTTTTTTTTTTTTAAAGTATTATGACAGTGTTTGGATGGAACCACTAGCATGAAGCTCCACTACCAACTGATGAAAGGTCACATCTGTTTAAGTGATACAAGGCTTGGGAAATTAGAGTCCAGGCACCTAAATGAATGCACTGAAGGCTATACAGACAACTAGCGACAAAGCCAAGAACAGAAATTGGGTCACCACAGTGATTTAGTGCCTTCTTTAATGCATCTCCTGACTGTACCATGACCATTCTACATAATCATTCCTGCTTTATGTGACTGACTACCATAACAGAAAACAGTGAGACAATGCAGTTATAGAAGCATGTGTGTGTGCATTATGACACATGGCATGTCATAGAACTTAACAGCATACTTCTCATACCTCAATTGATTTCTTGTGTTGAACACAATTACTTAGGTAACTTCTCAGGCTCAGACTCTCAGTTTGACAGTTTTTTATTCCCTTTGCATGGATGTTGCAGTCTGCAAAGCCCACAGTGAGGGTAAAGCAAGCTGGCAACATAAATGAGATACTGAAACTACGTGGCTTGACAAGACTTAAAATAAGCTGGTTCCCAAGAGCTCAGATATTAATACTATATGCAAAATGTGAACAGAGAATTAAGTACACCCTATCCACTTAACTTTTAGAAGTCTGTACCATTAGGTACCTATCAAAACAGTCTTTTTTGTATCTGTTGTCTTTCTGAAGTAAGAAAATTGCACAAAGCCTTCATTTTTAGAATTGCATCAAACCTTACGAGTCACTACATAGTGTTTGCTAACATCCTGCAGAACTACTTCAGACAGTTTAGCACAGACCACCTTCAGCCAAAGAATTTTTGGTTGGAAATCGTATGTTGAAATACTGTCTTTTAAAGGATGCTAACAAATGTATTACAGCAGTTAAAACTTGTGAGGTGCTCTAAAAAACCCCCAAATCCACATCTCATTATGAGTAATTAACAATTTGATATCAGTAATACTTTCATTTATTTAATCATATGTCTTTGCTTTACAAATTTAAAAGAGACAAATAGTCTCAGGCCCCCAACAGCAACATTATGCTGAAAAAGAAACTCCAGATTCTTCTTTTGTGATATCATAACTCTTCACCCATGGAAAATACAAATGACACTTTCAAACAAGAATTTCACCAAAAGGTGGAACTTCACCAGAAGAACAATCAGGACTCTTGGTTCCACAAGATGTAGAGTTTTAAGGGATAAAGGAGTGAGGCTATGATCTGCAAAAGAAAGTAATAGATTTTGGGGAGATGAGCAAGAGAGCTGTAGTGTTTTCCCTATCCAATAAAATTTGCTGCAAGCAAAAAAGCATAATACAGAAAGGTGCTGTCAGCTTCCTATTCTCTTATTTAGACAACCTCCTCAAAACACAATACACCTGACTCTTCTCTGATCTCTTCTAGCTCAAGATACAAAAATGTTTAGGTCTTACACTGTTTGGGACACAGGTACATTTTTTTTTTAACCATGATACTTCATGACCTTCACTAACTCATTCTTCTCAAAGGCACTACTTAAAGTTTAGCTGTTGTAAAGCATTGAATATCAAGTTTTCAGGACAACTTTCACATACATTTCATGCATATTTGTTAAGCAAAACTTCCACTGAAGACAGCAGCTTTGGCAACAAAAGTGATGCACTCAAGAAAACAGACAGACTACTTAATTAAAGCACTATCCTCAACTTGCAAGTAATGATAAAGCCTTGTGAAAAATCCTAGCTTCAAAAAAGCAGTGTTATATTCTCTGTAGTGCAGGTGCCAAATGGCAGTATTGGGGTTTTCTATATCTCATCCATAAAGCTACTCACAATACGTTCATGCCTCTTTCAGCAAGATAACATTAAAAATTTGTTTCTGGTATCTTTCACTAGAACAGTTTTTCTAAAGACAAAAACAAAAGAAAGTTAAGATTAAAAGGCTAGGTTATAATTTTACTAACCTTATGAAAACAAAAAGAGTAACATCTCCTTCATTTGTATATTTAAATTCACTTCAGCATACAAATCAGATTTCCATCTTTATTTGCGATTAGGAGCAATTGTGTGAATACAAGAGTTTCCAAGAGATGACTCCCCAGAATTTTGGGGAGACCAAGACTATGACTCACATATTAAAAAAAAAAAAAAAGCTAAGTTTCAGAGTCTGTCTTACAAATTAGGGCTGTTCTACTGTTCAGCTAGCTGCTGTGATTCATTACATGCCTGATCTCCATATAAACCATACCACAAGACAATTCATTCATGCAATAACACTAGTATACTGCAGACAGCAGCATCATAACCAATCAGAAAATGCCTAACTTTTGTCAACCCATGATAAGAATACTAGGTAACAGTAGCCAAACCATACCTTACACTTCTTTATTCAACTTAGACCACAATGTTCAGACCAGTTAATTCCTTTACCAGTACCAGGACTTCTGAGTTACAGATCAAGAACTCTGGATCCCCCGCTATTCCCTCGGATAGGGAGGATTTTTTTTTTTTTTTTAAAGAAGAGGTAGCACACCACCACTTCCATCCTTAAGCTTTTGTATAGAAGTCTATTGCCTTGTTTTCACGTAAAGCTTTCAGACCTTAATTTCATGACTGAGATTAAGTGAAAACTCTTGACTGATCAGTGGCATCAAAAGGGCAAAGTTCAAAGCTCAAATCAAGGTAAAGTTTCCTTCAACATCTAAATTGGATGTGTTACATAAGAAAGCTTTATATTATTGAAGCCTGCTGCACCTTTTCAAGAACACAAGAACCACCATGGGTAACTTAAGCTTACTTCACTGTTTCAACATTAAAGATTCTCTGTCTTCTTCAATAAGAATACGGGCAATTAACACAACATTTCAGTATAGCAAGTTATGTTTTCTTTAAGTAGTATTTTCTTTACAGCACAAGAACCACCTTAAATTGAATTATAAACAGCGTGGTAAAAATCCAGCTTGAGGGGTATCTTAAAGCTGTAACTGAAGAAGAAAGCCGTAGTGCTTCTCCACTTCCTCTTTAAAACCCAAAGCAATATAAAATCCACCTACTGATGAATTTAGGAAGTCGACAGATTATAAAATGCAGATTTCGTGTATCTGTCATCATCTAACTTACCACAGATGAAACTGAAACCTAAACCAACTGGAATAGAGCGTCTATAACACTTATATACCCCATTAGGACACATGGCCCAAACTGCCAACCAAAGAACAAAACAGGCTTTTTTTTTTTTTTAAATGGAAAAGTATCTATTTCTTGCATTTCTGAATGCTACTAAGAGCTCCCGTTTCACACATTAGCTCTGCAACAGCACAGCTCCGATACCACATCCCCTCTTACAAGAGACCATAGGTACAGAAGGCTGGATGAACAACAGTTTTACCGTACAATATTCACCAAAGATTTTATTTCCCCACTGTTTGGTCCTCACAGAGCATACAGGTTCGCTGTTTGACTGTAACTGAAAGCTTACCTACCGAAAACACCACGATACTAGCTGTCAGAGCAGACGCTGCCAGCACACCACAATGTGGCGTGTAACGGAGCTAAAGCATCTGACGTGGGAGTTAGGGGATTCTTTTACCTTCACTACGCGGAACATTCAACACGTTATCTATGCCAGCCGACGCCGCTTGTCTCTCCTCCCCCGTGGCACTGTTTGTAAGCGCCCTTCAGCGCGCCGCAGGGAGACCTCAAGGCACGGCTGCTTTCTCCGGTCCGGTGCCGAAGCTGGCGCTCCCTGGGGAGGGCGGCTCTCGCCGCAGGGAGGGAGGAGAGCGCTCCACCACCGATAACCAAGTTGCCTTCGCGGGCCACGGCCGGCCGGCCGCCCGCACCCGCGTGGGAAAGGAAGAGCGGGGGCCGGCCACAGCCCACGGGGACAAGGGCCGGTGGGCTCACGAGGCGGGAAAGTTACCCTGGGCAGACACCACCCGAGGCGCTACTCCGAGAGGTCAACGCGGGCGCTGTCGGGGGGGCGGGAAGTCAAGGGGAGCCGCCGCGGGTACCGCGTCCATCCCTCACCGCCCCTCCTCGTCCGGCCGCACCACGTCTGCCCCGCGCCGCAGCCCCTCCCGCCGAGTCGCCCCTGCGCTCGGCCAACAAAGGGACGAGCAGTCCCCGGGCTCTGCCAGGCTCGGACACCGAGGGGGGGGGTGGTGGTGGTGGTGAGGGGGGGAAGGCGACTCCGCCCCAGCCGGCCCCTCCGCCATGTTGTTGAAAGGAACCGACGGAGACCCGCAGCCCCCCACCGCTCTCCTCCCCCCGCCCCAGGCACCACCTCACCCGCTCCTCCCCTCCCTCCTTCCCCCAGACACGCGTGCACTCACCGGCCGCCCCGGGGAAAAGCAGCGCGGCCACCACCAGCCACGGCAGGGCCCAGAGCCGCCGAGCGGCCGCTACCGCCATGGTCCAGTCCCGAAACCGTGGAGCCAAGGCGCGCGCGCGCGCGCACCCGCACGCCAGGATTCCGCCTCGCGACCCCCCGCCCCTCCCCCCTCCCGCCCGAGAGAGAAACAGAGAAACACTCGCGCCGCCTGCACCTCCCCGGCTCGCTCCTGCCGCTAATGTAACTGACGCAGCGGCGCCGACTGATTGGCTGCTCTCCCCCGCTCCGCCCCCGCCCGCGGCAGCTGCGGGGAGCCCCAACAACAACAGGCGTCTGGAGGGCGCAACCGGCGTGGCCGAGGGGCGGGGACGGGACGGGCCGTGATTGGCGGCTGGTGGCGCGTCGTCGCGGGGTCGGCGAGGTCGACGGCGGGGCGGGGCCTCGGCGGGAGCTCGGCCGGCTCTGGCAGTGCGGCTCGGTGAGGTACTTGCCTGGCGGGAGACGCTGTCCCTGTGCACGCAGGCTCGGGCGCTGCCGGCAGGAGCCGCAGGTTCTCTTCGAAGCAGAGGCGAGCCGGCGGCCGACGCGTGCGGGCGGTGAGGGAGCACCCAAGCGTGCGGCTAGGGCACTGCGGCGGGGCGGACCGTCCTGGCCGGCAGTGCTCGCCTTGTAGACTCACTGGCTGCGAGGTGCGGGGCCGCGGTGGCAGCGACGCCACTGGAGGGAGATGCGGGAGGAGTTAAGCAGCCCTCTGGTTGTCTCGGGAGATAAGCAGAAGCCAAAAGTAGCCGAGGAATTGCTCCTCTTGAGACTGCGCGGGTGGGGGACGGACTAGGAGAAGCGGGCAGAGCCCTTGCGTTGCGCTCACCGCGTCTCACGTGGGTTGTCGGGTGGGTTGTAGAGGCAGGACATAAACACTTGGACAGCTATATTCACTGCTGACATACCAGCTGGCGTATGTGTGAGACAGCTCGGCCTTTGTGCTGCTCGTCCTACAGCCTGCTTCGCAGGTTGGGACCAAAGGATTTGTCTTCCCGCAGCACGAAGAGCTACAGGGTGAAGCCTACAAGTTTTTGTACTGGGCGAGAAAAGAACAGTGCTCGTCCCCACGTGCAGCTCCCGTTTTATTTCACGGTCTGCGCATTTGCTGCGCATAACTGGAGGAGTTAATTGGGAATCAGAAACGAACTTGCACAGTCCCAAGTAGCTGTCTGAGGTTCTCCTTAATCCTACAACCTGTGGCAACTAGGCTGAGATTGTTACTTTTATCCATAGCTTTATTAGCTTTTGCGTGGGTGTCAGGGAAGGAGGAAAGGCTCTCTTCTTCCTTCTTGGGATAAGGTAACCACTCTCCCAGCAGTTACCTGCTTGCTCTGGGAATCCACCCTCCTCCCTGGAGACCTGGCTGTTATGTCCAGATCTTGAATCAGTTCAGAGTCCCTCAAGTTCAGGATATGCTTTTATACTACTTTTGTTGCTCATTTTGCTTGCTGTGTGATGCTCCAATCATAGGACAAGTCACGTAGGTCACAGGTGCTTTTCCAATTGTTACCTGCAGTCACTCTTGCAAGCTTCATGTACTGTCTGTGAGCTGGTGACTTCCCAGTTCATGGTATTCAGGGCAGCAACCTCCATGCTCCTCAGTAGCACATTCACTTCCATGTCACACTGATCCCGTGTCTCCTTTTTACTTGCAGTTGTTTGGCCAACACAGCCTTTATAAAAAGTCTTGTTTCTCCTACAGTACAATTCACTCGGATAAGAATCTTGATAATATTCGAAGTGAGGTAAATTTTTATTAATTCATTCTCTTTCCCTTTCTCTCCAAGCAACAATTTGCATTGTATATAAATAGACCCTAGTTATATTTTCTCTTGCAAAATGATATTTTAATGACAGATGTCCTTCTTGCCAGGTGTTAGACCAGATCAGGATTTGATATAGATTCACGCCATAATGAACTACTGAAGTTGACAACACCAGGCAAACATGTTCTTAGTTATCCCTATGTGGAAATACTTAAAGGCCTAATCCTCAAGTAATACACTAGCATAAAAAAGAAATGCTGAAGCACTGTTAAAATTACTCAAATCCCAAGGCATCTTTTAAATTCATATAGAGCACTGAAACTATAAGTTAAGAAAATTATATGCTTGGGAAGACAAATCCACTGTTCATTTCCTCATCACGGATCTTCTGGATTTAAGGATGGGCCACAGATAATAATCTCTGAAGGAAGGCAGGAAATAGGAAGCAGAGCACAGTGAAGGATTTCTTTCAGGGCTCCCAATTCAGTCCTACAGGGAGCATTCTGAATTAGCATCCTGAGCAATGTTTGGCTGGCAGCCATAGAAAGAATGAAATAAGTCAGTAATTTGCAGGTAACAGCACACCAACTAAGATGGTTTCAGGTCGCTTTCAAGTAGTGAACAGTCCCACCACAAATTAAATATTTTTGCCAGGCCTGACCCTTCTTTCATAACGTGCACCAGGTGAAGACCACTACTGAAGAAACACCTACAATTATGTCATCCCCTGTCCTGATCCCTGGGTACCTATCTGTAATATTGTGTACCACATTAGATTCAAAAGCCAAAGTAAACTTGGGGCAGAAGCAGCAACTGCAGTGTGTCCCCAGAATCGGCCCTGTTCTTGCCACGCTTCTGTTCCGTGTTTCCAGATTCTTAGGACTGCAGCTTCTGGTCTTGATTAAGTTGGGGTCTAAGCAATTCTGATTATGATACAGACTCCTGATGTTAAAAGGGCTCTGGTAGACAATTGGATCTTGTTCTTGTTGGAAGGTCACTGACCGTGAAGGTCAGTGCTTGCGCCGTGCCTCATTAGCTCCCCCTTGCTACTGCAAGATTCATCCCTGTGTTTTTCCATCATCTTTCTCCCACTATTACTTATGCAGTCAGTTCTCCTCTTCCAATATTTTGGTGTTCCCATTCCTTCATACGAGCTTTGTAAGTGCTTCTAGTGCAAGCAGTGAGTTTGCTGGTCTGGGCAGGACTCTCTATCTTTAGAGGTTATATAAGAGGTACTTAGAGTTACTTGTTCAGTTGCGCAGTAGTTCATGTTACATATTTGGTTTGATAATAAAATGGGTCTTTTTTTGTTATACAAGATGGAGCAGTTGGATAAAAAGTACAAAATACAAATGATAGCCTGAGAAGATTTAAATCATCCGTTTCTCCCTGTGTTTGCAAACAATTGAATGCCAATCCAAAGAAAATGTGGAGATCTAATTTATGACTGCACATTCATCCTTAAATATGCTAGTTAGGCAAATGAGGCTAAAAGTCAGATCATGACACAGTCGGCAAACAGTTTCTGAGATACACCTTTCTGTAAAATGACATTTTATTTAGGAAGAAAATAACTCTGCAATTTCAGATTTTTCAAAATGACAATAATTGCTTGGCCTTTTTCTGCCAAAATAACATGAAAAAACAATTTCACTGTACCAATTTGCCAAGTTCAATAGAAAGCAACTCCTCACCCTTGTATGTTTATGACATTTTATCTGGATGTATTAAACATTGTTCTTCAGCATTTCATGTGAGGGAATCCTTCAAACCACGTCTTACCTACTTTAATCCATCTTTGTTTGCACAGAGCTTACCAAGAATGGAGATACTGTAGTCAGTGGAAATATATTTAGAAGAACAGGCAAGAAAAACATTTGGCTTAGCCTCATTTATGTTATAAATTAATGAATTTCCACCATTCCAATTATAGAAGGATGCAACAAATTTAATCATTTTTTTAATGCGAGAGAGAACACAAAGCAAGACAACAGAGAAAATTCAAATTATCTGTCTTCATGACACCTGTTTAGATCATCAAAATGGTTGAACCTGTTTTAAAAATCATTGCTTTTTAGGTTGAGTAAAGCAGGTTATTATACAGGGAATATCTGCAATTTAAACACAGGTTAATTTCTTGCTTCTGTACTAGAATATGACATTTATACATATATGCAGCACCCACAGGGAGAGAGGATGAAATAATTAATCTTTACTTAGTGCTGGTTTTATATCTTGCAAGAATTATTGCCAGTTTTGGAACGTTTCTTGTGCTTTCTTTCTGGAAGACGGAAAGCAAAGTATTTGTGACTGCATGAAAGGTTCAAACAGAACTCTGTAATGCAAACCCCCCCACATACTAAGAAACTACATAGAGCATTAAAATTTAACCAGTTTTGAAAAGTGGCAAGTGGTAGATAGAAAATTATGCAAAATGAGTTGTTCTGTAGATTAGTCTGACTAAAATCAAGGATATGCATTCTAAGCTGATTTATTTAAGAAAGTGGGCACTAATAAGCACAATTTTTGTAGCTTTTAAAGTAAAAATATATGGAAGTGTGGTAGGAAGTGTTATTAATGGTGACCACTAAAAGCTTTATTAGTCTTTCAGTGTAAGGCATACTGTATCGGGGTAATAATTCTAAAGGATCTTTCTCTTAGCAAGAAAATATGCACAGTTAGTGCTACAGCAAGAGGAAATAAAGGTGTTGCAAAACTTCATTTGCAGTTTTTACAGTTTTCTGTCCATTGTAATTAGCTAAATTTTACATGCTTTTTTTAAGAACTGTTCAGTTCATAATACTTAAAATTACATTCACCAAGGAACTCAGCAAGAGGAAAAATACAGAATGTGTAACATTTATTAAAACAACAGAATAAGCTATTTTCAAAAAAACCCCCACCCAAAACAACAAACACCTGCCCCTCACCCCCCAGTCTTCTATTTCCCCAAGCAGTTTTACGCAAATTAGGACAGAAAGAGTCAAAGTGCTTAGTAGTGTGCAATTTCTATAAGCACAAAAATCAGAAAGTTTAGCAAAGATCTGTGATCTTGCTAAATCAGAGACAAGCAAAAGAAAACACTTTCAAAGTCACTGCTTTATAAAATACTCAGAATTACTAATTTTATAATCTTTATAAACATTGCCTTATTTGCCTCATCAGTGCCTCCAAAACTAAATGCAATGACATCTTAGTTATTCAAAACTCAGTTAATCATCTCTATTAACAGAAGGCCAGATAAGGTTTAAGACATATGAAATGCTTTTCACTTTTAATTCACTGTCTGTGAAACACACCAGATCCGTACCTTGGAGTTATGAATTGAGCAACACAGCGATACATATGCAGCTGCTAACACTCTCCTTATTATACAGCTAATAGGTTTGTGGATACATTATAGTGTTTTAAGTTCTTGCTCTGCAGTTAAGCAGATCTCAATGATGACAATTTTGCGCTGCTTCTGTTAAACCCCTCAAATTTAGTGTTTCGTTCTGGCTTGTAGAGTCCATCAGCTGCTGAGCTTTCATATATGTTTCCTACACATATGATATGATATACACATTTTCATTTGAAATCAGGTGTGAATATATTCAGAGAGAGCAGTGTTGATTGTAAGTCTCATTAAAGAGAGGTCTAATTTATGCTGAAAGCAGGGAAGAAGTATATAGTCCAAGACATTGCTAAACACGGAAGTGACTAAGATGACTGGTTAGCTTAGGGAGGGGTTGCCAGAAGCAGAGGCTGACATCAACAGGGTCTGGAAATGACTTTAGACTGTACGTCATTATCTATTTGAAGGCCTTATGTTGCTATAGCAACCCTGAAATTGCATGAGTATCTCACCTGTCACTACAGTGAAGGTTAGATGCATTAAAGTAGCTTGCCTCTAATTAAGAAATGATACTTTTTTCTGTGGAAGTACAGCTTTTACCTGCTTGAACGCTGCTCCTCATACCAAATTGATGGTGCGAGTAATAATTTATATCATTCTGCTTTTCAGGAAAGGTCAGTTTCCTCCTACACTGAAAGCAAGTCTGAAATTGGACTCAGTTTAGACTTGAGTGGGGAAGGAGCAGCATGTGTAACTCACCAAAAGTTAATGTCTCTCTAGCCATGCACAGATCATGAGGTTTTCCTATTGTAGACCTCTTTGTACCCATTAGCAGATAGACATCCTGTGGGTTTGACAACCTTGACTTCTTCCATGGAATTAGGGCTCATTACAGACAAGAAATTTCTTAGAGCAGGAAGTTGGTGTTGTGGTGTAAACTGCTAATACCCCAAAGCATTTTGGGGATCTAGATTCCAGCTTGGATTAAATATTGGTCATCCTTAAAAAAGAAATCAGTTTTTTAATAAAACTTTCACTCTGTCATTAAAATAACACTGTGTTCAATTAATTGTAAACCCACAATGATAAAAAAGAGAAGAAAATAACACACCTTGAGTAATGGTGGAGTCCTGACACTGATTTATTAACCCTGCAAACTGGGAATGAGAGGAGAGTTTCTTCTATAGCATGGTGTAGCAACTGCCTGTTTTGCTGCAGCTTTTCTAGACTTGCTACATATTCCCCATCCACTGTCATTCTTCAGTGCTTGTGACTGTATGTTGCCTGAAATAATAAAGTGAGACTTTCTGTCACAGTTCAGGTTCTGCCTGGTTGTTTCAAAATCCTGTTTCTGTAGTCTCTTTTAGCAGTGTTTTCTGTAAGTTTTCACTTGTTTGTTTGCAAACAATAGCTAGAGATCACTCTAAAGGTGCTGTACTTTGAGCAGTCCAAGAAAATTATATGGAGATTTTCTGCAGTTTGTTCTGAACAGGTGTTTTTCCCTTTAAATCAGGTAGTGGAGTTTGTTCCTACTCAGGAATAAAAATTAGAAGAACTGACTAAAGATCTGTTTGGATAAGATGACAAATTCAGTGAAAAGAGAAATGGAGGAAATAAATTGGCAATTGTTCTTTACCAGTTCTTGAGCATTTAAGTTTCTAACTTTTTTCCAAGAATATGTAATTTTGAGATAATGTAAGTCCTTGGTTATTTCTCCATTTCCAAGTGACATTAATAATAGGGAAGACTTTTGTCACTGGACAGATAACAAAAATGATAATTCATGCTGTTTTCATTTCTGAGTTAGTATGGGAATTCTCCTGAACAATATTTGATGGTTGCACATAATAAGAACTTACTTCATTCTGTTTCTCTAGAGAGATAATTTTCCATCAGCCATATCCCTTAAGTGTATTGCCAAAGCTTGACTTTTATCCAAGAAGTCGTCTTAGACTGGATACTGGATTGCTGAAGAAACTGTCTGTCTTGAGAATTTAAGAATGTAGCAAGAATGCTGGTACTAAAATACAGGTAGCCAAAAGCATAAAGCTTGAAAAAAAAGGATGAAAAAGTAGTGAGAGACTATAGAGATGGTGGAGGCCCTCAAATCTCAAATTTTTTTAGGAAAGGCTGGGGATGTACAAAACTTTCGTATATTGAAAAAATTATGTCATCTGCACCATAAACTACTTGGAAGGATGTATTTTTAAATCGTGGCCTTAGTAAACAAACTTTTGAAGAAGGATTTTTTTTTGTGGGGGGGACACACAGTAACAACTGCAATATCCTCACACAAGAAATTGAATGTTCTTATTACTGAGTCTGGAATGTTTCATTGGTAGAGTAACTGTTCCTTTTCTTGTTTTCTCTTCCATCTTCAGGGATATTTCCAGGTTGGGTCTTTGTTTTCTAAGTGAGGTTGTTGACCACCGCTTATTGAGGTCCTAATAACTGTATACAAACCCAGACTAAGCAAATATTTAGTTCCTGTGTCTTTGGATATGGAAGTATTCTTGTCTATGTATGTATCTGGTGTAAAAGACTAATGATTACACAATAATGTGCATTTTTGTGAATGTCTGGTGATATATCGTTATTACCTGACATAGGCCCTATCTTTCTAAAATATGTGTGAGTAGATTTTTATCGTTGATAGTTAACAAATTATTGAACCATTTTGTCCTTCCTCCTGATGTAACTTCAGTTCTGACTGGAACATTGTCTCAAATGTTACTACATTTGCAACAGTACTGTTTTCAAAAGCTTAACTATCCTGCTTCCAAACAGTATGAAATATTAACTGTGATGGTTTGGAAGAGTCCAAGTTGCTAAGATAAGGTGAGAAACAATGAGAAGTTGCAATTATGAATGACATTCTATTGATACACAGTTTATTTTTTTCTTTTTTTTTTTTTAACCAGATTAAGATTCTGACTTTCAAAATCTTAAAAAATAAACCATTCCTATCGTGTCCTTCATACCTATTTTCCCTGACAGTGACAACCTCAATTGGCAAGTTCCTCAGGTAACACTCTCCCCAAGTGTCCATGAAAGCAGGTGGGTCTTCCAGTACATTAATAAATAAGCTCAAGTCAGGGAGAAAAAAATCCTGTTTGATGAGAGGTCCTGTCCTGGTTTGAGGTAGATGGCTGCTGGTATCCATTTCCTGTCAATTAATAATTTTTTTGCTAGTATTTAATCTCATGGGAATATTGTCTAAAAACTTTTCAGAATTTCCTAGTACATAAAGATAACAGTTGACTGACACCTCTAATTTTCTATGCTAATAAAGCTTCAAATCTCTCCTGAAGTCATGAGTCATTTCTGGTTTTATTTTAAAAATTCAGCACTGCAACAGCATAACACAGTCGCAGACTTAGTAAGCGTCATACAGGTTTCCTAGCACTTGGATATTCGCTTGCCTGGTAAAATATTTCTAATATATTTGACAGGGAAAAGGCTTTTTCATGTATGTTTTAAATTAGGAGTTGAGAGGTGTGGGATTCTAGTCTAACCCTCCATTGCTTGTTTCTACTGATATTTGTGAGCAGTTCGCAGATCCCCTTTGGTGATCGACAGAATAGTGATGTTGTGTTGTGCCACGTTGAGCTAGGGTGTGAGCGTAACCCTGAGCACTGATGTCTGGGTGCTGGCTATCCAACTAGCGAAGCCAAATCGATATATTTCCAGTCTTGTTCAACATATTCATCAGTGACCTGGATGAGGGGACAGAGTGTGCCCTCAGGAAGTTTGCTGATGACAGAAAACTTGCAGGAGTGGCTGACACACCGGAAGGCTGTGCTGCCATTCAGCATGACCTGGACAGGGTGGAGTGTTTGGCGGAGAGGAACCTCGTGAAATTCAAGAAGGGCAAGTGTAGGGCCCTGCACCTGGGGAGGAATAACTCCATGCACCAGTGCAGGTTAAGGGCTGACCTTCTGGAAAGCAGCTCTGTGGAAAGGGACCTGGGAGTCCTGGTGGACAATAGGATGACCATGAGCCAGCAATGTGCCCTTATGGCCAAGAAGGCCAATGGTATCCTGAGGTGCATTAAAAAGAGCGTGGCCAGCAGGTTGAGGGAGGTCATCCTCCACATCTACTCTGCTCTGGTGCGGCCACATCTAGAGTACTGTGTCCAGTTCTGGGCTCCCCAGTTCAAGAAATACAAGGAACTACTAGAGAGGGTCCAGTGGAGGGCTAGGAAGATGATCAAGGGACTGGAGCACCTCTCATGCGAAAAGGCTGAGAGACCTGGGTCTGTTTAACCTGGAGAAGAGAAGACTGAGCGGGGATCTCATCCATGCTTATAAACAGCTAAAGGGTGGATGTCAAGAAGATGGGACCAGACTCTTTTCAGTGGTGCCCGGCAACAGGACAAGAAGCAGCGGGCACAAACTGGAACACAGAAAATTCCATCTGAACACGAGGAAAAACTACTTTGAGGGTGACAGAGCACTGGAACAGGCTGCCCAGAGAGGTTGTGGAATCTCCTTCTCTGGAGATACTCAAAACCTGCCTGGACGCCATCCTGTGCAGCCTGCTCTAGGTGAACCTGCTTTGGCAGGAGGGTTGGACTAGATGATCTCCAGAGGTCCCTTCCAACCCATACCATTCTGTGATGTACTTAGCGTCCTTGCTGTAACCAGGTCTTTTTTGCTACTAGAATAGGTGCCAGAATCTGTACACCAAGTGTTCTCCAACTTCACAAATAGCTCTGCATTCCTCCAGCAAAATTAACTGTGTGCTACTTTCTGGGGGGTGGCGTAGAAATCGCCAGCCTCTTTCAGCCCAGTTATCTCCCTTCATTTCTGAATAGGTTAGGTTCAAATTTAAGTGACTGTGCAAGAAGGAAGATGAAAAAAAAAAAAAAATCCCATGCTAGTACATCATACAGTTTCTCTGCACACTTGTGAGAAACCCAAAGCTGCTGAATTGGACCTCAGCATAGGACTGGTGTCTTGGCTTATTAACACTGAAAGGAAAGGCACATGATTTGAGCATAAAATCACAGAATCACAGGGGTTGGAAGGGACCTCTGGAGATCATCTAGTCCAACACCCCTGCCAGAGCAGGTCCACCCAGAGCAGGTTGCACAGGATGACGTCCAGGCAGGTTTGGAATGTGTCCAGAGTCAGACACTCCACTATCTCTCTGGGCAGCCAGTTCCAGTGCTCTACCACCCTCAAAGTAAAGAAGTTCCTCCTCATGTTTAGATGGACCTTCCTGTGTTCAAGTTTGTGCCCATTACCTCTTGTCCTATCACTGGGCACCACTGAAAAGAGACTGGCCCCGTCCCTTTAACTATTTATAAGCATTGATGAGATCCGCCCCCTCTGAGTCTTCTCTTCTCCAGACTAAAAAGACCCAAGTCCCTCAGCCTTTCCTCATAGGAAAGATGTTCCAGTCCCCTAATCATTGTAGCCCTTTGCTGTACCCTTTCCAGCAGTTCTTCTTGAACCGGGGAGCCCAGAACTGGACACAGTACTCCAGATGCAGCCTCACCAGGGCAGAGTAGAGTGGGAGGATAACCCAAAGATTTTCAAAAATGGTATGTCCTGAAGCAGAAAATACCTCTGCCACAATAATGTTAGTGGGCAAATGTGCCTCACTGTTTCATTGGTGATTGCTGCTGCTGCTGCAGAGGCCTTTAGCATCTCCATCTGATAATGTAGATCTGTTGTTTTGCTGCTCTTCACTGAATGCCATTTAGTTTGACGGTATCTTTTTGGTAGGATAATACCTGAAGATAACACCCATAGTGGATTTGTACCACTAACTCCCTGTCCTTTTTTGGTACTCAGAACAAAGTAGCTGTCCTTTCTGGGGACCATCTTGCTTCTCTTGCACATTACAACCTACTGGCCAGAACAGATACTAGTAGTGGACTTTGGAAGCTGAGAATTCATTTCTGGTCTCTGAAACAGGACTAGTTTTTACAGATTATGAAATAGTGAATACTGCTGTACTGTAGTCATTCTTTCCTATGATAATTCATGAAGAACTGCACCTAAAAGCTAGGGTGTATCAAATCCATTAACTTATTTTTATACTTCTGATAGTGAATGTTAACTGCTGTTTAACTATGTGGAGACCATCACAAGCCGCGAAACAGGAAATGCAAGGGAAGTTAACACTAAGAAGTTTACGTTTCTTGCCACTGCTGTCCTCACAAGTATTTCCTATTCCTGAAACCAAGAGGGGTCACTAGTCAAAACTGAAATTAAAGAGATACTATCCAGTCAAAGTTGACCTCTGTCTTGCATCTGGTTAAATCAAGGTTCTAGATAACCTACATATCCCAGAACTTCTGCAATAGCTGTGTCGAAAATGCTTTCATCACCCCTGCCCAACCAAATTGCCTATTGTCAGTGGTGTTTAAAGGTGACCATTGCCAAAAAATCCAGAGAAATGTGTCACTTCCTAACTTAAAGGCAGGATAAAGTTAAGGAAAATGAGTATTTTAAATGAATATCAGGAAAATGTCCATCATGCCACTGGATTATTCTGCCAACAAAATATTGGAAATGATGGTAGTATATATATTTGATCTAATGAAGGGTAGAAGATGGGAAAGGAAAAGCCTTCGCTGGCAAGGAGATCTTTTCAGTTTAACTAACCAGTCATGGGATTAATTTTGTCAAAGTTAATGAATGTATTACAGGACAAAAAAAGAAGAGCTCAATAAATGTTCAGTACTCATTAGGCAAAAGATTAGAGTATCTCTGAGTATCATTCTATTGCAGTTTAGTTTTATAGAGAAGGTTACTCCTTTTGTAGCTATAGTTGAAATCATTAGATGTCCAGTCTATCATGCACTTAGTTTTCAGAAGAACTGATTTTCTTGAGAAGCTGAGTGCTTTATCTTTTTCCAGGATACAGTTTTTCTTAGAACTTTGCTAAAGGTCAAAGAACTGTCTTAACTATTACATTTTGAAGACTTGGCTGTGGCATTTTTTTAAATACAGTTTTAGCTTCTGATTGAATCAGCTCCCAAAAATGGATTGGCCTGCAAAGACACCAGAATTAGTTTGTTCTGTTAGCCTGGCTGAGAAATAAAGCTTCTTAGCATTTGTAGGATTATCCTGGAGGTGAGATAAAAGGAGTTATGTTTAGGTGCACAAAAAATGTCATAAATTATACATACACAAAAAATGTACAATAGAAAAAGTGTTCAATGCTGTGAAGTAAAGCACTCAAAAGTGCCAGAACTGGGGTTACTGATTCCCCATTTCCACTTGAATTTGCACCTTTTAGTATGTTTTTAAAATTTGTGATTGTATTTATGATGTCCCTGCCTTATTCAGTGCAAAAAATGAGCAGAGCCCACTTAGTGATCAGCTCTTCAAGAATTTGTTTCATTTTCACAGGTCAGTAAGTGGCCTGTACATTAGAGTGCAGTACCTCAACAACATGAGCAAGCATTGCTATTCTCTGCACGTGTGGTTATGTGATTCTGCCCTCTCTTCTGCTGACGCTTGCCCATATCTTATCCCATAGGAGCCAAATCAAAAAGCTAAATCAGCAAGGAACAAGTATCTTTTACTTTGCAGGGTTTGTTTTTGATCTGTTGTGGGGCTTCATGGTAACAAGGGTGGGCACGAGGGAGAATGTGGGACGTGAAGCACAAAGGTGTTTGTATCTGGTGGAGCTGACTTAGGTAAATTTTAATGCTCATGGAATTGCATGTTGATCTACTCCACACTATTAGTAACCTACTCTAAAATGGGCCAATTTCGATGGAGCTTTTCTTCCATGAGTGAATCGGGGACAGAATCCAGTTCACTTGGACACTGTTCTGTTGCCATAAACGTGAGATCATCCTTTCTCTTTGGCAACACCATGTCATTGCAGCATTTGTGACATATGAACAGGTTGCCCAGGAAGTTGTGGAGGCCCCATCCCTGGAAGTGTTCAAGGCCAGGTTGGATGAGGCTTTGAGCAGCCAGGTCTAGTGGGAAGTGTCCCTGCCCATGGCAAGGGGGTTGGAACTAGATGATCTTTAAGGTCCCTTCCAACCTAAACCATTCTATGATTCTATGAAGTTTTCCAGACAGCCTTACCCTTGATGAATAATCTTAGTTTGTTATCTGGACATTGCTTTCCTGTGAGCAAAATGAAGAAGTGGTGTTATGAAAAGGAAACCACCGTAAACCACTTGAGTCTGAAATGGAGTGTGTGTTTGAACATTGCTACCAAAACCTGTAAAGGTGTAATTGGGTCTTAGCAGGTTCCTGTCCTGTTCCGTGCTGTTCTAAATTTGTCCTGTGCTTGCTTCTCTGTATGCTTCTGAGTCAGCTTGGATGGGAGAGTTACTGGGTACTACTGATAAAAATGAAAGACACTGACTAGTTCTCCCAGAAGTAGTGGAATAGGTGGCTTGTGACCACGTTCATCCTCTGTATTTTACTTTGGGCTTCTCTTGCATGTGAACGAGGACTAATTTTCAAGCAGGCTGTAATTTTGGATGGCAAAAAGTTGCTGTTGTACTTCTTATCTTGACCTACCTTTGACAAAAATAGGTTTCAGTAGTTTAGAAGTAACTTAGTATTTTAGATTTAGGTAGCCCAAGTCTTATCATTGTAGTTTTTTACTGTTGTGCACTTAAGCTCTCCGCACAATGTGCAGAGAGATACTCACTTAAAAACTAACAGAAAGTCTTGTGAGCAGGGCACCAAGGGTTGCCTAAACTTCTTCACTCTCTCCACATAGTTAAGTTTATATGTAGAATCAGAGCATTTCTGCAAAAGTGTACCTGGGAGCTGTTACATTTTAACCCATTATCCTAGTGGGAAATACAGATTTAATGCCCAAGGGGTTTGTACTCACAGACCTTACTTGCAAGACTAAGGGTATTTGGAGTGCTACTCTGAGTCCTTCCTATTGGAGCTATTTCAGTGTCTGTGATTCTCATGCATGGGCTACAGAAAGAGACTCTTGCTCTTTAATTCCCCAGAGTGTCAATGGAAGCATAGTTGCCTATGGATATTTACCAGTGGCTGAGGGGAAATTAGAGTATTATGAATTTTGGACATGGATACATAAATCCTTTTTGTCACTGTGTTTGACATCTATTAGATTTGACTAGGCTGCTCTTCACAAACATCTCAGATGAGTTCACTGTCCCTTTTATACCTCCAATCTGTAGACTTGTGTATTGGGTTTGCATGGCAAGGTTTTGGTAGCAGGGGGGCTACAGGCATGGCTTTGGTGAGAAGCCACTAGAAGCTTCCCCTATGTCTGAAAGAGCCAATACCAGCTGGCTCCAAGACAGATGTGCTGCTAGCCAAGGCCAATCAGCGACAGTGGTAGCACCTCTGTGATAACATATTTAAGGAGAGGCAAATAAAACTGCGCAGCAGCAGCCGTGAGAGGGGAGTGAGAATATGTGAGAGAAACAACTCTGCAGACACCAAGGTCAGTGAAGAAGGAGGGGGAGGAGGTGCTCCAGGTGCTGGAGCAGAGATTCCCCTGCAGCTTGTGGTGAAGACCGTGGTGAGGCAGGCTGTTTCCCTGCAGCCCATGGAGGCTAATGGTGGAGCAGATACCCACCTGCAGCCTGTGGAGGCCACCAGAGGTGGATGCCTGAAGGAGGCTGTGACCCTGTGGGAAGCCTATGCTTGAGCAGGCTCGTAGCAGGACCTGGAGAGAGAGGAGCCCACGTTGGAGCAGGTTTGCTGGCAGGACTTGTAAACCTGTGGAGGACCCACGCTGGAGCATTCTGTTCCTGAAGGAAGGGAACCACACTGGAGCAGTTCATGAAGAACTGCAGCCTGTGGGAAGGACTCACGTTGGAGAAGTTTGTGGAGAACTGTCTCCGTGAGAGGGACCCCACACTGGAGCAGGTGAGGAGTCCTTCCCCTGAGGAGGAAGGAGTGGCAGAGACAATGTGTGATGAACTGACTGCAACCCCCATTCTCTGTCACCCTGTGCTTTGAGCAGGGTTTAGATGACCTCCTGAGATCACTTCCAATCTAAATTATTTTACCATTCTAAGACATATCAAACTACAGGAGAGCGGGGAGAGACGTAGTGAATACACATTCAGTC
Source organism: Burhinus oedicnemus (assembly GCA_008921705.1). Taxonomy (NCBI): domain Eukaryota; kingdom Metazoa; phylum Chordata; class Aves; order Charadriiformes; family Burhinidae; genus Burhinus; species Burhinus oedicnemus. The sequence goes on from VFFE01006163.1 coordinate 307,373, forward strand.
TATGAATCCCAATGAACTCCGGCTATTAATATTTTTTTTTTACACTTTTGAGTAACAGTCTGTATGTCCATTTCTAATTCATCTGGATTAATGCATGGCATCAGCTTTGGCTGATCTGAACCCTTTGCACAAACAGCAGTCTTATGCCTGCTCTTTTGAATTTCTGTAAGCTTTACTTGGATGAAAATGGGGGTCAAGATGGTCATTCTGCAGCCTAAAGGATGAAAACACTTGTACATAAGCCCCCCAGTGCTCAAGCTTTGTCAGCAGTGTATGTTTTAATTACTCAGATCAGCTCTGCCATAGAAAATTTTAGTGTAATCTTACAACCTGTTAGCCAGTTAGCTTCTGTACAGTGGTTTTGGCTTTGGATATCCTAACAATGGAGGCAAACAGTCTCAGAATATGTTTGAAGGACCTTGACTTTTGAGTGTGTGATGTCAAGACTGCCATGTGTTCCTGATGTGGGTTACTTCTGAATCCTCGATGTTTCAGGTCAAGAACAAAGAATGGGTGAGTTAAGTTTGTGGTTTAAGAATGGCTTTGCTATAATGATAGAGGAATTTTGCAAAGTAGTCGTGTGGGGAAAAGCTGCTGAGAGTGAGCCAGCTTCTGACTCTGTAGGCAGAACTAATGGCAATGAAAGACACATTAATGAAAATGTGCTGTAGTGAATGCTTCTGAAGCAACCTGTTCACAGATGTACCCTAGAGACTTCCCAAGCCCTAGGGACTTGTGGAGGTTCAGAGCCCACTGGAGTATACCTTCTTGAAAGGAAACATGGACTTGAAAATGATGGGATCAACAAGTTGGAAATTGCTGCCGAGTTTTGATGGAGCTGATGAACAACTCCCAGCTCAGCTGAAAAAAGGAAATCTAATACGACTTTTGGGCTTGCTTTTGATCAACATCACAATGAGAATTTAGCAAACTCATGCATTCAAACACGCCACTCATCCTACCCTAACATGGTGTAGAATCAAGGTGTGCAGTCTCACATTTCAAGGTATCAGGAAGGCTTCTGATAGGCTGGCTGAAAGGGTGGTGGGATGATTCTGGGAGCTCACTTTTGATGTCTCAGGCAAATCTCAGCACACCTCTAGACTCTGAAATGAGTCATTGAGAAGATGCTGCTTACTCTAGAATTTGAAGCTATTCAGTACGCCTAAAGGGTAGACTGTACACACATAAACATGATGCCTGATCCATTGGGTGTTGGAGTAAAGGACATGGGCAAATGTCTTGTGTTGCCCTGTTTGCCAATGTAAGACATCATGGTACTAGTTATCAGTTGTACAGGATGACTGTACCAGGGCCCTTTATTTCTCACAGATTTGATACTTTCCAGCTTTGTGAACAGCCACCCCATATCCCAGCCAAGATGCTCATCACTGTTGAATGAGGTGAGAATAACAGGTTGGCATAATATATCTATGTACAGCATGAGAGCATTTTTGTAGGGCAATGATGGTTTCAGGAGGGTTCCCTGAATTAATGCAGTCTGGACATATGGATTATATGAATGCATGTTTGCAGGACAGTTGTCTATTAAGCTTGGCAAAAAGCCATAAAGATGTATTAATGTGTGTCCCATGAGTATCAGACATGCATGTTCTGCAGTCCCGCTACAGGCTTTCAGTTTGGTGAGGACTCCAGTTAGCCCTGAGACCAGGCACAATGGTTAAGCACCTGTCAAGACAATTAAACCTTTCTGTTCCAAAATAGGGTGGTTCCTTCAAACTATCCACAGCAGTAGTCATTGGTACATGCTGTCACCCCAAAACATACCCCAAGGCAGTGGCTGGAAGGGTTACAAGTGACACTGACCAGAACTGTGCCAGGGAATAGTTCAGCAATCAAACATTAATCTAACTTAGTGAGGAGATAATGTTTTTCCAGTAGCAAGCCATTACTGTGGCTAGGATTTTGGTGAGTATGTCTGGAACCAAAGAAGGCCAAACCAAAGGACTGTGAGGTGCCATTGGTACTGACCAGTGGAGAAACACAGCTATTAGGCAGTCCCCTGCTGCTGTTCATGTGAACGTACTTGAAGTGCAGCATACAAAATATACCTTTCCTGCAGAGGTGTTGTCATCATCATCATCATCCTGGCTTGAATTTGAATTTGCAGATGATCTTAGGTACTTCTTACAAGGTCAGACTGGGCTGTCACTCCCTTTTCCACTGAAACATCACTAGTGCCCCTGAGACCAGCTGAGGAAAGCAGGTTATAATGTTACCCCTGATCAACACCAGGGTGTGATGCTGAATTGGCTTCACATGTAGAAATTCCTGCAGCCTGCGCTGTCTGTAATTCTGTGCACTGAGCTTCAAAGAGCTACAGTATAGTCCTTTGCAGGAGCATGCAGGAAGGTTAGCTGCTTTGTAAAGGAAGGAGGAGCTGTGTTTTCTTCTTGGTTCCAAGGGGACCTCTCTGGACTCCCTACCATCCTACCACTGTATCCAGTGTTCCCAGCAAAACACACACAAATGCAAGTTAGCCTTCAGTGCTTATCTGGGTGCTGTGGAAAGCAGAGTGCAGAAGATCCACGTGAAAGGTGGAACTTCTATGTGCAGCATGCTGCACCAGAGCAGGTGGCAGCTCCAAATGGTGTCCAGCTTTTCTGTGGAGGACCATCGCAAACTTTATATAAAAGACAAATGGTTGGGGAAGGACAAGTGAAGGAGGAGATCAGTCACTAGGTGGAGGAAAGGACAAATGAAAAAAGCCCCATTCTGTTTCTGTCTTCTGCCTGTACAGGATGAAGATGTGTTCTGACTTACTGTTCTCTCTCCCCTCAGGCAAAGCCTAATACTGCTAGAGCTGGGCCATCCACCCTGCATGCACCTCCCGATGAGATTGTATATACAAGGCCATTACATAGAACAGGGTTTTTTTGGATTACGGATAGAGTGGAAGAGAATCTGATAAATAGTTTAGATGAACGGGTAACAGTGGAAGTTGCCCTCTGACAGATTAAAAAAGGGAGGCTAGTTCAGGTTCAAGTAGATGTTGAGGTAGAGGTTCACACTTAAGTAGGCTCACCTAGAAATATTTCTGTCTCTGGCCAGTCACTGTTGAAGCACTAAGGAGAGACAGCAGGGAGGAACTGTTAGAGTGTAGTCTCTGACTACATACCAGACCAACAAGTAACAGCCGAATCTTGATCAGATGTTTTTTAAGATGCATGCATACTATTAACTCCAATACTTGAACATCAAAGTGAAATTGCAGTCCTAGCATCTAGTTTCTTTAAAATCTAGAAGACGAGTTCTCTTCTCCAGGCAGAGGACTGGAGTGAAAACAAGAATTGCAAGTGTTACTTCGGAAGGAACACCTAAACCTCAATGCAAAGGAAGAGTAACTGTGGAGTCTTCGAAGCAGGACATACTGCAACTCATTCTTTCTTCTTTCACCTGAATGCACAGCTCAGAAGCAAGGCTGGACAGTCTTTGACTACACCAAGACTAGTTTTGTTAATTGTCAGTCCTTTGAGTTGTATATGCTGTACTGCAGAAACTCACAAGTTTGGCTTGCTTATAATAGCAGTGAGAGGAGAAACCACTCATCTCATCTCACTGATCAATGATAACATGTCATGTTTTGTGACTGCCCAGAGAAAAGATCCCTGAACTGAAAAGGGCAAAAGACCTGCTGATTACCTACTGCTAACAAAATCAATGGACCAGAGGAGGATTGTGGGTTGTCTGCAATCTACTGCTTATATTCACAATTCAGTGCAAATATGACCCTGTGGGGGAATATTTGCTATCATGAAAAAGAGAACTGTAGGAAACTGAGTTGAGGGGAAGCCACATTTTTGTTGGACTCAGATTTCTAAATTGATTGTCGGAAATTCCTCCATCCTAATACAGCATTTACCTGCGTGCATGAGGTCAAAGAAGCTGATGAGGCAGTTAAAGACTAACTGACTCAGCCATGGGGTATGATGTGGAAAGGATGAAAAAAGTTACTTGGAGATGAATATGCCTGCATTTATATTGTGTGCATACAGACTCCTGCCCTTTCTCCCAATATGACTTCCCCCCATTTTCCTAATCAGATTAAAAGTTATATTCTCCCACACCAACTTTTAAACAATTTGGAAGGACATGGTACAAATTCAGAAGAAAAAAAAAAATCCCAACCCTTGCTACTTCAAGTTAAAAGATATCTCCTGTTGCTTTCTTTGGACTGAAGATAGTTTTCAGATTTGACACAAACCAGTAAAATGTTGCAGTAAAAAGTGATGTTTCCACGGAAAACTGTTGTCCAATTCTAACAAAGTCCATTACCACTCCAGAATTCTGGAGTGGTATATTCAAAGTCAATTTTTAATTCATGTGCCAATTTACCTTCATAAGAAAAAATTCTTTTCACTTAGAAAGAATTTGTAATAAGCATTCAACTGTGTATTTGTGCATTTTGCCCCATCCCTAATGTATCCACGATAAATAAATGAATCTCTCCAGTACCAATTCAATATTCCTTTTTCAAATAGTTATTAACTTTTTCCTAGACCTTAATGTTTTTTTCTGGTTGTTTTTTTCTTCTTTTTTTCTTCTTTTTTTTTAATACTTTTTTTCGTTCAAATTAAGCACCAGCTTAATTAAAATTAAATTGTTAAATTATTTTTAATGGAGAACTGATTGTTTTGCAGAAGTGCAAACCCCACTGTGCGTTCTTCTTGATTTAAAGGAAGCTTCTGTTGTTATAGCTTGCACCCACAATTCATATAAAGGCAAATGTGTCAGCTTGATTTCTAGAAATACTCATTCCAATAGCTGAAATGGATCTACTGTATTTTATTCATCAACCAGCCCTGGAGTTCTGATGGTTTGTAAGATTTTCATCTCTTCTGTATTTACAGTGTATTAACTTCTTCCTTTTAAAGTGCATCAAAACTTCAAAATAAATGGGTGTTTTCAACCAAAGCCTTCCTGTTAAAGACTGAAGAATCTTGTTTGACTGATACTCTGATTTCATTCATTTGGACTGTTACATTGGTTTCTAGTGCAGTTACTCTTTTCAACCTAGCTCTGGTACTCATTTTGGTGGTTCATTTGCTTTATACACTATTCCTTACCTGAATTCACAAATATTCTTCTTTAAGTGCACCTGACCTTTGTGTTGGAATCATGCTGAAAAAAGTATTCTGCCTTGATAGGGAAAGCTAATTTATTTTTAAGTACTGGGCTAATTTTTTCTGTCATATCTTTGATGAATATTACTGTTTCTCTTCGGTTATACTAGGGAGTATAAGGAGCCTCACTGGCTCTGGTTAAAATGACAAAAAGTGTTTTTCCCAAGGGAAACCTCATCTCTCTAACAGATCTCTTGTGGCATTTTCTGGTAAGCTAGCTCCCTTGCTGGTGTGTGAGCACAGCATGTGAACTCGGCACCATAGCAGCCCAGATGATGCATGGTTCATGCTCTGTGTTAAGTTGAAGAGTGTGCAATAAATTCTTGTAGCCTGCAGATTAATGTTACAGGTTGAAAGCAACCATTGAGAGGTCTTTGCTGCTTAACCATTTCAGTTCACTGCTAAGCTCTAGCATCTATTCAGGATACAGAGAGGGGTTAGCCTTGTGAAAGGATCGTCACAAACAGAATTCTGGATGCATTTTTGCTGGGCCCGACTTAAACGCTAGTTCAGTATCTCCTAAAAACCACACATTTTTTTTAGTCTTCTCCCCTCCCCCTTCACAAAGCTTTTCTGTGGGATCCCATCTCTCCCCCACCTCGTCACTGCAACTCTAGGCAAAGAAATAGCCAGCTCCCTGACTGCTGGCTCTAGCTCAGGAGTGGTAAGAGCAAGAACTGACGGTGATGACTGGGTGACGACTGGCTGCAAGCATAAAGCCCACTGGCCATGACTTGGCCGAGCTGAGGGTCTGCCAACAATTAAAGGATTAAATGTAGATGGTTGCTGCTGGAAGCATGTAAAAGCATTTTATTTTCCCCCTTGAACTTTCTGTGACTCAGAGTGAAACCCTGCCATACATATAAAACTCTTCCAACTGTGTGAACTGAAGGAATCTAGCATTTCACAAGAGTGCTCAGCATTTCAGGGAAATAGACTATAAATGAGTACAGTGAATTGTTATGCATACATTTTAAATGTAATATAAACTGGTTTTGCCTCATTACCATGTTGTAATAATGGAGTCAAAACTTTTCCACGAAAAAAAGAAGATATGATTCAGATGACCCTGGGAAATCAGCTTTTATAGTAAATTGGAAAAATATAGCTGAATTTCACAATTTTATGTTATATAATTTTATCAGTTTAGTATCGTAAGTGTGATTTGCTTTTGTCTTTTGAAGGTAGCTATCTAGTAATTTAATACTCTATTTGTCAGTAAATGAACATGTATTTCCAACACAGACTCTAGATTAAATCTTAAAAAATGATAACGTGATGTTTGACCTCCACAGTTACTGCTTGATGAAATATAAGTAAGTATGTTGTTTAAAGTATGCAGTAGACAAATATATAGGCAAAGGCTTCAGGTATTATGGTGATACCTTTTGTAAAGAATATGAGCATTTACTGATCATTCCTGTCGTTGCTGCTGTTATTTTATATTAACAATTCTTTAATTATGTGAAAGCCAGAAGGATAAATTCACAATAACAAAAAAAATCACTTTACATATAACTTAGTGGGATCACAATGTCTAGAACCTATTTTAGAGAAACCATGACAGACATCTTTCATTCAGCAGTCTGCCACAACAGGAAATGACTTCCCTCTAATATGCAAGGAAATAAATAAAGGTTAGATGGTTCATTTGTCTGCATTTACTTTGCACAGTTCTACCAGTAAAACAGGATGTTTTCTGTTAACATTGCTCTAGGTTTCCTGGTAACAATAGCACCAAAATAAGGATCAGATTTTATCTAGGTGAAATTCACTCCTGCATAAAGCCCTGTGCCTAGAATCTGCAAAGGAAAAAGCTGAAGTAAAATGTGAAGCTGCTAAATTTATGTGTAAGCACCAAGCTGCGATCCATACAAGCTTACAGGAGTGAAGTACTCAGTTTCCACCAAAACTCAAAGAAGATGAGCACCTTTGTTCTTAAAGCTTTTTTGAAAATTTGAAAATTCCAGCCCTGTAAGATGAAACAGCCTCCCATTATTTGCTCAGGGACAGTATGTATATATACATATATAATGAACAGTGCCTCGGGTATTCAAAGGCTATGCAAGTGAAAAGAAGAGCATAGAGCATGCGCTTCTCAGCTGTGAAGAAGCAGCAGTCTTGCTAAGCCATACTGCTTATGAGACAGGTTACTGGATTTTCCTCACAGACCACACTTGACTCATGCCCTTAAGGGATTTTAGGCTCAGCCTGAAAGACAAGGGGCTGTGAGTTAATTGTTGGCAAACTTTGAACTGTGTGGGGTTCAAGCGAAAGGAAGGGCTTTAAGTCAGCTGCATGTGCACTGGATGTTCCACCTAACTGGAATGCAGTTTGTGATGAGGTATGTTTTCTTTGGCTATTTTTTCCTGAAATATGCAATTATGAAAAATAAGATATTTACAACATTACAAATGAAATTTCACTGTCAGCTTTTTCTGTCATAAAATGGAATATTCCTTTGTGCAACAGCTGAATTATTTTCCTTGGGGATCAGATACAAAACTGTTTTCAATACAGAGAACAATAAACTGATTGCTACAGCTAAATACTTTCTGATCAAGAAGTTTCCCCATCTTCAGCGGTGATGCTTGTCCCATAGCTCCCCTGTCGGCTGTGTGCCAGGCTTCACAGTAGTTGCTAACCAGTCGGATCCCATTTGCAGTTGAACCATGCCATATTACTTTTTGAGGCCTGAAAGGAAATGTTAAGAGGTTATTTCCTGAAAAACTCTCTTTCTTTGCTTTATTCAACTGCACATCTCTATGTACAGTGAACTGTATTTCTGCTTTCCTTCTGCTTGAAGCAAACAGTAGGGTAGGGAAAGACGAACATAGAAAAGAGAGGAAGAAAAGGAGAACACAACCTGATATCCCATTCATAGGCTACCAGAAATGTAGAAGAAAGATGGCATAAGGAAAGGGAGAAGTTTTTATCACATTTCTAGTACGCCAAGGTATTGCTACTTGTACTATCTGCTAAAAGTAAATGTCATGTAAAACTTACAAATGGTAATGTAAACTCACCAAGATGGGTCAGTCATGATGTTCCTCCCATCAAAAGAGTATATTGGAACATGAATGTTGAATTGTCCACCATTTCCATTAAATATAGATTCCCAGTTATTGAAAAGTGTTTCTCCCTGTTAAAATTTCAAGGCCACTTTTACAAACAAAATAAATCCAAAATCCACGTCATACCTGACTTCACAGACTTATCTATACATCTAAAATCTTAGCTGCATTTGAGAACGCTTCATGATTCCAGCTTTCACATCAGTTTCTACATGATGGTCCTGAACAAACTTGTCTTATCTATCATCTCTATGCTAATAGCTCTCTGATCCATGCCTTTGCCTCACAGTTGCATCTCTGTTCTATTGTCACTCCAAATATTCAGCTTTATTGTCTCCATTTCCACTGTCCTTTTCCTCCTAACTGTCCAAGGGATTGTTTGAAAAATTGCTTATAACTACTGTAGCTATAGAGAAAATATAGAGATAATTTGTGTTGGAACTTCTGTTGAGGTCACAGTTTTGTGAAAAGTGTTGGAAATGTTCAGGTCAAAAGCTTTGCATCAGACCACCTCTCAAACTGCTTTTGTGTTTTTCCAGTCAGAATTGAAACAATATTGTCTTTACAAATTTGTCTCCAAGGCTCTGTATTTGCATGCACTTCACAGTAGCATCCATTCTGCATGTTCCAAGCATCACATGTTATTCCTGTAGGTTTCTTTGGCCATTTGTTCTGGGAGACAGCCAATGCTACAGAGACATGGCTGGTTTTTGTCGGTTTTACACTGTGTCTGTTTATATGAGACCACAAAATGCCTCATGCTGTAGACTCTCCTCTCAGTTTCATTGGGGTAAATCCAGCATTGCTTCTAAGCACAGAATTTGTCTTTAGAAATGAGAAGAATAGGTATTTTAGCCTACTATATACTCAGTGATCATACTAGAAGGTAGAACATGACAGCTATGTTTGAGAAATGAAAACTTTCCCTGCTGATATAAAAATTACCGAGAAAGCTGAACATCATACTGTTGCTTTATCAGCAGTCTGCTCGAAGTAGGCTATTCTCATAGCTTTATTTCTACCATTAGCCTTAGGATATTGAAAAAAGCAACCCTTGAAAATGCAAAGGAAATGTGAGACAGTCTGTAACTTCCTACTTTATCACTACTTTTTTGTTTCTTGAACCTGACTCCAAAATATGAAGCAAAGCTGCTTCTTTATAAAATGCAGTTTGGGTTGGAACTTTCTGCTCTTGCCATTTCCCACAATTTTGGGGCACCTACACCCTATCCTAATATAACAAGTACTAAGTACTCATTTTTACCTTAAGATTGACTATTGGTAAATGGTATCGGTCTGTTTTTCTGACAACTGTGGCCAGATCTTGCAAATGTGATGAGAGGAAGGCTCTGTAGGTAGACGTCAAACCTGCTAGTTGAGCCTGTTGAAAACACTGAAAATCTGCTCGCATGTCACCGGAAAATGGCAAGTTTAAAGCCACCAGATGCAGCTGGAGAAAACAAGAAGAAAAGCCACTGTTTTTTTTTTTAAGTTTATAACACTAGGAAGACATATATTAGAAACAAACTAGACCCCCCTCCCCCTGCCAGCACAAGAACTGGTACCTTCCATACCAGGTATGAAAGTTATTTGCTGTCATAACATTACATTTCTTAAAGCTATGAGACCAATAGCAGAAATACATATTTATCTTTGAACATTAAGGAAACCATGAAGATTATATACTCCTAAAAAATAAAAATCTTTTAAAAGCAGTTAATATTTTTAAGCTGAAGCCTTGGAGTTATCACACAAACAAAATCCCAAGTCCTACAAGCATAGAAATAGGTAGTAAGAAGTGACCGTACTGTTATCAAATACAACAAGCAACAAGCTTAAGTCAAACAGCACAGATACAAGAACTAATCCACATTTTTGTTTAGTTGTTTGTTTGGGGTTTTTTTAGGGGGGGATGTTAGATATAACTCGGTTACCTTGCTTTCTTTGTCTAAATATTTTTAAGTATTTTAAATGAAGGCTTAGATTCTGAAGTGTCTATCTAAAACAAGCAGCACCACAAAGATAGAAAATATTCTAATGAATATTTTAATGATTTAATTATAACACTATTGTTAACTTAAAAACTACTGTGTGTTGTAGGTACAGCCACTAAGTGAAGAAGGATTCCTAACTCAGAATCAGGATTTTTTTTTTTTCTTTGAGATGGGAAAGGGGCTAGGATCATGAAAACAGATCTGGAGGAATCAATTTAAAATTGTCTCTGAGATGTCTAAACCAGTTAAAGAAGTGTATTTGTAACTTTCTAAGGTAAAATCTGTGAATCTGAAGAGGAATTATCACAAATCTCCCTCAAGATGCAAACTGTCATGCTTCAGATCACAGCTGTGTAGTTGCAATACAGATCTCATACTTACTGCTGGTTTTCCATTGTTCATATTTGATACTGGACTCAGTGCTGGAAGAGACTGAAATCCCTGTTATTTTAACACATGCAAACAGATATGTTAAACATGTTACTCAGACCAGAATTTTGGACACTCAATAATTTTCTAAATAAAGCAAACATTGAACACTGGAGAATCTGAAACTGTCCTGCATCTGAAAAATAAACCCAAACCGTGTAGCCAGAATACTCTACCTACATATCATCAATTTGGTGCGTCACATAAATATGTGTTGGGAAGCTGTCCTGGCCAGACTTGCTTTGCTAGACCCAAGTGTACCCAGTCCACAGTGCTCTGCCAGAGCTGGTGTCAGTGCTGGATCGCACCTGGAGTCCTGCATGGAAGCAGCCTGCTCTTGGCAGGAGCAGAAGACCAGTTCAGGAAAATTAAAACTGAAAGGGTAAGGAGGATGTGGAAACCGAAAATGTAGTGGGTGGGAATATTTTTCAAGGCCTCGGTAATTCCCTCTCCTAAGCAATTGGCATGTAGAGACCAGGAGGTTGACAATCTTCAGAGCTGTTTCAGGAATAACAAAGTTTTCTTCTCTAGTTATGGTAAGTATGAGTAACAAGCCACTGACTGTCCCAGCTGGGAAACTCATGTGTTGTCAGCTGGAGGCTGTAGACAATTTCTTATGACATGAGGTCTAGACATTTTCCCAGTGTGCTAAGTGCACTTCTCGCTGACCTACTCAAACTTTTTTTTTTTATTATTTCTTTCTGGCCATCTTCCTTCTCACTGCTCCTTCCCAGCACTCTCTTGTCCTTTCATTATCTCAGCAGTCAGAACAATTAACCTGTCATCAATGAGACTGTTCTCTATCCCCTTCGCCACTTTTTGGTTTTCATCCTCCTGCAATTTTTTGGGACAGACAACATGTTCACATGCAGGTTGGTACAATAACTTGCAGAATGGGGTCAGGTACAAACTAACAACTGAGGCTTTAGAATAGACCCTCAGCACACCGTGGGATAAGCTACATGAAGGTGATGATGATGTACCCTGAATACAGGACTATAATCTCTTAAAGAAAACCTGCTTTTTGGAAACATTTTTCTGAGTTTCCTTGAAAAGGACCAGGGCTTGATATAACTGACTTCAGTGTTACGAAACAGAATACTGTTGTGGGTTTTTTTTGTTGTTGTTAGTTTTCTTTTTTTGTGTGTGTGTGTGGTTTTTTGGTTTTGTTTTTTTGTTTGTTTTTGTAGGCAGCCTGCTTTGTTCCGCTTTTGGTAAATGCTGCTTTGTCTGTGTAGTGTTTGGAGTCTCAGAATATAATAAAAACAGATGACTGGCCAGTGCAAACCAATTTGCAAGCTTATGTTGGGGTAGGATGCTTATTTTGAACTGACAAGTCTCAGTGGAAAATCACGTTGTGTAGGGATCTGCCTGCAACTTCTGCCAAATGTATTGCCTGCTTTTGCACACTTAGACTCAGTTTTTCACAGTCCAGTATTTTGTACTTACATGGCTTGATATGGCTGGAGGAGGAAGGCTGTCAGCAGGGATAGGAATTAGCTCACCAAGCTGAAAGAACCCAAAAGGAGAAGCAAACAAAACCGTATCACCAGGAGCTTCTGAACTAAAAAAGGAATCTTTGCACCCACATTTCTCCACCCCTGTAAAATATATCTGCAACAATTGCATTTTCAGTACCGGAGTTGGAAAGGATTAGGATGTAGTGCAATAGTACCTGAAATTTTCTCCATCCATTTCGAACACGGATAAAAACCTCACTAGTTTCACTCAGATAGATTAGCGTACCTTCTGCTACCAAATGAACTTTTTCCAACATACCCTCAATGTTTTGGAATGTCGTAACCTGTCAAGTAGGAAAATGAAACACGCTTCATCAGACACACAAAACATTTCTCAAGTTAAATTGTTAAATTGAAGTCTCATTTAAACACATAAATGTCAAGGCTTCTTCTGCAGGAAATGCTCATAAAGTTGGTTTTATGTCATTTCATGCAAAGAGTTTCAGTAACATAAATATCTTGCTACTTTGGCATACCAGCATCATCATTCTGTGGATTGTAGTAGAACTACACCAATAGTTAATTTTGCACAGAGTGAAGATCATTGCACCTCTACAGTTTAACTTACTAGATCAAAATGGCAGAGTTCAGAAGAGATTTGGTAAGGCTTATATCACACAATTCTAGATACATTTGCTTCTGTTATATTTTTCTTAGTGGTGGTGTGATCTCTTTTCTTTAAGGGTGTTTTCTTCCATCCCTTTCATTATGTTTCCAGATGCCACTGGTTTACACAGCAAATATTTTTCAATTTATCTTTTATAGATCATCAGGAGGCTTGAACTGATGTCTGTCAGATATGGACATTGCACCTATTACCTCTGTCTTTGTGACCTGAAGATAAGAACACAGTCCTCTCTAAGATGGGTTGCTTCTACAATCTGATAATTGCAGTTAGTGTGAAATCAGGAGCAAGTTTCTTGAGAGTGTAATTTCTTGACACTTGGGTGTAATTTCTTTTTCATTTCTTCAGTGTCAGAAGGCATATTAATGCTTTATGAATCATGAAGACCCTACTGTAGATTTGCATAGTGTTTTTTAATGTTGGTTTCGACCTAAGTGGGCTTGGATCTCCTATCTAAGACAGTAGCTCCCAGCCTGTAACTACAGTGCTCTACCCTGGGGCACTAGTCTTTGAACATCCATTTCTCCCCTGGTCTGTAATCATTGTCAGGTTCTGATTTTTTATGAGAAAAGGCAGTTAGCAGAGGTATGATACTATGGTGGAAAGGCATTAAGAAACTTACACTCAGATTCTTGTTAGTTCGTTTGATATGATGTAGATGATCTGAAAGTCTTCTTGTTTATTAGTACATTCTCAAATGATTGCCAAAAATATCCACCGAATTTGCTTTTCTATCATAATGTGAGAATGGGGAAAAGGAAAAAATTGCGATAAATCCTCTCTGCTAGCTTGAATAATTTGTTTTTGAGAAACTATGACTATTTAATTTAGAAATTAACAAGACAGAAGTCTTAGCTGTCATTTTTACTTCATGGATATCTGGGATACAATTCTGATTTGATTCATGCAGTAAGAAAAGGAAACAATTAAATTTATATTTATTCTCTGACACAACAGTTTTTAGATTTGCCAGTGAAATCTGCAGTTTTCTTAGAGCCAAATGACCTGTATTACTGGGTTTCAATACAGTAATGTAAAGTGTTTTTTGCATGGAAACTGGACATTCAGTAGTTATTCTAGTATCTCACCATGCTAAGTTGCCCCACTCTTTTGAAGAGACATTGCTTTGAACATGAAATATGCACCTTTCTGTTACTTTAGCATGCCATCAATCTTTGCATTTGTTTGAATAGGCTACTACTAGCAAGGCAATGGACAGACTTCTCCTCTTGTCACTTTTTCCTGCTGGAAAATTACGAGGTTCAGAAAACTGGAAAACATTCTAATAAACAAAAACACAGGACAGTGCTTTCCCTCCTCTCTCAGTGCTACCAATGACCACCAAAAGATTTGAAACAAGGTTTCAATGGTAAATTTCCTTATTTTGCTGTCTTACCAGGTTTCTGGTTGCAGGTGACCCTGGCTCTCCAGGAGGTCCTGGTGGCCCAGGCATTGCGGCTGCTAAAATAAAACAAGCATACAATACATGTTGAAGGTCATCTTTTTTGAGAGAGAAGGTGAGCGACATAAAGAAAGGACTCAGTGGTTGTGTCTAGGAGTAGGGGGAGATTTAAGTGGCCATAGGCTATTTAGATCAGGTTCTTGACTGAACAGCTGTATTCAAGCCAACTGCAGAAAATGCATTCTAAGGATTTTTTAAAAAGCAATGGTACAACTTAGTCTTTTCACTGTTGTTTGGGAGGTTAAGCTCAACATATTCAATCTGGTGTAGATAGTCTGCAAATGAAGAGCCAGATCCACTTAAATTGACCAGAATGCTCTTCTGCTAGCTGCTAATGGAAGAGGAAGAATGTGCATATAGAAAAGGAAGAACTTTTAGCTCCTGCTCGTATAGGCTTTGAGTGAATCATTTTATCTTTTGCTCTAAAAGTAAACAAAAATTAACTTCTCCTTAGACAAAAAATTCACAAGTGTAAGCTCAGCTTATATTTCAAAGCAACAAAGAATTCTCCAGTGATGTGAACTTGGACTTGTAAGACTGCAGTCCACAACATCTAGTACATAGTACCTGTCTCTAGTCCAAAACTGAATTTCTTCGCCTTGAGCTGAAAGTCCCTGTTTTCTGGAGTAAAAACTCATTTCTTTTAAGGAAGAAAAGAAGGAAAGATATGGAAGACTGAAAGCAAACGTCTCGTACAAATGCATATCATGATAATGGAACTTTGAATCTGTTTAGAAGAAAGAGCACATGGACCCTGCTGAGCATCATGGTGTGTCCCAGCAGGGCTCTGTAGCTGATCTGGGCAGATCTTGTATTAACCGTAACTAGAAACTCCTTCTGTAGCGGAAAAGAGAGATGCAAAGTGAGGGCAAGAAAACAGGTCCAGAGGTATCCAGGAGGGTACACTACTATACTGCTGGGAGGAAACATAAAAGCTTCAGTAAGAAATCTGATTAGGAACTGAAAAGCATTATGAGAGCTATTATGACATGGAAGAAAGACATCTAATAGTTGGTGGAGAGTTGTCAAACTACCTGAGCATAGGGAAGTCTGGCATGTCCTACCTAGCATGCTGGTGAATCTGGAGTATGAGACATGCACAAAGAACTCCAAGGTTCGGCTCCTAACCACTCCCCAATTCCTACCTTGCTGGGCACTTGAACACGGTTTACAGTTGCTCTTAGCTATGCAAATAGTGCTACAATCCCAATATGGACAGAATTGCTCTTCAAAAGTGAAGCAGAAATGGAGGAATGTAGGAATATTCTCTGAAACCACCCTTTGGAGAAATTTTGGTAAGCATACCTGGCAGCCCTCCCCACAATAACCAAAGTCCACTCATCCACAGCTTACTGGATATGGCAACTAAACAGACTGAAGGAGAGTAACAAAAGATAAGCCAAACAAGCGTACCTTCTGCCTTCATAATTTTCAAAGGAATCAGGATCACAGTGGTACTCGGTGAAAGTGGAGCTGTAGATTCCCCTCCACACCCGCAAATACATTCAGTGAAGAAAAAGTATTGACTATCTTCCCTTTTATTTTATCTTTCTACTCTGAAGTGGTTTGATAGTCTGAGTAAAGGATTGTAAGATACATTTTTAAAATATAGTTTGAACAACCGAAGGGTCAATAAAGGCTAATCCTGAGAGCACTGCCACATTCCAGAGCTTGCATTTTACTGATCTGTAACTCTTGAATTAGGATGCTGCAGTTATGCACCAATAAGGCAAGTTCTAGTGTTCAAAAATGTTTGTGTTTGTGAAACCCGGAGCAGCCTTGAAATCACCTTTTACAAATTGAAGAATCTATGCTCCAAACCATTTACAAGGATCCTTCAGAGCAGTTCCTTCATGTCAATGGCAGGGGAAAGGGGTTCTGTTCTCAGAAGTGTTCAGAGCTATTTATCTGCAGATAAACCATTCCTCTTTCCCCATGTTACAATATGTGAGCCCCCTATTACAGTAAGAGCTTTAACAGAGATAACTGTGCCTTGAAGACAGGAAATAAATAAACGTATGTGTTGCTAACATTTAGTAAAATGGACATCCATCAGTGTGCTGCCTAAAGAACCTTCTTACAAAGCAAAGAGGGAAATGTGTAGGAGAAGGATGAAGACTAATGGCAGAGAGGATAAGCGACAGTATAGGGATGGAGTACTAATAATATTTTGGTTTGTCTGTCCGGGTCTCTCAGCTAATATTCGGAAAGTGCTTAATATAAATTACACAGGAAAAGGGCTGAAGGCCTTTACGGACTTTATGGATGCTGAGGATCTGTCCATACTATGATGATCACGGGCTAATTCAGGTACAGGCCTATGTTCCAATGTTGAACATATTAAGGATTTGTTCTTTCTCAAATATTTTTCAGAGGATGACCACTTCTGATAGACACTCAATTCATAATACTTACTGGATGACAGACTGGGAGTCTCACCTTGTCCCTGACCAGCTGTATAAACCAGTCTGACCAGGTTCAAGAAATACCTGGAGAGAACAAATTGGAGACAGAGACGTCTGCTCCCCAAACTAGCATACTGGAGGCACAGGTCTTGTGGGGAAACAGACTGATTGCTAGTTCTCAGAAATGGAGATCTGTATTAGCTAGACCTGCCCAAATTTTAGTCAGGATAGATCTGCATTATAGCCTCTCTATTTCTATTAGTATGCCATCCTCAGCTGAGATTAAGGAATGCTTTGCTCTGGTTTTACCTGGCTGGATTCCCATGCTAGTCAGAGTTCCCAGAGGGAGTCACTTGCTCAAGCAGATCTGTCAAGTAATGTCAGAGGAGCCCAGGACCCCATGCACCAGAACCTAGTCTAAGGGCTGGACATAACAGTATGAGGCTGGTCACTAGCAGATCTGTGACCCAAGAGGAGTCAGAAGCACAAGTGTCTTGAACTGTGGCACTTGGTTTATAGCCACATATTCCTTTTGATGCAAGTTTTACATAATCCACCTGAAACTCCAGTGCCACCTTGTTTGCAAAGTTCCTTCCCTGATGTGTCTATTTATGGCACATTTTACTCCTTTTCTAATCCAGTAAGTTGAAAATCATTGAAGGTACTGTAACCAACCCTCCCAAAGTTTTGTTTCTATTTTGCATTTGTGTAACAACTAGTTTTTAGAAGCAGTTCTCCAGCGGTTTCATTCTAGACCTAAAGTCTACTGTGGGTACTGCCTTTATATCAGAGAATCATGATCACCTTTAAGATCATCAAGTCCAACCGTTAACCTAGCACTACCAAGTCTACCACTAAATCATGTCCCTAAGCACCACATCAACACATCTTTTAAATAACGCCAGGGATGGTGACTCAATCACTTTCCTGGGCAGCCTGTTCCAATGCTTGTCAAGCTTTTTGGTGAAGAAATCTTTCCTAATATCTAATCTAAACCTCCTCTACCGCAACTTAAGGCCATTTGCTCTTGTCCTGTTTCTTGTTACTTGGGTGAAGAGACTCACTGCACTACAACCTCCTTTCAGGTAGCTGTACAGAGTGATAAGTATCACTTCAACTATCACTTCCTCCAAGCTCAGGATTGGTGCATGCCTCAGAGCAAGAAATCAGGCAAGAGAAGCAGGAGACCTGCATGGTTGAGCAGGGAGCTTCTGAAAAAGCTCAAGTGGAAGAAGAAAATTTACAGTAAATGGAAGAAGGGACTGACCACTTGGGAAGATTACAAGAATGCTGTCAGAGTATGCAGGGATGGATAGATGAGGGGAGGGCAGTGGATGTTGTCTACCTTGACTTCAACAAGGCTTTTGACACCGCCTCCCACAGCATCCTCACAGGCAAGCTTAGGAAGTGTGCGTTAGATGAACAGACAGTGGGGTGGATTGAAAACTGGCTGGCAGAGACAGCTCCGAGGGTTGTGATTAGTGGCACAGAGTCTAGTGGGAGGTCTGTGACAAGTGGTGTTCCCCAGGGGTCAGTACTGGGTCCAGTCCTGTTCAACATATTCATCCATGACCTGGATGAAGGGATAGAACGTACCATCAGCAAGTCTGCTGATGACACAAAACTGGGAGGGGTGGCTGACACACCGGAAGGCTGTGCTGCCATTCAGCATGACCTGGACAGGGTGGAGTGTTTGGCAGAGAGGAACCTCATGAAATTCAAGAAGGGCAAGTGTAGGCCCCTGCACCTGGGGAGGAATAACTCCATGCACCAGTGCAGGTTAAGGGCTGACCTTCTGGAAGGCAGCTCTGTGGAAAGGGACCTGGGAGTCCTGGTGGACAATAGGATGACCATGAGCCAGCAATGTGCCCTTGTGGCCAAGAAGGACAATGGCATCCTGGGGTACATCAAGAGGAGTGCGGCAAGCAGGTTGAGGGAAGTTATCCTCCCCCTCTACTCTGCCCTGGTGAGGCTGCATCTGGAGTACTGTGTCCAGTTCTGGGCTCCCCAGTTCAAGAAGGACAGGGAACTGCTGGAGAGGGTACAGCAGAGGGCTACCAAGATGATTAGGGGACTGGAACATCTTTCTTATGAGGAAAGGCTGAGGGACTTGAGTCTTTTTAGTCTGGAGAAGAGAAGACTGAGGGGTGATCTCATCAATGCTTATAAATACTTAAAGGGAGGGTGCCAGGAGGATGGCACCAGTCTCTTTTCAGTGGTGCCCAGTGACAGGACAAGAGGTAATGGGCACAAACTTGAACACAGAAAGGTCCATCAAAACATGAGGAGGAATTTCTTTACTTTGAGGGTGACAGAGCACTGGAACAGGCTGCCCAGAGAGGTGGTGGAGTCTCTGACTCTGGAGACATTCAAAACCCGCCTGGACGCCATCCTGTGCAACCTGCTCTAGGTGAACCTGCTCTGGCAGGGGGGTTGGACTAGATGATCTCCAGAGGTCCCTTCCACCCCTGGTGATTCTGTGATTCTGTGATAAGGTCTCCCCTGAGCCTCCTTTTCTCCAGGCTAAACAACCCTAGTTCTCTCAGCCGCTCCTCATAAGACTTCTGCTCTAGACCCTTCAGCAACTTCGTTGCCCTTCTTTGGACATGCTCCAGCACCTCAATTTCTTTCTTGTAGTGAAGGGCCCAAAACTGAACACAGTACTCAAGGCGCGGCCTCACCAGTGCTGAGTACAGGGGGACAATCACTTCCTTAGTCCTGCTGGCCACACTATTTCTGATACAAGCCAGGATGCTACTGGCCTTCTTGGCCACCTGGGCATACTGCTGGCTCATATTCAGCCACCTGTAGACCAACACCCTGAGGTCCTTTTCCTCCAGGCAGCTTTCCAACCACTCCTTCCCAAGCCTGTAGGTTGTTGTGACCCAAGTGCAGGACCCAGCACGTGGCCTTGTTGAACCTCATACTATTGGCTTCAGCCCATCGATCTGGCCTGTCCAGATCCCTCTGTAAAGCCTTTCTACCCTCAAGCAGATCAACACTCCCACCCAACTTGGTGTCATCTGCAAACTTACTGAGGGTGCACTTGATCCCCTCATCCAGACTGTTGAGAAAGATATTAAACAGAACTGGCACCAATACTGAGACCTGGGGAACACCACTTCTGACTGGCTGCCAACTGGATTGCACTGCATTCACCTGAAGAAGAGCATCTTGGGCCACATTAACATCTTCCCAAATTTAGCCAACTGCTCAATTTGATAGATTTTGCAAAGCTCTCAAGGGAGCCTGTCTCTGTTATGCAGACTTCCTCCCAGCCACAGCCACAGCCAGGTTTTTCACGCAATGGCGCTCCCATGGCACTAGTCAGAGAAAACACTTTGCAGAGAAATTGTCCCTTTTGTGCTCCCCGTTCCAACTCACCCCCCCAAGATAAATCAATAGAGGGCAGGAGGAGACATGGGAGCAACCTGATTCAGGTGTGCAGAGCAGGTGGGCAGATGGAAGAACAGGTATGTAAAGAAAGTGGCAATGTGTGTGTAGGGGTGTGGACGCATGCCTATGCACTTGCATGTACAGTGAAAAGCAAAATCACACCCTCTTACCTGAGCCATATATTGCAGGGGGTCCTGGTGGGCCTGGTGGGCCTGGTGGGCCAGGTGGGCCAGTTTTTCCGTAACCTGGTAAGCCAGGTAGGCCAGGTAACCCCGGAGGTCCTCTGGGTCCAACAACTGAATCCCCTTTTGGTCCCTATCAGTGACAAAAAGTATTTCTTTGAGTGCATCAGTTTCACTGCTGCAGGGCCTTCATCTCTGGTGGCAACATTTTCTGAAGGCCTGCCACCACACCACTGTTTAGACATGTCTGTACATAATTTTCGTCAAGGAGGCATGGATATTAATGGAAAACAAAAAATTTGGCCATATACTAAACTAAATTCAAGAATTTAAGTTTCAGAAAGCTTTCTGAAAGTTCTTGCTCCTATCCCTGAGTAGCTGATACCTGCAAAACTCTCAACAGTACTCTCAAAGTCCTGGATCTCAACTCTGCTCGTGCTGAGACTACTTGCTTTGATGTACTTATAAGAATTTGTCTGAAGGTATGTGGTGGAAAGCTTTAACAAAAAGTGTGTCTATGCAGGGTGTATGTCTCATGGCAAATGTTGTCTTCTGCCTCCTGTGATCAAATGCCAGCTCATATCCCTTAACCTCTCCAGCTGTCACTCTTCCAGATTAAAAAGGTTTCAACTCTCTACATTTCCAGTTTAGCAGCGTGTCTTCAGCCTGAATGAGGAGGGCTTGCGCTCCCTATACTCAAACTGGCCTGCACATGGGGAACAGTTTTTGGACCCTGGACTAGGAGAGCTCAGTCTCTGATGGATCTCAGCTGTGCCATCCAACTCCTCCTTGCCAGTGGAACAATTTCTAAACAGGGAGATAGTTCTCAGCAATGTGGAATAGCACCAGGGGGATTTTTAGAGGTGGGCTTGCTAACCCAAGACTTCGTCCTCAGCTGTGACCCACCCATTCATACTCCTTGGCACAGAAAATGACAATAGAGTAAGTGCAATGCACACATTTGTTGCCAGATCCCAGGGATAAACTAGGTTCCAAAGAATTAGTGCATTTGATTCCAAAGCAGCTCTGGTGGCAATTACCAGAAGACAAAACAACTAGGTAGAGATTAGACAGTGGCTGAATTTTATAGGAATGATCCAGATGGGTACACACTGGACTTTTCATTCATATTTTTGGATTACTGAATAGAAAATAAGGTTAATTATTTAGTCGGCAAATAATTTTCAAGTCAGCCTCTGTCTTTGTATAGCCTATTTTGGCCTTTATGGGGATATAAGTAGTAATGTCATGAGTTATTTATACTGTCTTGTTTTTAAATGCTATTAATAGCATGAATCTACATACTGGGGTAGTTGTATGAGACAGCTGAGCATAACATTACATCAATTAATTCTGTGCACAACAGTGAAGTGTCTATGTTTACGCCTAATGCAACTCCCTCATATTCACCTAATGATTAGCATATGAGTTTTTATATAGTTCTTAGCATCATCTTGATGTTTGCCTCTTTTTAGTGCCCTCTAATTTAAAACAATGAGTACCCACAAATATTCCTATTGTACAACTTGCATGCTTACAACTAATCCTGGTCTTCCAGGTGGTCCAGGAGGTCCTGTCAGAAAAAACCCTCCACTTGGTTCTCCTTTTTCCCCTTTTACACCAGTGACTCCGTTGTCTCCTTTTTCACCCTTTAAAGAGAATATATTTTAAAACATTGAGCTGAAGTGAGATCAGAACTCTATGCACTGATCTTTTGTATTTACATGAAATCTCTAAGCTTAATAAAGAAAAGCATCTGCTTATAATCTTTTTGACATCACTTCCTTCTTCAGTTATATGGAATGAAAAGGAATGCTTTCTCTATTGAGGCTGCAAGGCTCTCTCAGGGAAGCGGCTAGGGGAGGTGTGGTTAGGTGGAGGCAGAGAAAATGCCTCTGTTGCTGTTTCCTGCTACTCTACCCAGTAAACCTTGTTGGTGGCAAAAAGAAAGTTGGAGGAAGCATAAAAGCCTGGCTTTCTGCTTTTCTCCATCATCAAGGAAAAAGCAAAGCAAGAATGACATGGAATGGACAGATATTTGAAAGTATGTGGCAAGTGAAGATTACTGTGCATAGGATGAAGAGGAGAGCGGGGGCGTACCAGGATAACAGAAGAGACACCACACAAAATTGCAGACACTTTGAAAAGCATGTCTTCTCCTGTCCTTCATCATTGATTATCAGTTAGTTTGGGGAACAGATAGGTAGGAAGAAGCGTTTAAATACTAGGTTATTATCTCTCTGTGAAAAATGAGCCACAGCAATTGTAGGTTCCTCTTCATACTATTTTCTTCTGTTTGGCTGCTGGTTTTTTTTCTTTCAACTTTTTTTGGTCTACTTTGTTTCACCTTTCTGAAAAATAAACTTGTGCAAAGGGCAAAGCAAGAATGGCAGGTAGCTGCAGAAAGCCAGTAGAGATGGCTATGTATAGCTCCTCCTCTGACTCTTCTTTTTAGTTTCCCAGTTTTAGTTTCCCAGTAAACAGGACTATAAAGCTTTCTGTATGGCATGCCATTTTGCAGAGATGAAGGACTAGATGAAAAATGAGCTCTTTGTAGCTAAAGCTGTGAAGTTACAGACAGTACTTCATAAGATCAAAGAAGCCATATCAGCTCTACAATGCATGCATGGGGCACTTTATGTCAGGAAAAATTTAGGTACGCTCAGCCAAGCAGAAACAAAATCTGAAAACCAGACGGCACTGAGTCCTTCAAGGAAACTGACAGTACACTGCTTTTCGTGGCATTATTAAATGGTAACTTGATTCAGTTTTTCTTTTTCCAGATCTTCTACTGATAAAGAGCCTTGTTCACTTAAAAACATTTAAAATAATATTGCATTGGTATTAATTTTTGTCATCTGACCCAGTCAGGAGAATAATGGAACAGAGAGAGACCAAACACATCAAGGTACAGGTATACTTTCTTGTAAAGAGATTCCAGGAAAAGTTGTTTCCATCACTTTAACTTATTTTATTCAGTGTGCTTAAAAGATAAATAGTATTACACAGAAGTGATTTCCGCCCCCCCCCCATGTGTTACTTGTTGCTAAATTTTTCTAGAAGCCCTTCAGGTAATGGATGTCTCTTACCTGAGCTGCCATGGAAACAAAAGCATTCATTCATGGCAGATAATTTATACCAACTTATGTTAGGTAACAGTGAATTATGACTCACTTTAATACCACTGGGAAGGTAAAAAGCCTCAGTAACAAAGTTTTTTCAAAAGTAATATTTATATATGGCTGACATCTGCTATCTCTATACTTACAATAAACTTGTCTATGCAGCTGGAGTTTAAGACATTAATATCATGTGTAATTGCCAATGCTCTTGCCTGTTTTTTATATATTTCACCATGCTATACTGTTTTATGCTTAATTTATAGTAAAGTACACTTTAAAAAAAGCTTAACAGGACCCAAACACAAATGGGATATAATTACCTTTATGCTATTAATAAAGTGGCTGAAATATGATGGAGGCAGAGGTGGACCTGAAAAATGAAGAAAATACAATAAAGTACAATAATTATCTGCAATTTTATTTTTAAAAGCACTGCTTTCGATATTACTGGTTTAGGAGTTTAAAGGAAAATTATTTACAATAATAACATTAACCTTTAAATCTAACAGGTATTTTTAGTTTGATTTCCTAACAAAGCAAGGGTTACATGTCCTGCCTTGTCTGTCATGCCTCCATCTTAATAACTTCTGAATCTGATTGTGAATTTCAAACAAATTTGAAAGCAAAGAAGACTCAAAGATGAAAATTTCCCAGTTTTCTGAAAAAATGGCAGCTGGGCCAAGGGGGAAAGAGAACTATCCAAACTAACCCCTTTGACGGAAACCAAGGTAAAAGAAAAGCTTCCCATGTTTTGCCAGTAGTGGGGTGGCCAATCAGTAGCTGCATTGTTTCATGCAAGGACGGTACCATAACTGACAAGAGAAAGAAACAGTGTTACTGCTGTGCCGCTGATCCTCGTGTTCCTTGACATTTTTCTCTATCAAAAACCAATACCAGTATCCATGGTTATACAACCTGTGTTGTGTTGTCTGCCAATGGTGGTCACCCAAAGCTGTCAAGCCAGTACAAAAAGTCTAAAAAGCTTTCAACTATTCTCTGTGTGGCATACACTTTGGAAAAAAGACTGTTTTACAGCTGCCCATAGCAGCTCTATCCATTTACTTCAAATGTGTTCTGACTAATTTTCAAGATCTTTGTGTCCAACCCTATGCCAGCCATAGGACTCAGACCTCAGTATGCTACCTCAGATACAATTAAGTCAAGTGGACATTGTATACATGTGTACTCTGGGACAAAAATGTATTGCCACTATGGCAGCTATTTTTATTTTATTCCAACCCTGCCAATTACAGCTTGCTGCAGTGATCTGCTTGATCCATGTGAGGGCATGGGGAACAGGCTGGTGAAACGGAATGGTAGGGGTTCTTCTCAGATGTTGCTTAGTATTAATCTCTATGCTGGGCAATACCTGAGGTCTTTCTAGGATAACCAGTAAGCAGATTAAGCCTGGGCAAGGTACATGAGGAAAAGGGAGATCACCACTCAAAGTGGAAGTCAAAAATCTATGGTAGGGAACCAGTAGGCTCCACCTACACCAATAGGTAAATTGTATTAGACCAGTTCCTCAGACCTGAGGTAAGTGGCACATCTTCCATCCACACAGCTAAACTGTCCTCCCCACTCCTGAAGCATGACAGACTTATCCATTCAGCCTGTTGCACCAATCCCTGGCTTAAGCTATCCCCCAGACCATCCTATTGTGTGGGAAAGTGTTACTTCTTGTAGTCTGAATGCAGGCCAGGAAACACGGGAACAATTAAACTGCAGGACAATTGTCCTCTGTGTCCTGGGTCTGTTTAGTTTACTAATATGCACAGCCAGAGAAGTTTGCCTGACATGACTTCTCAAAAGGCAAACCTAGTTCAGTCCTCTTCTGTATATATTCAGTGGAGGGCTGGTAGGCAATTTTTGGCAGGACCTTTTGGGATCTTAACACTAGTCAGGGGGAAACATACTTTGTTGTGTGGCTTCTGCTGATAGATCAGACATTTTAATTTCATTTTCTTTTCAGATGTTGCTGAAACAGACTAACAGCACTTTGCATGTGCGTAATCAATGGCAAAATCATGGCCTCCCAACAATCATAAGGTCACAGAACTTTGGTGACCTTTCTTTTAGAAAATGGGAAGCTACACTGCTTTCAGATCTGGGATCTGATCTAGAAATTAACTTAGCCCCTGGAGAAACAGAACTCACTTATTACCAGAATTAATGCTTGCCAAGCAAGAAGCCATCTTGCTCCACCTCACTAATTTTCCATTAGCTCCATTCCTTCCAGGATTCACAGAGAATCACAGAATCACAGAATCACGGAATTTTCAGAGTTGGAAGGGACCTCTAGAGAACATGTAGTCCAACTCCCCTGCTGACACAGGAATGCCTAGAGCACGTTACTCAGGACTGCATCCAGGCAGGTCTTGAAAATCTCCAGAGAAGGGGACTCCACAGCCTCCCTGGGCAGCCTCTTCCAGTGCTCTGTCACCCTCACCGTAAAGAAGTTTTTTCTGATGTTTGAATGGAACTTCCTATGTTCCAACTTTTGCCCATTGCCCCTCGTCTCGTCACTGGGAACCACTGAAAACAGTCTGCCCTCATCCTCATCTAGCCCACGCTTCCTCAGCTTCCTAATGAGGATGTTATGGGAGACAGTGCCTTGCTGAAGTCAAGGTAGATGACGTCTACTGCTCTTCCCTCATCCAGCCAACCAGTTATAACATCATAGAAGGCTATCAGATTGGTCAAGCATGATTTACCCTTGGTAAATCCGTGTTGACCACTTCCAATAACTTCCTGTTCTTCAACGTGTTTGGAGATGACATCCAGAACAAGTTGCTCCATAACCTTCCCAGGGACAGACGTGAGACTAACCAGCCTGTAGTTCCCTGGGTCCTCTTTCTTGCCCTTCTTGAAGACTGGAGCGATGTCGGCCTTCTTCCAGTCCTCAGGCACCTCTCCTGTTTCCCATGACCTTCCAAAGATGATGGAGAGTGGTCTAGCAATAACATCTGCCAGCTCTCTCAGCACTCGCGGGTGCATCCCTTCAGGGCCCATGGACTTATGGATGTCCAGCTTGGCCAAGTGGTTTCTACCCCAGTCCTCCTCAACTAAGGGAAAATCTTCCTCTCTCTTCCCCCTTGCCTCCAGGGTCTAGGATTCATGAGGGACAGCTTTAGCAGTGAAGACCAAAGAAAAGAAGGCATTCAGTAACTCTGCCTTCTCTGTGTCTTCCACCACTAGGGTGGCCATCTTATTCATCAGAGAGCCTACATTCTCCCTAGTCTTCCTTTTTCTATTGATATACTAAAAGAACCTCTTCTTATTATATTTAACCGCAGTGGCCAAGCTGAGTTCTGCTTGGGCTTTGGCCCTTCTAATTTTCCCCCTGCATAGCTTCACTACATCGTGGTATTCCTCATAAGTTACCAACCCCCTTTTCCAAAGAATGTAAACTTTCCTTTTGTTCCTGAGGTCCAGCCAAAGCTCTCTATTTAGCCAGGCTGGTCTTCTTCCCCGTCGGCTTGTTTTTGGGAACATGGGGATGGCCTTCTCCTGTGCTTTTAAGAGTTCCTGCTTGAAGTATGACCAGCCTTCCTCGGCACCTTTCTGCTTCAGGACTGTCTCCCAAGGGACACTCTCAATCATGCTCCTAAACAGGCTAAAGTCTACCCTTTGGAAGTCCAAGGTGGCAGTTCTGCTGGCTCCCCGCCTTGCTTCTCCAAGAATTGAAAACTACCATTTCATGGTCACTCTGCCCAAGACAACCTCCAGCCTTTACATCCCCCACAAGACCTTCTCTGTTAACAAACAAGTAGGTCCAGTAGGGCGCTTTCCCTAGTTGGCTCCCTCACCAGCTGTGTTAGGAAGTTGTCTTCCACACACTCCAGGAACCTCCAGGACTGTTCCCTCTCTGCTGTTTCATATTTCCAGCAGACATCTGGGAAGTTGAAGTCCCCCACGAGAACAAGGGCGAGCGATCGCGAGACCTCTGCCAGCTGCTTATAGAATATTTCATCAGAAAAGGGTGAAACTTCTTCATACAGAAAAGAAGGTGTCAGGACAAACAAACAGGCCAAAGGGTGGATTTGGATGAGTGTGAAAACTTCTCCAGAATGCCAGGTTGACCTTTTGGGGAATGACTCGCAGGAAGGAAGGAGGTTGACTATGGTGAATGGCTTGCACACTGCAATAAACACTGCATTTTCAATTAGCAGATCTTCAGCCTTAGGCAATTGGGTCTGAGACTATAATACAGTGAAGTCTCCTCTATTTCTAAATGTCTTTTCTTACAAGGCTCCAGACTGTGTTCCTCCAGCCAGAAAACCCAGGGTTGTGCTGGAGCTTTGCGCAAGTGGTTGGAACACAGCACCTATGCTCTGGATACTTACTACACCTGCCTCTATACAGAGTAGCTAAATAAAGCGCGGCCTGCCATTCACATACCTTTTGTGTTGGCTTCATATTTTTGCATGGTATCAGTTAATCGAGCCTGTTTGTAAGGTTGGAGAGGACGCATTTTGTGAAAAGAAAAAATAAATCCACTGTGTGGACAAGTATCTTGGTTCAAAAAGCTTTTCTGAATGCTGGAACTCAACAGATATTGCAGTGGAAGGACCTTCAGCCATCTGTCCCTCAGAGAAGGTTTTGAAAAATTCCTGTACTTTAATCATGTTCCACTACCCTGCAACTTCTGGCTTGTGAATTTTCAGTGTCAATGATTACGTGGATATCTGTGAGACCTAGAGCATTGGTTTGTATGAAATAATATTTTAGCAACTACATCAATGAGCAAGAACCAAACAGGAATATTTTTTAAAGAAGCAACAGAATTCGTCACAGTTAACATATTTTAACTCCACAAAATATTAAAGCTAGTCAATTGATTTGGATTCAGTTGGCAAATAAATGAATAAATCTCTGTTACTTTAGGAGAACGGTGAATTCAGTTTTCAGTTTAACCACAATTCTTGTGTTATTTTCACCATTCTTCACTAGCTGCAGTTTTACAACAAGACCATATGCATAATACTCTCATAATCCTCTTATAATCCTCTCCTTCTGAAGCACCTGAAATCATCAGGTATAGGTAAAAATACCTAGGACGTTAATTTGTATTAAATACAGAACCTGGGAGGGAACAGACATGTTCACGGTGGACAAACAAGCACAGAAGAGAAAATTTTCTTCATTTCTGTTTAGGAATGCTTCTTGCCTCTTCTTTTTCCAAGTTATTGATGGCTAGGAAGCACTAACCACTTATTTTAAGGCACTGGATATTGATCAGAATAAAAATTAATGAGGACAAGACAAGAAAACAGATTTTATTAGAACACACGTCCTCTTAAAAATAACCAAAATATCATTTTCAGTCAACAGAACTGTGTCTTTGGAACAAAGACAGAAATATCCATATAGATGTAGTTTTTTGTTTATTATCAACACATTAGATGACAAAGATTATAAATATGGTATAGCAACATTAATTTGATATACTGCTTTTTCTATTTCAAATGATTTCTGGCACTGACCAAAGCCTTTTCTCAGTATATGAGATTTCAAGAAATGTATAGAAGAGTTTGTAATAGCAATCTTTTGAAATAGATGCTTGTTTCTGAAACTATTTTTGAATGTGTAAGAATTAGCAATGAGTATCAACTTTTTGATACAGAAAAGTAAATCTTTGGAGAGGAACATCTGTTATGATGCTCCTACCACCAGTGAATTGGTATTTTTAGTTCACACAGGCTTTTTGTGATTATCACAAATAAAGCATAGAAAGTTGGTTGAAATGGAGATCATCTAGTTCGACCTCCTGCTGGAAGTGGGACTGTCACCAACAAATGACTGCCTTGCACTCATAACGCAGAGGTGTGTTACCCTGAAATGGGAAGCACTGGATTTTAGCCCAGTTGGCTCAAAAAGATTGACAACAAAATGATATCTCAGGAAATAGACATGATGTTGTTCTAAGATTTCAAAAAATCTCTGACCAGCCAGTTACACTTCAGTATCTATTCTTGTACTTAACACATCCATAATACTCATAAATGTGCAGTACAGATACTTCTTTTCAAAAGACATTTTTTATAACATTATGGGCTTTGTTTTGTGTGTCAGTTCAGCAAGGAACCTAGGTATAATTCTTTAGGCCGGTAAGGCTGCAGGGGTAAGTATCAAAGTACTTTATCGAATTGCTTTTTAAGTTAAACATGTATTTCTTTACAGGATGTCAATGACATATCAGATTTAGTATACCTGGTGGTCCTGGAGCACCTCTGTCTCCCTTTTCTCCTTTTAAGTCCGCTGAACTGTGCACCCCCCAGGAATCTCTGTTTGCAGTAGCACCTGCCATAAAAACATCACAAATTCATAAGAACTTGGAAACAGCAGACACTACAGCAGTGACAACCAAACCACCAAAACCCGAAGCAGACTTCTCCATACATGTGGGGCATATGGTTCCAGTCCCTATATGCTTGGTTCACTCCCCTCATGAACGTTGAATGGCTGCCTTACTGTTCTCTCTTATCAACTCGGACATGTGCAAGACAATCTCTCTCTTACAAGTCAATCTTTCACACTCTTTTCCCCAACCACTTAGCCTAAGATGCTCTAAACAAACCTGCTCTCACTGCATTTGTGAATTTCACTGGGGCAAGTGTAGAAGCAGTTCCTGAGTTATGGCTCTGTGTTTGATACCACATCTTCTACTATCTCCAGACTCCAAAACAAACCAATAAATAATATCTGCAACTGTGAATGTAAAAAATGTTATTGTTTATTGTTCCTTCACGTCATAAAAGCATTAATAATGGAAGAAAATGTTCTCTGAGAACAGAAATGCTTTTAGCATAATTTTCCATCCAGCTGAACTAAAGGCAGAATTGCACCCAAATACATCTGGATAAACCTTCTAATTTTCCAGGTATTATTCAGCTTTCATGGTGACCTTACCCTAAAAAATATTTGGCTAAAATGACCCCTGGGTATCTAGACTTCTTAAAACTGATTTCTCTCTGCTCTGAGTAATTGCTAATATCTTTGCAAAATTCGTGTAAAAGAACATCATTCTGCCACAGTAACATTTCATAGCCACTTTCTTCAGGTAAAAATGCCTTTTCAAGTTTAAGGTGAAGTGGTCTTATTCTGAGTTATTGGCAGGAAGGGTGCTGAAATACAATGACAAGCAGATACAAGACACATCTCTTGAAGTAATTTTTAATGGTTTCTTGCCCGTGGTATCTTCAGCCCCTGTGGTCAGTTGGGATATATGCTGGGAATCAGTGGATCACTAAGAGCACTTTTCTAACCTGATCTGATTACATTTGTGAATTTCACTGGGGCAAGCACAGAAACAATCTGTGGCTTGGGTACCCAGTCCGTGCTCCATGACCTAGTGCCACTTATAAATAAGACTTTATAGGCAGGAAATAAATAAAGACTTCATTGGTAAGAAAGCCTTAGTCTGAAAAATAGTTACAGCATTTTCCCTTCTTCTAGTTGTGCAGAATGGCTATCAATACAGAAGAATGAGATGGACTTCTTCCCTTTCTGAACCCCATGTTACAATGGAAGTTTCCAGGCACTTCTCTTTCGTCTTTCAGCCATGAGAGGTGAAAGCTGGTCATACTTCCATGGGTCTCCCCATGATATGTCTGGTGACTCAGCCTCCAGCTGTGAGCCCATGTTTAAATGTCTATTGGCAGAACAGCAGGACCTCATTTTATGTTGCATTGAAGCCAATCACACAATCTCTCAGGTGTGCAGTTAGACAGTTTTCCTAGTTGTCAGCTGAACCTTAACTGTCAAACTGTGACATCTTCAGAGCTATTTTCCAGGCAGATTTCCAGTTCAGTCATCAGTATTTTAGGTCATCTTAAAATACTGAGATGAATACAGAGATTACACAAGCAAGTTCTGACCTTCTCTTCTTCAAGATATCTTCCTTTACCACTTACTATGTCCACTCTTGCCCCTTATGCTGATCCCTTGCATTCTTTTCCTTCTCTTCCTTTCTTTTTCCATTTGGATTAAGGTGGCCTGGTTTTGCAAGTGACTCAGTCATTGCTGAGTGAGAGGAGTTGTTCCAGTTGCTGATACCAGCCCACTGCCTGCTCTCTGGCCCACGCTGGAGAACTGGTCCATAGATAGCCATCTCTTCCTCCAGAAACAGCCCCAAGCCCCAGCATTTGGAGCTGATATAACATATACTACTGCTACATTATTCAACTTGTTTTGCATGCACTGTTTTTTGCCATGCAGGCTCCAATTAAACTGTAAACTCTCCAGACTCCTTTGCACAGTAATGGGACCAGTGATTTAATTCCCAGGAACACTGGAACTTGGAAAGAGGTTCAGGCTGTATATTAGAGGCTGCACTACTGCTTTTTTCCACAAAATTACTCTGAAAATATAACAAATAGACAGGAGTAATTTTTTATTTTAAGTAGTTAAATAAAAGGAGGAAGACCACTGCCTTTATTTCCTCTGTGATCTTGAGAAGGCCTCCTTCTCCATTGTGTACTACTGGATCAAAAGAAAACTGCTGGCTGCTCCCTGTGGATGCTCTGGGACTTTGTTTTAATGTCCCAACCTTTTTTTCCAGCTCCAAGAAGCTCTGAAGGGGCAAAACTGTCACAGAACTTTATGTTACCCCTGGAACTGAAGGACTTCCACACAATTTGGTCAAGGCAGCACTATTTCAATCAGCACGCACCATTTTTTTTTTTGGCACAGAATTGCTACCTGTTTCCCTCTGCATGTACCTGAATCCATCCTTGGAGGATGTCTTTGAGGAAGGACAAAAGCACTGAATCACTGATGCAGGCTTGCATTAATTTTAATGCCTGGTGTGCACAGTAAGTGACCACTTCGTGCTTATCTCGTGGAGTATTAGCTCAAGAATGGAATGGCCAGACCATTACAATAATCTTAAAATGGGATGAAAATGGTATGTAAATGGTTGCTTTTCCTCCTTACACCAAAGAAAGAAGGGATGCATACTGGAGTGACTTTAGGATTTACTGTTTGTGTTGAGAATTAGCATGCATTTAGAGAAAAGAAACTATGATTAACTGAATAAAACTGACAAGTTTTAAACAAAATTGTCATAGTCAAAATCCTCCCTTTCAATCTTTAACCTAGGCTGAAAGTCTAGGAAAGAGGAGAATCAATCATGGAACCACAGAATCATAGAATAGTTTGGGTTGGAAGGGACCTTTAAACGTCATCTAGTCCAACCTCCTCTGCAATGAGCAGGGACATCTCCAACTAGATCAGGTTGCTCAGAGCCCCATCCAACCAAGCCTTGAATGCTTCCACGGATGTGGCATCTACCACGTTTCTGGGAAACCTGTTCCAATGTTTCATCATGCTTATTGTAAAAAATTTCTTCCCTATATCTAGTCTAAATCTTCTTTTAGTTTAAAGCCATTACCCTTCATCATAGTCGCAACAGGCTAAAAAGTTTGTCCCCATCTCTTTCTTATAAGACCCCTTTAAGTATTGAAAGGCTGCTATAAGGTCTCCCTGGAGCCTTCTCTTCTCCGGGCTGAACAACCCCAAGTCTCTCAGCCTGTCTTCATAGGAGAGGTGTTCCATCCTTCTGATCATTTTTTGTGTCCCTCCTCTGGACCTGCTCCAACAGGTCCATGCTTCTCCTGTGCTGAGAACTCCAAACCTGCATGAAGTACTCCAGGTGGGGTCTCACCAGAGCGGAGTAGAGGGGCAGAATCACCTCCCTTGATATGCCGGCCATGCTTCTTTTGTTGCAGCCCAGGATGCGGCTGGCCTTCTGGGCTGCAAGCGCACATTGTCAGCTTGTGTCCAAGTTTTCATCCACCAGTACCCCCAAGTCTTTCTCAGCAGGGCTGCTCCAAATCCCTTCATCCCCCAGCCTGTATTGATACCGGGGGTTGCCCCAACCCAGGTGCAGGACCCAGCACTTGGCCTTGTTGAACCTCATGATGTTCACATGGGCCCACTTCACAAGCTTGTCCAGGTCCCCTTGAATGGCATCCTGTCCTTCAGGCATGTCAACCGCACCACTCAGCTTTGTGTCATCTGCAAATTAGCTGAGGGTGCACTTGATCCCACTGTCTATGTCATTGATGAAGATAGTGAACAGTACTGATCCCAATACGGACCCCTGAGGGACACCACTTGTCATCGATCTCCACCTGGACATTGAGCCATTGACCACCACCCTCTGGATGCAACCATCCAACCAATTCTTCATCCACCAGACAGTCCATCCATCAAATCCATACCTTGCCAATTTAGAGAGAAGGGTGTTGTGGGGGACTGTGTCAAAGGCCTTACAGAAATGCAGCTAGACGACATCCTTAGCTCTTCCCTTATCCACTGATGTAGTCACTCCATCACAGAAGGCCACTAGGTTGGTCAGGCAGGACTTGCCCTTGGTGAAGCCATGCTGGCTGTCTTGAATCACCTCCCTGTCCTCCATGTGCCTTAGCATAGCTTCTAGGAGGATCTGTTCCATGATCTTCCCAGGCACAGAGGTGAGGCTGACAGGTCGGTAATTGCCAGGGTCCTCCTTTCTACCCTTTTGAAAAATGGGTGCAATGTTTCCCTTTTTCCAGTCACCGGGGACTTCACCTGACTGTCATGACTTTTGAAATATCATGAAGAGTGGCTTGGCAACTACATCAGACAGCTGCCTCAGGATGCTGGGATGCATCTTGTCAGGTTCCATAGATTTCTGTATGTTCAGGTTCCTCAGGTGGTCTTTAGGAATGTCCTTTATCCTCAGAATGTCCTTCATCAGCTTGGAGTCAACTCTCAGAACTAAGGAAAATGCCTTGAACCAAGAACTTTGGGCTCTCTGTGGACATTTATTCTGTTAGATGGATTCTGTGTTAAAAACAAAAATATGGACAGAGAAATTTTCTGGAGTCTCTGTGTGCAGGGGGAGACGAGCAATTGGGAGTCTTTGAATTCAGGAGCAGCACTGGACAGCCTGGGCTCTATGGACTTATTCTGTGGCCATAGCCCTGAGGAAATGTGGACAGTTTGCCAAGCATAAGACTTAGGCTTTCACTTCTGTCTTGCCAGGAAATTCACAGAAAGAATTGTTAATAGCTTGTTTCTTTCCCTCAGCAATATTCTTTGGGACTCCAGCCGCCAGTATGTTTTGACACTGCATCTGATAATTTTCTTTCAAGCAAAAGGATGGGAACTCTGATTACAAGCTCAAGTTTTTTTGTTATCAGTCACTCAGAGAAGGGAAGTGGTTTTGACACCATCAGTCAAACACTGGAGGAATGAGACCACCTGTTTGTTTGGTGGGATGTAGTATCAGGTGGACTTTAGGATTTGTGTCTTAGGAACATTGCTAGAGCACAGAGTAATGATTTGGTGCAGCCATGTGTGACACATGTTCTGACAGAGGACTTCTAAGACTAGATCTTGCAGAAACTGTGTTGCACTGCTCAATTCAAAATCCTAGTCTTCAAAGTGCAGACCTAGGCTCATTTGTTCTTTGGCCTACCTGTTGAGACTGGACCAAGATATGATCTTACAGTTTCACCAAGAAAAAGAAGCAAACCCACCTTTTTTTTCTGTTTTTTCCTTCATCTTTTTTTCCCCATAAACCCAGTTATGCAATAGCCAATAAAAAGCAAAAAGAGATTAACTAAGAAAAAACAAAAAAAAAGCTTATTTAAACTAAGGTACAAGAAAAGGATTGCTCACCATGGACATTAAGAGCTTGTCGATTTCCAGGGTAAGGAGTGCTCACCTATAGACAAAGAAATCTATTAAAAAATATCTATACACATTAACCAATGGAAGCGCATTACTTGGCGTGACTGAAAAGCCTGGAAAATTTGCATGCTATCATGGTAAATATTATAACAACACTTGGGGATTATCTCCAGTTTGACAAGGTCTGAGTATTAGCTGATCAAGCTTTTTTCAGGATTGTGCTCTCTTTAACATGCAACATGCTTTTAGCAAGAGGGTAACAACATGTGTTTTGGAGGCATCAGCAAATCCTACCCTCAGTCATGCCAGTGAAACATCTGAAAACTCATTCTTCAAGGACAATTCTGAATTTACGTCACTGCATTTGAAAGCAAGATTTGATTTTTGACTGTAAGATAATAGACTGTTTGTAAATTTTTCATCATACCATGACTATGCCTGATGTTGATCTGTGCTCCTGATGCACTGAGACCACAATTGGGAGGCAGAAGGTATTCTAGTCTGTTCTGTTCTGACAGCAGCCACCTGTAACAGTGGGCATGCTACTTACCTCTACTGTTTCTCTTCAAAATAGGGACAGTGCAGGAATTAAAGTGTGACACAGTGCTTGGAAAAGGACTAGCTAGTACTATTTATATGAATCTAAGCAAGCACAGGAAAAAAAATTGAAGGTGCTGAATCTGGCTAATCCTGTAGTATTAGCTCT
Source organism: Burhinus oedicnemus (assembly GCA_008921705.1). Taxonomy (NCBI): domain Eukaryota; kingdom Metazoa; phylum Chordata; class Aves; order Charadriiformes; family Burhinidae; genus Burhinus; species Burhinus oedicnemus. Next base: position 343,114 of record VFFE01006163.1, read on the forward strand.
TAGAAGTCTTTCTTACATGGATAGCTCCATTAACTTCAGAAGCTCAGTTCACATGAGGAAAACTTGTGGGGTTCAGTCTCTAGTTCTTTATCAATATTCATTTATGTACAGTAGAATTCTTATCTATCAACTTGGATAGGTTTAGGAGATTATTCACAAATGTAGGACAAATCTATTTAGCATACTCAGATGCACAAAGAAGTGTTTATAAGTATAGGTTTCTACCACTTGTGCATGTAAAAGTTACTGCTATTATTCACTGTTTGTAACCTTCTTGAAAAGTGACTTTTTATTATTATCTGAAATTCAGCTAAAATAGGCTTGTATTGTTTGAATCATTCCACAGAGAATCACAGGAGAGTTGAGGTTGGAAGCCGTCTCTGGAGACTGTCTAGCCCAAAGCAGGATCAACTACATCAGGTTGCTCAGGGCCTCATCCAGTCAGGTTTCAGAGGTGAGACTAACTAATCCATACGTGATTATGGACATAGGCGATTAACATACAAGAATGTTATATAGTGGGAATGGGAATATTTAAGGGAGGAATTCAAAGAGGTGAAAAGATGGTGCCTGGAGGTGGCAGGCCAAAACTATAGAAATGTCAAATTACCATAGAGTAATGACATTTTATCATTAACAGAAAGATCCATAAACTGGGATACATCTTTCTTCAGCAGTAAGGGTAGGGTGATGATGAGTATCAATGCATCTAGCATACTATAAGTCAAGAGCTGCTTCTCTAAAATAAGTGTAAAAGAACTGGAATGGAAATTGAAGGAGGGGGCACAATACTATTTTGATCTATACTGTCTAACAGAAAAGTACAACAGCTGTACTGCACACCACACTATTCAAGGGAGGACTGTGGCTCTCAAAGACAGAACCCTTTCCAAGTACGTAACTCACGGCTTAACAGTACAATATTGCCCTAGAGAAAGTACTTCCAGGACTGAACTCTGCAGTTCATTGTAGGATGTCATTTCCGTGATTCATTAAACAAAAATTGCACCAGGGTGTTCTGAGAATATAAACCCCATCTCCTTTCTTTTGATACTATGTGTGAAATTGCAGGTCCTTTGAAGGTAATGGAGGCTTTGTCATTCCCTTTGGAAAGCAAGGCCAGAGCTTCACCTGCTGCCACTCTCAATATAACAAATGTTTATATGTGAATAGACTGCATTTGAGGGTCAGATAAAGAACATGATCTTTCTTTTCTGATGCATCTTTCACGCCACAATGAAATGCATAATAATTCTTTTTTTGGGCAGGGAAATTGGAAACAGCTAAAGACATAACAACATGGAGACCGTATTTATAGACCCATCTGAAAAACGCATGCACATGTATGTATAAACATTCAGCTCCCCAAAGCGACTCTTAAACTATGGAAACACAGGCTTTGAAAGGCATTAAAAGTGTCAGGACAACCAAGTAATCAAAGTGCTTTAAGCAGAAGGTTCTAGCATTTCTAGTTCTGTTATATATTTTACACATGGCTAATTTTGGGTATCTAAACACTTGAAAATCTGTTATCTTGAAGACAAGGTAAAACACATCTCTGGTGCAAAGCAGAAGGCAGGGGGAGAAAAGCTGCGAAGCTACAGTGGTTATGTATCTAGGTACTTTGGTTATGCACTGTCATGGCCATGCATTTTGCTAAGAGCAGACTCTGTGTGTGACTTACTGGCATTTTGCAATGAGGTCTGGGAGATACTGGGAAAACTGTCTATTGAAAACAGGAAGGGAAATTATTTTAATGAATGTAGGTATAATACAGCAGCTAACACACCAAACAGATCTAATAGACATACGAGACAAAGCCTGGAAACAAATACCAGCACCTCCCAAGCAGAGAGCCCAGCTTGCTGCCTGGGAGCTCTCACAGGTCTGCCAGCAGGTCCCGCTCCGGGGGAGCTACTTACATCACAGTAGCTCCGGTTAAGAGATTTTTTCCTATGCACGTAAGCAAGGTCACCCACTTTAAACTGTGTTGCCTGAAACAAGTTTTGATGTTTCTCTTTGCAAACTGTATCTAGAGCAGCACATTTCTGCTTCAGAGATAGACCAGCAACTGATCCCCAATTGTACTTACTCCTTTAATGTAAACTATACGTCCTGGAGGTCCAGGAGGCCCTGGGGGTCCAGGCAAGCCAGGAAGGCCCTGGTGAGAGAAAGTGAAAGAAGGAAGATACTGTATCTTTTCATATGCAACACAACTGAGCCTACAGAAAGAAGGCCAAGGGGCTTGGAGAGCCCCGTTTAACCAAGCAGCTTTGTGTTAAATGGCTTGAGCCATTTAACATGACATTTAACATTTAAATGACCGAGCATTCAGTTACATGGACCAATCTGTCAGGTGAATTTTAATATATAACCTAAAGCACTCTGTGGAGAACAAATGGTCTAAGATTGTTGTTGTTTCCAGGGAAAAAAAAAAACCAACCCCCAAAGCACTAAAAATTGAAACTAAATTAAAGGCAGTAGATCTCTCATCCAAGGAAAATTAGGTATCTGAGACTGGTCTGGCATTCTTGAGACTGCTGAGATGCATATATTTTCAAGTGCCAGTCAGATAACTACATGCTAATTAGCATCTTCAGGGAACCCTGCTAGACTGGAGGCATGACTGTCCTTTGCAAAAAAATATGCCAACTCTTTACTGTGTCATTTAAAAACTGGCACCACGCCATGTCCATCTTTCACTCCACATCAATGCAAGCTTCTGTGAGGTGACACATGTCATTTCATCAATTAAATCATTAGAGATCCATTAGATTTTATCTTCCCCAAGCACTCCAGGAAGGACTATTAAAACATGTAGCCTGTTTTGTTTGCTTGTTTGCTTTAATCTTCCAGCCTGATATACTTCATCTAGTTTTATTTGCTTTAATAGTTTTTGTTTGGCTAAAGCAGACAACCCACAAAAAGAACCTTAATGCTGTTTGAAGATATGGTAGAATGGAAAATCTACTTTAATATTTTCTGCTGGTGGCTAGCCATCTTTTCTGTCATTTTCTTCCAACTAGAATTTATCTAATTTGTGTGGTTTTACCTTCCAGCAACTACATTTCTATTTAAACCTTTCTCTAGAGGCATAAGCAACCTTTAGTACCTGATCTTTTCTTTCTGTGAAGATACTTAGATACTTATCAATTCTCAGTCTCCCTGTTAGTTGGATAGAGCAATATCATGATTTCACTTATATTTATCATCCAGGTAGACAACATACTTGTGTTTTGCAGTTTGTGTGCAATATATATTTTTTTTTCTTTTAACAAAGTAGAAGCAGAGGACTCATACAACAGAATTCATTTACAAAAAGTGCTCTGAAATACAGTGATATTGACTAGATCACCTCTTCTGATGCCTAGCTGATGCCTAGTCTTCATGTTTGCCATGAGACCACTTGTACGAAATCTTTTCATAAGAACAGAGTTGCAGCACCAGGACCTTTGTTCATCACTTGTCACTCCATAATTACAGCTTGTAGGTGGGCATGGATATGCTGTCATCTATGCAGTGGTCATTCTGGATATATGTACATGGCAACTAAAGCAGGTAGTAGGTATTAGCAAGTATTTCCTTGTTAGTAGAGTAGATGCCACTTCACTATGACATGCTCAAGGGCTGTTTGTACCTGTGTTAGATAGCTAAGAGCCTATGGGAGTGTCTTCACACCATGAGGGGTCATACTGATCATAGAATCACAGAATGGTTTAGGTTGGAGGGGACCTTAAAGAGCATCTAGTTCCAACCCCGCTGCCCTGGGCAGGGACACCTCCCAATAGACTAGATTGCTCAAAGCCTCATCCAGCCTGGCCCTGAACACTTCCAGGGATGGGGCATCCACAGCTTCCCTCGGCAACTTGTTCCAGTGCATCACCACCCTCATAGTGAAAAATTTCTTCCTGAGATCTAATCTAAATCTCCTCTCTTCCAGTTTGAAGCCATTAACCCTTGTCCTATCACTACATGCCCTTGTAAAAAGTCCCTCTCCAGCTTTCTTGTAGGCTCCTTTCAGGCTCTCCCCGGAGCCTCCTCTTCTCCAGGCTGAACAACCCCAAGTCTCTCAGCCCGTCCTCACAGGAGAGGTGCTCTAACCCTCTGATCATCTTTGTGCCCTTCGTGCCCCCCTCTGAAATGTCCTCTCTGATGGCCTGGATCAGGAAGCCTTTGATATATAGAAAGAATTGGCAATCCCAGCTCATTTGCTATTTGAACCAGCTATGCTAACATTGAATCACACATACAACTGTTACACCTGGGAGCTGATACAAATATGTATATCTGCAAGAACTGTCCAGATGGACCCAGAAGTTGACTTTTCAATGATTGTTACCAGATAGGAAAAGTAGCAGAAACATATAATTATTTCTAATTCATTTCAAGTTTTTAGTCCTGTCATCATTTTACAGGAATTCATATAAATTAGACTTTACTTAATATTTTAACAGGATTTTTTTTCAACTAATTGCAATACATAAGGACTTACATTAAATGCTTCGCCTCGATCACCTTTCACACCTCTCAGTCCATTCAGTCCTGGGCGGCCCTGAAATAAGTAGAAAAAGTGTAATATGTGTCAGAAGCAAGCTCCTCTACCTTTATTCCACTTGAGAGCACAATACATACTGGACGTCCTGGGAAACCAAGTTCTCCTTTAGGTCCAGTAGGTCCTATTGGTCCCTGGACAAAAAAGAAAATGTGATTATGGAGAATATACGGAACATATCTTTGACATACATTAGATTATTTAGAATAAGAGGCATAGTTTTATATTTGCATTAAAAATAAAACTGTGATTGTTTGCAGAGAATGCACAGAATGTCCTCTCTACTTACTCTGCTGAGTGATTTCAGAAGCTGAGGCCTGCATGTAACAGTCAACTGGCTTGGAAAAGACTGGTTATCTGAAATGAAGTCTGAGTTCACAGTCATTTGTAGGATGTGCAATTCAAAACTGAGTCACCATGTATCAAAGAAAAAATACATGTATCAGTCAGTAGAAAAAAGGCAGTTAGTGATGTATGCTTTGTGCATCTCCTTTTTGTTTGCTTTGTTTTTCTAATTATTTTTGAATCAGGCCCCATGAGGAAATGTCTGCAGATCAGCCTGAGAATTCATATAGTGCCAGGCCTCTACATGCCTCTTGCCAGCTTGGGTATGTGGACTTATGGGGCTAATAGTTGAAACAGAACAGATCCTTCTTTATATGAGACTGACTGACCCGTCAGGCCTCACAAAGTGATACAAGTGACTACAAAAAGAAAGGGCAAGCAGGCTGCATGAGAAAAGTGCTCCAGGACTAGCGATGGTCTATGACTGGGCATTTGCAAGCTTGCCACTTCTAGGCAGCCAGCAAGTGATCAACAAAAAGCAGTAAACCTGAGGATACCACAAACTTTCATCTGCTGTCAGCTTCCTGAAACTCAACATAACCACAAGGGTCTAGACAATCTCTTTACATATCTATCAACCTTTGTGGTTTCATTTCTTTTTTTTCAGTCTGGTGAAATGCTAAGAGATACCCCTTCTTGCATTATTGGTTAAATAATCTCTATCTGTAGATCTCATGCAGATACCACTTGCCGAGGTGACAATCGATGTGTTTAATCGTGAGAAATCACAGACTTTCTATTGCTACCTGCAATATGATGGTTAACACAGACCTATGCTGATGGAAGGAAGACATTGGCTATTGCACTGCTTACCAGAATATCAGCACATCACTTTAATGGTAACAAACATTTGTTGGCATTGTGACTGCTACTTTGAAGGATAACTAACAAACAACCAAAAAACAAGAGGAAATCCCCATCCTGCCACTCACTTGCTCTTGATTATTAAGGAAAGCAGAGACTAAGAAGGAAGCAAGCCAGTGGCAGAACTGAGTCTCCTTATTTACAGTCCGCTTCTGTTGCCATGTTATGTCTCATTTCAAGGCATAGAGGGCGCACGGGCAAGTGAAGAGCTAGAAAGGTTGCAAGAAATAGCCTGATACTTATACTTGGATGATTTGCATACACAGAGTTTTGCATCTCATCTGATCAGCAGAGTATTGACATGGGAATATCACCTGAATTCAAATACCAGTGTTTTACCAATCCATTTTATGAACTGCCATATTGCTAGAATTTTCAATTAACAAAACTTTTTTTTTTTTTTTTTAATTGGAAATGGGCAAGGGTTTGTCCTTGCCTTTAGGTAATACCATTTAGTTGAAAAGTGATGTACATTCATGGAAAATTCATCTGATGATGATCAGATGATTTAACTTAGCATCAAGCTGAAATTCATGGATTAATTGTTGTAATATTTATCATGCCAAAACTGAAGACTGGATTAGAGATGAAATTAAAAAATGGTTAACATGTGAATATATTGGTCCATAACATCACCGTTATAATCAGAATTTTAAAATTTCAAAAATTCAAAGATAATGCCTGCGTCTAAAGCAGGCAATAGATTGCTGGTGGACTCTGGCAGATGTGCCCACAGGCTTTCAAAATAATTCAATCCACCCTTCTGTGCTACCATATCCAATAATGAGGTTTGAAAAAAGAGAAATCCAAAATGTTGTGGGGTATTTTTCTATTTCATTTTCTGGTATTTGAGCCTTTAAAGAGTATGCAAATCTGAGCTTTACTGAACAATGAAGATGATTAGAAACAGACTTTTTTATTAATTTAAATAAAGAGAAGTGTCTGGATCTCATGGTTTAACAGGGACCTTATACAAACATCAACAATGTAAGAGTTGACCATGCTGCAGCCACTTTTACTATTTCCGCTGTCAAAGTGCCAGCCCACCCCTGGCAGATGTTAGTGACTCCCTGAGACAGAAGTCAGCAGTCACAGCTAGAAGTGAAAGAAGGAAGTGAGGAAGCAACAGGAGACTGCTTATTAGAAAAGGAAATGTCATTTACAACAGCAGAGAGTCGATTCGGGCAGACTGACACTGTGGTTCTTACTCAGGGCTCCTGTTCAGTAATGTCCAGTAGTCTGCTTCACTGACAGTGAAAAGCATAACTGAGCAGGTAAAAGATTCTCATTTACCCGGTGGCAGGAGCTTGGATTCAGTCTGTCTCTTCTGCTTTTGCTGCTAAAAGTACTACCCTCCTGACTGTCCCCAGCTCTTATCTGGCAAACCACAACTTCTCTGTAGCTCCCTGTGCTCCCAGCTCCTGTGATCCTCTCTTCTGTCCAGCTGAAGTCTTGAAAAGGAGGGGAGCAATAAGTAGGGAATTTTTTTTAAATTCTGGAAACTTGTGTATGAGTTCATTGTGCCCTAACACAGAGGAACGATCAGAGTCCCCAGCTACCTCAAAGCTGCTCTTGGGCCAGAATCTTTGCACAAAGTGGAACTGAACCATCATAATGATGATAAGTTATGCCACTGAGGCTCTGGCCCAGCACTCTGAAGTCTGTGTATTTTTGCTGCACAGGACTCCCGCTGACTACAAAGGGTTTTTTTCTATGGGACAACACCAAAATGAATCATCTCCATTAGCACTGATGATCAAACTAGGGTTCTGCACTAAGAGGAACTGGCTGAGCAAAGCCTTGAGACAGATTCTGGATGCCAAATTCTCCTGCAGTGTAATCATTCGCACCAGTGCTGGCAAGAACTTCCTCTGAATGGCCTTGTCTGCATGCTGTAGTGCATGAAGCATCTCACGGCAGTACAAAAGGAGATGTAAACACAGAGTTTGGGGATGATAGTAAAAGGACATGTCCTGAAGGGTGCACAGCAATTGGATGACAGCAATGAACATAAGCTAGAACAGGAGAAATTCCAAAAAATTATAAGGAAAAACTTTTTTACTCCAAAGGTTGTCAAATACTGGAATGTACCACCCAGAGAGGCTGTGGAATCTCTCCTAAGAGATGTTGAAGACTTGACTGGGTAAGTCTCTGAGCTAAATAGACCTGCTTTGGGAAGTGGTGTGGACTGGATGATCTCTGAAGTTCACTTCCATTCTAAATTATTCTATGATTCTATATCAAGGTGAAAGGATAGACTCATCTTGCAGTCACAGAAGGAGAAGAGAAGGAACTCCCCTTCTGGTAAGTTAGGATAACTAACCTAATACCTCAAGGTATTCTGATACACAGTAATTAAGAAAGCAGTTACTCAGCACACCCAGTTAGCCCCTTTTAAAGACCACAGAAACTAATGGCAAAAATCTCCTACACACCTTGGTGCGCAGAAAAGACAACACCTTCTAACATTCCCTTAGGCACAACAGAGACCAGGCTACATCAAAAGCAGAAGCAAAGAAACACTAAATATCCTTGATCTTTGGACTAATAGACTAAGAAGAAATTAATTCCCGCTCTAACACTACTGAGTCTGGGAAACTGTTCTTATTTTATAACTAATTTTTTGTGCTTTCATAGAACATCCTGTGTCCAGTCAAAAATATCAGGCCAAGTACTGGAAAGAAGGCCTCTGAAGCCTGATTTTGGTACATGGTCTGACTCTACTGCCTGATTTGCAGCTTCCTTAGAATCCAAGGCAGTTGCAATTATTGGCACTGACAGAAATTGAGCCCTATATAGTCAGTTGTTTTAATGTAAATCATAGAAATAGAGAATAATTTAGGTAGGAAGGGACCTTTAGAGATTATATAGTCCAACCTCTTGCTCAATGCAAGACAAACTTCCAAGTTAGGTCATGCCACTCAGCATCTCGTGTCACAATTCACCATCTCTCTGAGCACCTATTTCTGTGTTTAACCACTTTTACTGTGAATTTTTTTCTTTATATCTAATTGGAATTTCCCTTGCTGAAACTTGTGATCATTGGCACTTGTCTTTTTCCTGTGGACCTCTGAGAAGGCCCTGACTTTGTTCTATAATTTCCTTTCAGGCAGCGGCAGGGAGCAATTAGAGCTCCTCTCAGCCTTTTCTCTTCCAGGCTAAACAAACCCAGTTCACTCAAGAGTCATAAGGTATGCAAGTTTCTAGCTCTGATGATATTTCACAGTCTGTTTAGATAGTAATGGATACATTTGTGCTACCAGAATTTAAATTCTGAATCAAGGCAGTAGTTTGCAGCACCACATATGTAACAACCATATTCTTTTCTGAAGGACAGTGATCATCCTGAAGCATGTATCATCCCTGCTCAGAAGGAATGAAAAACTAAAATAAACTACCTTTACATTTACTATTATCTGTAAAACCAAAGCAAAATAAAAAGAAGAATCCACTCATCTTTGGAAATGTCTTACCATTGGTCCCACTGGTCCCACCACTCCAGCTTCACCCTGTTGAGGACAGGCACACATAGAGCAATGACAAGGAGAACTTCTGTAGTATCTAGCAGAGGTGGCTGGTAACAAGGCCACCAAACATTCTGGAGGAACACAACACAGTATTAGCTCACCTTCTCCCCTTTTCTTCCTAATAATTCAGTTAAAGATCCATCAGTAGCAATGATAGCTCCTGGTTCTCCCTTTTCACCCTGCAATTATCAAAGTATTTTATAGTGCTTACAAAGCAGTTCTCAATGAATCAGAAGTCAAAGCAGTATTACCGCTGTTTGAAGCATGACAGATTAGTCATGCTGTGATATCAAACATAAAGTAATATCAACGTGAGTAGGGTGAAGTTTGATTCTAGGGGACAAAAGGGCTAATCTTTCTTAAAACATAATAAAGTACAGTAAAAATATCCTGCTCCTGTAAATGTCCCTGAGATGAAGAAGTACTTATTTTTTATAAAAAGACTTTTAATTGTTCTCAGTAGAGTAACTATGTGAAACATGCTGTGTTCACAAAAGATCTCTGCCAAAGGCAGACAGGCGATCGGTGTCTTCTTGTGTACCATCATCTTAGATAGTGGTCAGGAAATCCTGCTGGAAATGTAAAATCTTGATAGAATACCAAGTGTCCTGATTTTACTATCAGGAAAGCATGAATTGTTCTCTTTATATGCCTGGCATGATGCAGCCTCATTACCTTTAACGAAGGCCAATTCCTAGCATTCAAATTATGACCCTCTGCATTCCACTTCTTCAAGGGGTAATTCCATTGAATAATGGCTCCACAACCATGAATTATCATCCCCCAGTGCCAGCGCATGGTTCCCATTCTGGATCTTACAGCTGAGGCAGCTTGGTACAACAGCTTTCCCAAGATCTCTAATGGAAGAAATCTGGCCTGAAACTAACAATTGCATTGCTGATTAAAATGACAGTCCAGGATATAGCACTTCCACTGAGCAGGAAGTGCTATAACTCAGTTCCTCTTGCAGGTTCTTAAAGCTTTGGAGTCTCCTTGAGGGTACTCTGGAGTCTCCCTAAGGCTTGGCTTCACTGACTTTATCTTCTGTGATTTTATGGAACTGAGGTTGCTACAAAAGCATCCCATGATCCTTAATGCAAAATGCTCCTAGGTGTCTGTGCAGCTTCATTGTGATTCCCAACTTCATCACTCTTGAGCATAACCTGCTGTTCATGCCTCAGAAACACCACTATGTCATTGGTGGGTACAAGTATAATGGCTTCAAAGTTTTGAGTTCCTTCTAGTGTGGACAGCAGAAGCC
>VFFE01006163.1:353682-384280 GCA_008921705.1 Burhinus oedicnemus
ACCCAAACCAGAACCCACCCAACTGGTTTTAAGGTTGAGCTTGATCATTTTATGCACTCCGAAAAAGAAGAGGAATCCTTATGACAAAAAGGTTATTTGTGGCCTGAGTTGTTTCTTTCTGAGCAATGAAGATGCTGTTCATCTACAATCCCATTTCAAACCATAATTAACCATTTCCAAGCCTTCCTATTACTTGTGAGAAAGAGAGGTCAGCTACTTAGAAAGTACAAGCAGAAAGTGTGTTTGTTTTTCTGTTTGTTATCACCAAGATTGTAATAACTTAGATGTTGCTCTCCCCTGCTTCCTGCAGGTGGGTAAGAAGGGGAAGAAAAACAACAACAGCTACAATATTTACAAAATAGCAGAGTCAGTCCTTAGTTGCCTATCAGCTACAAAATAAACACTGTTCTGCAGAAGTAAGAGAAAGGATCCTAAGGAGAGAGCTCCTCAAGTCTTTCTTTGGGAATGGAAAACTGCAGTCTTCATTCTGTAGGCAAAGCCCTCTGTGCCAAAAGAGGAGGAAAAGATTAATCTTTTTTTTTCATTTGGCCTTTCCGTTAGGATCCCAGGGTATTGGCACAGACAACAGACTTGCAAGAAGAAGTCATCTCATGTTTAATGTTTATGCAAACTTATTCTGGTAAGTGCATACTGCGCTGCAGAATTTCAATACTGGGGCAGGAATGTTATCTCTAAGTAGCATTACATCAAGTTATTTTGTTTAGTACTCTTTCAGTTTCCACTTAGTAAATTTTTCACATAAAATTATTAACATCCCAATTCCTAGTAAAATTAGAATCATTAAACTTTTAATGTCACTAAGTATTTGTCATCTAACGCATTTTGCAGCATGTACTTTTCCCTGTGCATTTTCTTTTACCTGTTCTCCTTTGTGTCCTTGTGATCCAGGCAAACCAGTATCACCCTTTGGTCCCCGAGGGCCCTAAGCAAAAATAAGTCCACAAATCCATGGTGAGATCCGCTGAGAATATGGTGCTAGGCCATTGTACTAAATGTAATTTTAAATAACGTGAAAACTTGAACTTGGATCACTCTGGTTGCAATCTAAGAACTCTTACAAGACTAAATTGCTGTCTGAATCAAAGTATTCCCTAAACCAAATATCATATAGGGAGAATCTGTTAAAAAGAACAAAACACAAATCACAGTGTAGACGATACACACATTCACAAAGAGAAATATACAAATATTAATGAGTGGAAATTCATCCTAAAATTCTCTATTTCCTCCCTACTCTATTCTCTATTCTAAATAAAAAATATTTTTATCTGAAATAGAGTTTATACGAAAATGAGATAATTTCTGTATCTGTTCTGTGGTGAAAGCATTCCGCTCAGATCACATTTTATTTTACAATCTTCCATTATAAGTGCATTCAGAAACATTTTTTTTACCCTAAAATTTAAGTCTACATGATTTCTGTGTTAGTGAAGACATAAAGAAAAGACCTGAGGTAAGAGCAAGAATGGTATTTTCATGTCTGTAGAAATTCTATAAAGGACAGAGAGACTAAGAATTCATTATATCACTTTCTAAATGGTATCAGCTCTTTTTCAAATGAAAAGTATTTTTAAGGAGTTTTTCCCCCCTTTCTTTGGCTTCCTACACAGTCCACAATACCCAGGACTCAGTAAACAACCTTCTGTAGAATTTTGGGCAATTTGCCAACATTTTGTCAACATCATTTTGTCAACTTTCCCAGTTTTCTCCTTAGTTATTCTCAGGCAACAGACAAAGGATCCTGAGACCATATGCACACATCTGAACTGTAAAACAACAATAACAAGGGAAAATAATTCTATCACATTATATAGAATATAATAGTATAAACATTACTATATGAAGTCACAAGCCAGATAATGTTTATATAGTGTGGCAGTCTGAGTACAATAGATAGGTAGCTTAGTATAAAGCACCTTTTGATCCTATGGCTGTGCAACGCCTCCATGGTGGCATTCGTATGTTATTATAAAAAAATAATTAATGATTCCTAAAGGATAAAATAAAAAAGGTACACCTTGTAGGGCTTTACTGTACTCTGTAGTGGTGACAAAAAAGCCTAAATAATAATACAATTACATGTACATATGAAGATAACTTTTAGAAGGCCATTTGTTTCTCCTAAATGGCATAGGTCTTTTTCTTAAGTAGTAATTTTTCATCAGAGTCAATTACATTTAGATTTAAACTACAGAACTGATTCTGAGATAAGCAGAAATACAGGATGTGCATATCACAGTATGCTTCATTTATGGCAGAGTTAATTTATACCATAGCTGTTGATTCCATAAAGACCTACAGGCTCCCATATGAAAATTTATTAGCTTTTGTGTAAATCCTGTACAATATAATTTTTAAAAAATATTAAACTATATTGAAAAATAATTACTTAAACCCAAGGAACATAATACTTACAGGAAATCCTGGTAGACCTGGCTTACCATCTGGCCCCTGCAAAATGCAAAAAACCCACCCCCTTACAAACACGTTACAGACTTGCAAAACAGAGTATGCATTTTCCATGTATTGCATAATATGTGAATATTAACTGGTTTGAAACTGGATTAAGAACTTCACTCAGGCAGTGGTAAAGTTGTGAACACTCCACAACACCCTATGCTTCTAACTTTTTCTGGGACATTAGCATTTACTTTCCAAAACTGAAGGGAAGCCAGGAAAGGCTGAAGAAAGGTGACATTTTCCACATGTGAAAGGCACGCAACCATAATTCAGCCTCCTTTGAATCTTTTCCAGATTCCAGCACGTAGCCCTCCCACTTTTGTCATTTTGCTCTTGGTTTTCTGTGGATAGAATATAGAGTATGTAATAGAAACGTGGAATTGGATTTTTACTAGGCATATTTAAGACTGCCCCACTGTGATATCTGCAGAGAAACACTTTAGTTCTAGTTCAGATCACCTGGATATGTATTACCCAAGCCACTCGACTGCACCTCTTTCCTGACTAGGGTGACTGCAGCGACTGAGGTTCAAAGACCTTTCCAATTGCAACTGTACTTCGAGCTACAGGACCTACTTCTTTCTGTTGGGACTGTAGCAACTATTACTGTAACAACATCACAACCAATGCATTTCTGCTGGGCTCATGAGCCCACTTGTTGCTGTTGTTTTGAGAACCTGTCACCTAAGGCTTGAATGGCAACTACCTGCAGTAACACAGCTCACACAAGAGGGCCCATCCTATCTTGGCATCCTATTATGTCCAGGGATTAGGAGAATCAGATCTTTAGAAAACACACCAGAAACACACCAGAATACTCTTCCATGAAAGCTGTTCTAGCATAAGCACAGCTGGATGCAGCCACAATAATATGGTGTCATCCTACCATGTGACAAGTGGAAAAGAGGCATGCTAGGCTAACAGATAAAGGTGAAAATCTGTTATTGGCGCTAACAACCTTCTTCCCAGTTCACTGACAGATTTAGTAAACATTTGCTTTGGGACAGTTGTATTAATTAAGACAATTTTTTTTTTTCAAACTATAGCTATTTAGAGGCTATTCTGCTATCAGATAGAGACATTCTGGTCTTCCTTGTTTTATCAGGGATTGAATGTGAGGGAGATAACTGTGCTCACAAAGCAGAAAACAAATAAAATAAAATAAAATATGCAAATAACAGCCCACAAATGAAACCAGCTGTGAAGTAAGATGCTTCATTTGAGGGTATTATAATTTTGCAAAGTGCAATATATTCTAGACTTTCAGGCAAGTTTGACTCCACAGCCTGGAAAAGGTAAATTTCTCTTTGGATGCAGTCCTAAGAATTTGAACTATTACCAAGAAACATTCAGAATTTCAAATATTTGACTGAACTATTTTGCAGCTATACTCCTAGCTGCAAAACAGAACCTGAAATTTCACATCTGTTATTCTTTTATGAAATTTCCAGCTTTTCATCCACAGCTATAATTGCTGTGAGACTAAACTAATACACAGGAGTCTAACATTCCTAGTTGCAGTCTCAAGCAGAAATGAGCAAAATACTTTATCCCAACATTTTATGACTTGAAAAACAAGAATAGAAAAAAAATGGAAGTAATGCTATGTAAATCTTGGTCCCTATTTTTGCATCAGTTCCACACATCTGTCATCAGAATGGCATATAGTTCAGATTCAGACCTAAGCCAGTTCCTTACTCTCATACAAATGTGTAAAAGTAATTCATTCACACAGAATTCAGTTCTGCCCTGAAGTACTCCCACAGAGCTTAGTGCTGAAGCTAGCGGGAACACAATTCTAAAGCACAGGAAACTCAGCTCTAGCTGATACTTAAAAGGAGACACTGAAGAGAGAGCAAATCTGAAGATCTAATAAAGCAGCATATACTCACTGGAGGCCCAAGCAGTCCTTTAATTCCAGTAAAGTTAAAAATTCCATCTGTGTCATTGAGTAGTAGCTAAAAAAGTTGTTAAGGAACAGGTTATTTCAAATACCAAATTGATTATCTAGGACACACACACATTTTTAGAAACGTATAGACAGTAAAAGCATCCCGTTATAACTATGGGGAGAAAACCACAAATAAGGCCACAGAAAAGTGTCTCTACTTCTAATTTTTGTTATACATCTGGAATAACAAAATCTAGGATTTGTTTTACACGTCTTATTTAAGGATCTCAAAATGCTTTCAAATCTTTAATTAACTGACTCTAATTTTTAATTTGAAAGCTATGATGTCTGAAGTCCTTTCTCCTCAGTAAGATAAAGATCAAAATGATACATACTCCAGTATGTAACTGGCATTCTAAGATGGTGAATCTGTCTGACCACACTCATCCTGTTGCAGAGTTGAAGTTACATTTATATTCTGGACGTCTGCATTACACCATGCAGTGCCATGCAGTGTTTCCTAAGTCAGCTATGATCATGCTGCTGTGTCTGCAATCAATGAAACTCGCTTGGATCTCCAAAACAGTATAGTCCCTTGGATGTGGAGCAGCACCTAAGCTAATCAGCTCTGAGTCTCAAGAAGCCTGAACAGAGCAGTATAATAGCAATGCTGCTACAGCGCTTCCTATCCTGGAATTAGTGAGCTCAGCATTAGGTCAGGTATTTCTGCATAATCGGATCACAGAATCAGAATAATGAAGGTGGGCAGTGACCTTTGGACATATTCTGGTCCAACCCCCTCCTCACTGCAGATCTAATTGGATCAGGTCTCTCAGGGACTTGTCCAGTTAAATCCTCTAAGGATGGAAATGCCACAACTGTTCTGGGCAACTGCTTCCAGTATTTCAGTATTGTCAGGGTAAAAAGGTTTTGCTTATATCTAATTGGAATTTCCCATATTCCAACTTGTGTTTGTTACATCTTACAATATTGACATACAGCTCCAAGAAGAGGTGCCTCCATCTTCTCTGTATCCTCTGATTAGGTAGTTGTAGACAGCAACAAAGTCTGTCCTTAGCCTTCTTTCCTCCAGGCTGAGCAGAGCAGACCCAGTTCTCAGTGCTCCGTTCCCCTGACCATCTTGGCAGCCCTGCACGAGGCTTGCTCCATTATGTCAATATCTTCCTTGTACTGAGGATCTCACAGCTGGACACGGTACTCCAGAAGCAGTCTCATGAATGCCAATCACAACTTTCTGAGTCCATCAGTTAAGCCGGTTTGCCACCTATTTTGTCATCCACTTAACCCACTTCATCGGTCATGAGTTTGGTGATAGCAAGACTATGGGAGACTGCATCAGAAGCCTTGCTAAAGTCAGGGTGTAAAACATCCAGTGTCCACCCCTTGTCCACAGACAAGCAATCATTTTGGTCAGGAATGAATTGCTGTTAATAAATCCATGTTGGCTGCTCCCAATCAGAGTCTTGTCCTGATGCTATGAGTAGGCTTTCATTTTGGTTTCATTTTGGTGTCAGACAGATACCTTTCTGCTTTAAATAGATGTTCTCAATATTATATCATATGGTCATATTCAATTCATATTCATATTCAATTCAGGACAGACAGTATGTAAGTGCTTGTTCCGTATAAATGTTGTAGGTGAGAAGAGATCCTTACTCAGGTTTTGTCATTTGTTTAATTTCTTTCACTCCAACAGTCTCATTTATTGTGTGACAGTTTAGACTTGCTTTGGATTCAGAAATATGTACTGAATCTCCTTAGAGGCTTGAACTAGTCCACTTGTTTAGCAGGCAAGCCATGCCATCCGTTTCAATATAAGGCTCTGTGTGCAGCAGTATATTCCCATTCAATGTAATGAAAATCTTCTGAATTTCACAAGGCCAGGGCAGGGCATGCCTTCATGTGCCAAGGATTAACTTAGCACATGAATAAGCATGTTGTCACTGAGGTACTGTGAAATCTGAATGCCCCTTCTGCTTGTAACCATGTGCGGATCAATGCTATCAGATCACAATCTTTTACATTTGTTATGAATACAGTATACAGGTGTCCTGGTTCCGGCGCGGATAGGGTTAATTTTCTGGCCCGGGACACGGGTATTCCATACCATGTGCCGCCATGCCCAGTCCAAGCGGGGGAGCTGGCCGGGGGGAGGGGGAGGAAGTCGCAGCTTGGGAACGGGCTGGGGCCACCCGGTCTGGTCGGTGAGCGCTGGTGCAGTAACCCTGTGTGTACATTCCTCCAGCAGGGTTATTGTTGTTGTTTTCATCTTTCCTTTGCTGTTGTGTTAAACTGCCTTTATCTCAACCCACGAGTTTTGCCTTTTTCTTCCAACATCCCCCCACTGCCGTGGGGGTTGAGCGAGCAGCTGCGTGGTTCTTTGTTGCCGGCTGAGGGCAAACCACGACAACAGGAACTAAGTTTGAATCTACCCTTGCTTTGAATAGGACCCCAAATTATCTTGCGAGTCTGTGAATACTATTTTTCTAACCTAGGCTGTGAAGGAGGACACAAAACAGGACATCATATAGCCGACCCTATCCTATCCTATCCTATCCTATCCTATCCTATCCTATCCTATCCTATCCTATCCTATCCTATCCTATCCTATCCTATCCTATCCTATCCTATCCTATCCTGTGTCATCTGAGCATAGCAGTTTATGGTCAACTTTCTATACTTTGAGGTCATGTTGGCATCACCATTCATGCAGCTAAAGCCGGTTACATTTACTGGGTTCTGCTACCTGCTCCATGTCCTCATGTTCTGCAAAAAACACTGGAAAATTGTCAAATAAAAAGACAGTTTAGTCCTGCAGGCAGCACTCCATCTCCCAGCCTGCATGAACTCTCTGCTCCATTGCGCCAGGGGCAGCATAATGCTGTGGGTCCCACTGTATTCCCAGCACTATATGGCCCAGAAGGGCAACAGGACATAAGCTGTTACTTTAGCAACAGTAATAAAAGAGTTCTGCTGCTGCAATTGTTCTGCTTTATCTACAGCTGGTGGCAGAAATCCAGGAGCCTGTCTTTTCATTGTGGAATTACTCAGTATTCATTCTTTTTGGGCTCAATCAAAACTGTATTGAAGTCAGCGGAAAGAATCCCAAAGGCTTTGCTGAGCTTGGTATCGGGCACTTTGTATATTTTATAAATAGAGTTTAACTGCAAATGGAAATTGTGGTTAGAAGTCAGAAAACTATACACAGAAGAAGATATGAAAATAGAGGGTACAAGGATGATGAATAGAAAAAAAGATTGCACTCTTCACAACCTGCTCCAGGTATATAGTTATTCATCTTCCATTTTGGATGTGCAAGCAGCTTTAACAGCAACAATCCAGCAATGTAACTTTTCAACACATCAATTCAGAAAGTGCTGACTACAAAGTAAGGACAACATTGTTTTTCGTATTTTCTTCATTGTTATGAAGAAGAAGAAACAGTAGTTTCTAGCGTGATTGTCTGGGTTGGGTTCTGAGTAAACCTTTGCTTTGTATGCAAATGGCATGAATATCCCCTAATTATAATTACGGAAAGAACATAGGAAACACAAAATCTTTTGACATTTGCTTTACGCCCCCAACATTAGCCTTTCTTCAGGCCTTACATTCAGTTCTTGTACCCAAACTATGGATAAATAATGGCAGCAATAGATGATTGTTTACAAGTTTTAAATTTAAATCCAATAAAATTTCTTTATTCAAAATTACTTCTGTACTGTAGCCAACTAAATTGGAGTGATAAAATTGTAGCAACAATTAATATGGTTTACTGGTTATCATGATTCCATGCATGAAAATGCACTGAGTATTAGAAATTATGCTCCAAAAGAGTGAAATAGCCAATACAGGATGAGAAATATTGATTTTAGTATTTTGGAATATTAAACAGCAGTAAACTGATGGACAGTGGCTTTTTAACAGGACAGTTCATAGCAGACTTCCTGACTGACAGCAGGAGGCAACAGAGGAGGCAGAAAGGACTGCAAGCCTCTGTTGGTAGGTACTGCAGAAGCCCCAAAATGGCTAGGTTCCACTGCAGACCTCAGTTTTATCTTACCATGGCTTTTCACAGTGTTAGAAATGGCTCCTGAAGGAATCAAATCCCCTCAGTTCACATAGGGACCAGGTCAAATGAGGAGGAAACCAAGGTCTGCTTTTCAGTGCAGTTCAGTCAATGTGCTATTGGCCAGATACTGGTGAGGCGTGTCCCTGAGCCATAGCTGTCCACATCAGATCTTACTATTTCAACAACACTGAAGCGGCACCAGTTCTTTAATTTGTTTTATTTTGATCAAGCAGCATAAAATCTGTTTAGTTATAACCACATAGCCCTTTGGAAGAAAACTTCCTTCCAACTCCGACAGATCAGTCCATTGGACTTCTGTAGCCCAAGAAGTATTTTTGTCTTTGGCTATACAATGGTTAAATGAGTGAACTAATAGACCCTGACCCAGGGAGTGATCTCTTTAACTGCCCTGTCGTTCACTTAGATCACTTGAGCTCTGCTGCTCTACCCACACCAAGCCAATATCCATATTACAACAGCTGGTACTGGTATTTATTTTAGTTCTGTAATTCCAACTGAAATTGATAGGCCTACATGCAGTAGTTCTTTCCATATCTGGAGCTAACTACAGAAGATGAGACACTGAGTCAACAAAATATATTTGGATAATTTCATCTTCTGTCTCAGCAAATGTATAGTAAGCAAAGGTCCTGTTCTTATACAAACATTTGTGAGGTAGGTAGAACTCAATGTCATACATAGTGACATATAGTTACATGCACATACATTTAATTAACTGTATCAAAACCCAGCATACCAAGTCCTCAGAGAAATCATCTGATTAATGATATAGAGGATTCGAAACGTATGAGGATAGATGGCTCTTGCTGTACCCCCCCAGAATACCTGTTTCCTACAAATGTACATAATGTCACATATATTGTGCACCCTACTTTGTAAGAGAGCTTACTTCTTAAACTCCAAGGTATTTAGAGAAGGAAATGGGTTTCTGTATGGGTTTGTAATACAACTAACACAATACAGCTTCTACCAGGCTCTATATATTTCTGTAATGCATGGCGAAGGTAGTTCATACAGAAGTTCTGGAGAATTCAGAGAATACACATCAGGTTTCTTCAGACATAGCTAAACATTAGATAGGCATATAGACTGTGATTATCGCAACATGTAGGGAGCCATGCAGCCTCCCACAAACTAGTGTCATTAGTTTGCTATGTCAGCTTCAATAATATTTTAACATTTCTTATACATACAGTCCTCCCTCTCAGGTTTCACACTGTTTTTTCAAGTATTAATGAGCTAAGGAGCAACACATTCAGGTTCATTATCACTGCAAGCAGACTAGTTTAGTCACTGATAAGAGTTAAGGCCCCGCAGTGACACCATGGTAGGGCTGTAAGAAAAAGCACGAATTTTATGTCAGCATTTCTGTCACAGCTGTTGAGGAATTTCCCAGAAACTCCAACAAAAACATGATGAAGTCTAGAGCTGGTGACAGTCCCACTCAGAGCAGGACTTTGAACCAGATGATCTTCAGACATCCCTACCAACCAACATTTCTGTGAATCTAAAATTCTGCTCATCCAAGATCTTAGGGTCTTGGATCCTAACATTCTGGGTGGATACCCAGTAAATTCAGTAAAAACCCAACTCTCTCGGGACTGGTTATGTGGGCTATGGGATGCCAATTTATGCTATATTTGTGATGAGTAGCAGAAGTCTAAGTGAAAGCCTAGCAGTTTCAGTCAAAAAAAAATGTTGTGTGTAGCTCAGCTTTATGATAGTGTTGGTGCCTAGCTCCCCCTAACACAGATTTCTCATCTGGTCATTTTCCTTCCTTGCAATCACAAATCACTTCTTACTGCTGTTATATGCATTCCTATGGATGAGTCACCTCCACTCTCAGAGGTGAAGAATTTCCTGCAGCCATTCACAACTTCTCCAGTTCTTAATGTTATATCAAGCCAACTACAACAATTTTTGTTGTCGGCTTGAAATTAGATTCATCCTAACCTCTAGCCTTCATTACTGCTAGCTAGTATTGTTTTTGCAAAGGCTGATCTACACAAAGCAAAACTGACTGAAAGTAAACATGCAGGTAAGGGATATTGGACAGGTTTCATGAGCTTCTAGCATTTTACCCTTTGGTACTTTCGGCTATTGCTTCCACAAGAGAGGAAACACAATGTATCTCTCTCCTACATACTCCTGTGTCTCAGGTGCATTGCTTTGTTAAACATTCCCAGTTTTGTTGATTTTTATTTGACATTCACGACTCCTTCAGAATCACCTGGGGAGTTTGTGACAAGCTCTCAATATAACCCCGTAATTCTTGTATGTAAGCTTTTCACCCACTTCCCTTCCTATTTTGTCTTTTCAAAATAAATCCATTTGATATAGAGGCACATTGAGATTTTTTATGTTTTCAGGAGTAGATTTATGACCTGAACATCAACAACAGAATTGCCAGTTTGTTAACCGCTTGTGCCCTCTTCTCTGTAAGATGAGTTACAGAGAATTTAATGCTTGACAAACACACTTACCTCAGGTATTGCTATGATTGGTCCTGGTGGTCCTGGTGGTCCAGGTGGCCCCATGATACTGTTCCCATCCTGTCCTGGTTCACCCTATTTTAAAAGCATTACAGGTGGAAAACTCATTTACTAAGTACTACATTTCACATAGGTTTCTCAGAATGAAATCCACACAATCTCACCTGAGGCCCTGGGTCACCCTTCTCCCCTTTTGGACCCTGCATGTGATAAAAAAAATGAGCATAAGTGATTTAAAAGGAAAAATTGTGAAAATGTGCTTTCTCTAGCTTCACAAAAGCACAACAATAAAATGCAGGTACAGGACGATCGATCCCCAGCTGTCTCAAACCACAGATGGAGCCAGCTGGTTTCAACTCAGACCCTCTGAGGATTTGATGTTTAAAAGTATTTCCAGGCACGTTTGACAGAGTTCACAGATGACCAGAAGCAAATGGGCACACAACATTTCATTAGTTGGGAATTAATTCAACAAGCCTTGCTTTCACTGCAGTGGCTACTCCTTTCTTTTTCAGCATTAACCACCCCAGTTGTGTCCAGGATTGCCCAGTGGACTGGGCAGGGGAACGCAGGTGAGCTAAACAGTAATTTTTCAGGCAGATCATTTCTAAGATTGATCAGTCCCTCGATGCAGCTCACTGTGCTGGGGACGCAGACAGCTTGACTGGCACGAGAGGAAGGTGGCAGGGAATGAGCTGTGGGACTTCCCAGCTAAAGAGTTCTGTAATACTCGTGGCTCTTGAGCATGAGAAATATATTAAAATCACCTATGAGCCTGTTGGCCTCCCTCTAATTAAAAGCAGAGCTGATTTCTGAATAATTAAAAGCAAAAGGAACATCGAAGAATCGGAACTAGCCTCTGGAGATGCCTGAGTCACTTATGACTGATGAGAGAGGCAAGGGCAAGGGATACACTGCTCCTGTGTTTGGTCTCTGAGGTAACTGCTCCAGGTTAAGTAGGACAAACCAAGGCCCACCTCTCCACATGCTGCTAGCAAGTACTGTTATGGCTCCTCCTGATTCTTAAGACATAGGTTTGGGAGCCAGTGTGTATTAGGTAATCACAAGATTATGATAGCTCTACTTACCACATCTCCAGGATGTCCAGCAATGCCAGGAAAGCCTGGTTTTCCGTCTGTACCTGGCATTCCCTGCCACAACAAACATACTGTTACTCTCTCTAAATTGTATTCAATTTCATACAAGCAGTAGGCTACCACTCTTGGGAGGGCCATAGTACAGTTCTGAACGGACTAGAGGGCAGGTTTGTGGAGGCCTCCATGGAGTCAGCATCATCTCATTAGTCATCTGTTCTCTCCACTCCTGCTGTTTCCCCCTCTCCAGAGCAGGATTTTTTCAATGCAGCTTCAATCATTCTTCTCCACTGCTCCCAGCTCTGCTTAGCAAAAGGGTGACTTCTGTTGCTTTCCTCCAAGATATATTTCGTGGGTTATTTCCACCCTTCAGTTAAGTGACTCCCAGGCTGGAGGAAGAGGAGGAAGAGGCATTTAATGTAGATGGGAGTTGGTATGTGGGGCAAGAAGTTTGATAGCCCCTGCTCTAGGTTAATGCAGGACTGATTATTACTGCTAAGAATAATCAGTTACTCTATGGGAAAAACAGAAGTATCACTCAGTAATGATAATGCAGTTGGCCCAGGGAAAAACAGATAAAAGAAGACTGAATTCTTAAAGGACCAGGTAAACAGTGAACTATATTTTTTGCATCTGTTTTTCTCTGTCATATGAAAGAGCAAAGGAAATGACACAGAACAGCCTGATGATTCATCCAAGTGACAGATTAGCCCTGTTTTGTTTTAGCAGTGGGGCTATTTTTTTGTTTGTTTGCTTGTTTGGTTGGTGGGGTTTTTTTGGGTGGGGAGTGTTTTGGGTTTTTCTTTTTAGGAGAAGGCTGTTTTGAGTCTTACTTTTTGTTCTACTTCAAGAAAATACTTTTGGGTTTTTACAGTAGATAGTACCATGAAAATCTAGTAGACATAGACAATTCCATTAAAATGTCAGCTCAGTAGCTGTCAAAAATATAAACTGTATACAAGAACTTACTGTAAAAGGGACAGGAAAACAAGAGCACAGAACATCACTATGCCACTGTATATACTTATTGTATGCCCATAACTTGAATTCTGTGCAGTAGTTTGTTCACATTTTCCATCTTGAAAAGGATCTAGTGGAACTAGAAAAACTTCAGAAAAGGCCAGTGGGAATAATGGAAGGTACAGAATGGCTTCTATATGAGACATGATGGTGTAAGCTATGACTCTTTAGCTTGGAATACGGACAAATGAGGAGGTGGATGAAGAATATTGTAGAGGCTTCTAAAAGTAAAGAGTAGTTAAGAACTCACACTTCTGATAGAAGAAATAGTGGGCATCAAATGAAAATAATGAAAAAAATTTCAGGAAGAAGTTTTTCATTATGAGGCTAGCGATGCACTGGAACAAGCTGCTGAGGGAAGCTGTGGAGGCCCCATCCCTGGAAGTGTTCAAGGCCAGGCTGGATGAGGCTTTGAGCAATCTGGTCTATTGGGAGGTGTCCTTGCCCATGGCAAGGGGGCTGGAACTAGATGATCTTTCAGGTCCCTTCCAACCTAAATAGTTCTATGATTCTATGATTCTATGAAAATAGCTTGAAGAGGTTAATGGGATGTGTAGTTAAGTTGGCAGAGCACCTTGCTCTAGGGTCTTGTAAATTGTAGAAGTTTGCATGAGTTCCAGGGGAGACATCAGGTTCACTTGAAGAGATCTAATTGTGGTTCAAACACCATTTCTAGCTCAGAAAGTCCCTGAGTCACACATTGTTGGAGGTTGCTTAGGAGAACTATGATGTAATACCTGCTCTTTTATAAGGTCAAATTGCATCTAACCATCTGCTCAAACTGCATATGCTTTTGACATTGTTGGAGACAGGATACTGGGATGGATGGATGTGACCCAGTAAAACCACTGAGAATTACCTAATACTCTACAGGAGTGTCTTAAAGAACAACAGAGTTTCAAAGCATCCAAAGTCAGATGGTCTTTGCTGCATTTCTGATGTGACAGAAGAAATTCAAATTAACAGTTCACAGGATGCAAAATCCTCTCTCTTATGCCTTTCTACAGAACCACCAGCATAAAAGATTTAATGTGTCCACTTCATTAAGAAAGATATTCTCACTGTTATTTCTGTTGTTTGTCTGTGATCAGCAAAGCACATGGCTCAGGAATAAACACTTGGTTTATTAAGATATAGTATAATTTCTGAAACATTCTAATTTTCAGTTTATAGACAAGTGCAGGATAAAAGGTGTCTCTGAATGCTATTAGGATTTAGGCACATAGGCAACTACTGGAATTTAGGCACCTACATGACTAGTAAAAATGGTACGTGGGACTTAAGCCTCTCAGTGCTTGTGGAAAATTTTATGTATCTATCTGCGGCAAAGGTAACTGGGCAGAGGGAATAACCTTGCATCAACAGCATTTCTGCAACAGAATGCTGTCATTTCAGGCATGTTGGTACCTGCAGATCAGCTTCCTACTATTACAAATGCTGAATAATTTCACCAATTGATTTTCCTAACAAAATTTTAATTTGGAAGAAAAGATCCAGGATAGGTAAGATGTTTTACAGTAACTAATGTATCTGGAGACATCCTTATTTCTAACTTCCTCCATATTTTAAGAATGTAGCTCATTGCTCAAATGTAAGAGGACTAAGATCTTTTTTAATCTGAGGATTGAAGAGACTGATTATTTTAAAATAGCACTGTAGTTACTCCACTTACAATATATGCACGTGTTTGAACTATATCTGTCACATCAACAATAATAATTACTAGAAAAAGGACCATAGAACAAAGCATCTGTATGTATAACAATTAAGAAAATAATCTATAGCCTCAAACAGATTAAAAAGATTTGAACACCTGTCCTATGCATCAATGCATCAGCTTTAATTATCATGCTGGCAAATATCTCTGTGAAATGGAAACACTCAAAATATGTACAGCAGAAGGAATTTATGGCAAGCAGTATCCTGCTACGTTGTTTTTTAAAGAATAAACAAGCAGATGCTGCTAGAAGACTGTGATAATACTCTCATAAATATTCAGCAAGCAGAAGTGTAGATACATATCTTATCTTGTTTCCTAGAGCAACTCTTAATTTCAGTGCTGTCCCAAATGCAAGAGAAGCTTTTACTTTTTTATTTATTTATTTATTTATTTTCATTTTTAATTTTTTTTTTATTTTTTATTTTATTTGAGTCCCAGCACCGCCCTCTGCTGGCTTATACATGCAAAAGGCACGCAAGTCAGCCAGGGACTGGCAAAAAGCAGCACAAATACAAACAGAAGCTTTGGGGTGGGCTCCAAGAGGACTCCAAACCAGAAGAGACAGGGATAATGATAGGGAAGACTGGAGAAGAAAGAATGGGCTCCAGCTCCATTCATTTCAGTACTAACGCCATGTAAACCAGTGTAAACTAACAGGTTTCCCTGCCAATGGAGTCTCATGTCTAGAAACCGCACTGATACAGAGCTGCAGGTCTAAGTTGCACACTGGTGCATGGGGTGAGTTAGACAGCGAGGGCAAATTACAGCCTAGGAGGTAGAGGGTGCACGTTAGGGAAACTGTCTTTCCAAAGAGGATAGTGAAACACCAGATCAAGATACCTACAGAGTTTTTGGAACCTCCCACCAGGTATTTAAGGCTTGGTGAGACAAATCCATTGCTGATGTGACCTAATGTTGGTGATAACGACACTTTCAGTGTGATAGTAGAAGACCTCTGGAGGTCCTTCCAACCACCATTTCTATAATCTTGTACGTCCCAAGTGGTCAGGTGTGGGTTAGAAGGAGCCTGGCTGCAGGGCAGGTTCTAGCACAGAAATAGACAACAACAGTGACCTCTGTGCTGAACACCGGATTGAGATTGTGCATGGCTCCCGAGGCCTCTGCACAACATGGCATGAATATACTACTGTACCACAGACGTGAGTCATGGGGGCAGTGCTCTGGTGTGGGGTGCTAGCTACACACCATGATAGTAAGGAGTAGGAAGGCATGTGGAACTTAGTTTTTTATATAAGCCTTGCTGATTTTCATTTTTGTTCTGGTGAAAATGTAAACAGCCTCACAAAACGCTATGGCATCATGCGTTTGAGGATTTTAAATGCAATTTTAACTGTATTTTAAACAGAAGTCTTAAGCAACAGGTTACATTGGCTCCTGATAATCACAATTCAGCTGAGAAAGGCTTCTGTTTTTCCAGAGAAGCCTCCCTGGGCTTTAATATGCTGGCAGAGCAAGAAATGTTCATTATCCCCTGAGTGCATTAAGAGAAGAAAGGAAACTAAGAGGAAGAAACAACTGAGGTTTTAGATCAAATTAAATGAATTTCCCACCTTTGAACCTGGTGGACCAATGTTGCCTCTTTCTCCCTGAAATAGAGACACAGTGGGGCTCAAATATCAAAGTGAACACTAATTACAAGGATTTTAAACATATATGTTACTTTCCTTACAAACAAAGGGACTGAATGGAGTAAGAGGATTAGCAAAAATAGGACATATTTTTGGTAAAGTGATGCTCAGCATACATTTGCGAATTGGTTCTGGAAGTTTAACCTCACAGTTTTCACCTGCATCTTAGAGTTTCTGGTCACCACACATTATTTTTGCTAAGCATCTACCAAGCCACATGCCTGAACCTTCATTTTGGTGTCTGAAATCAGAATGTGGCCTGATTCCCCAGGTCTACCGATGCCACAATGACCTTGTGCCTCCACAAATGACCCACCATCTTCCTTTACACAGTTAACTCAGCCTCCCCCACACTACTCTCCCATCTACCCAGCCACTGTGTCATACCACAAACACTGTCATGAGTGCTGCACTGTTCCACCTTTGGGACAGATTCTGCAGTACTCTAGCTCTGAGTAGACATGATTCCTTGATTTCATTACAGACAGGGAACATGCAATTTAGTTTATTTCATCTGAGACAGAGAATATAAACAGGAATAAATCAGCAAGGAGCTACAGCCATTGCCTCAAATGTTACGTTTATGGTTATTGTCTTTTGGGAGTGCTTATATTCATGAATGCATGAAGACTGTAGACTCCTTTTTAATGAAAACACTTTTTTATAATAATAAAAATGAAAGCAGAATTTGAATCTATAATTACTTGCTAGGAAACAGAGGAAACTTTGATGACAGCAAGCCTTCTCTGACTGCTCTACTAGGCTGTGGTATTTGAAGGATGAAGGATATATAAAACATAACTATACCTTAAACTCCTCTTGAAGCATTAGCTTTTGTTTTTTGGAAGTGGGTTGCTGTTGTATTTTGCCACTGTTGCCTAGTGAAGTTATTTATAACCATGAAAAGTGGGTATAAAATTCATCCCCATGAAAATGGTAGTGTATTATAACCATTTTATATTAATTTTGCTGTAGTGTACCCAATTTTGTAAGATGTCAGGCAATAGTATGTTCCTTTCTGTGTCTCCACGATCCTGGGGATGAATGACTTAAGATTAAGCAACTAAACGCTTAGTGTAGGTGGTGGTGAAGTCTCTTGGCCAAGGTCTATCTTTTCAGTCCCAGTCCAGGTCCTAAATCCCAGGAATCATGCTACCTCTATTTCTGAAGTCTTTGTGAAATATTTTTTTTCCACAATATTTTAGAAATAAAATTTCTAGTTAAGGTCAGAGAATAAGATTTTAACAAAAAATTTATTTTCAACATGGAGACTTGGCACCTACTCGTGTCCATAGAGCAGCATCATGTGAGAGCACGTCTATTCTAGCCAGTCCTTTGCAGTATCATTCGCTAACACATACTGTGCAAATACTTGACTTTTTCACTCATAAGTGATGTTGTCCTCCAGCATTAACAGGAGTAGTACCCAATGGAGAGACTTTTTTCAGCCTTATAAACTGAGCTCTATAGACTCTAGATATAGGTGACTGGCCAGATCTTTGATTGCTGTTATTCTATGAAACACACGCACGCAGTTATTGCTGGGAACGTGCTTTCTGGGTAGTCAGTGACCTGTGCTGTGTGTGTTCAGGTGTAAAGAAAGGATGGGGGCCCTCACCTATTGTTTTCCATTTCCTACTGCCTCAATGTTGCTGTCATTTCCCAGGGCAACGAAGAGTTCGAATTTCTTTAGCTATACATTTAAGGTGCTGAACAGGTGTTGACATGCTGTACTATTAACCTGAATGGTACTCGAGCTTTACATAGGAATAGAAAAAGCCTCTTCCTGTCTAAGGCCTCATTCTGCAAATCTGGCCTTATTTTCTCTGGTTTTTAATCTCGCCATTTTTTCCTCATGGGTTATTGACCAATAGCAGCATCAAAAGGGAAAAATTCAGTCACTACTCAGCTCAAATCAAAACCAAGGCAAAGTAGTCATGACATCTCCCTTCTTCCCCCCAGCACCTTCGAGAACATTTTTCTATCACTTTCTAAGATCATGCCAGAAGGTCTCTTCCAGCAGCTTTCTTTCAACAGCATACATGTAATCTCTTGGATACCAGAATGATGTATAAATGAGTGACAAAGAGAAACCGCCAAATGTCCTAAACAAAATGCCACGTTACACCAAGTGCATTGGAATGTAATGGCTCTACTGGTATTTACTCACTGTTCTGGTGCGGATGTGAAATAATTCTGTTGGTATATATTCTGTGTGGATACCTAGTGTAAACGGGAACAAAATTTGTCCCGTACTTAGTCAGTATATGAATGGTAAACAAAAGCTGTTTTGTTGAGGCAAATGCTGTGAATATAGAAATAAAAAATATATGCCAAAGCAAAATAGGTTAGCTTTCAAGTGTTCCTTGTTACATAGGGTACCTTTGGTCCTAAGGGCCCACGCTGTCCATGTCTTCCTGCAGAACCCTATAAAATTACACTGAATTTACTGGTAAATCCATGTAGCATTTCATAATAAATTTTCTCAGAAAAAAACCTGATTTATAACCACAACTGTTATAAAAACAATGTTGGAGACCAGTAATATCAATAGAGAGTAATAAAATGTAAGCATTGGTTTAGATTTCTTGTTCTGATAAATACTGTCTTGCTCTATATTATCATGCAAAGAACTAAAGATTTTTTTTTTCTTACAAAGACAACTTTAATCTTGTCACTGCATATTACACATATTTTTAGAAAATATTAGAAATAAAGTTGTCTGAGTGCATTTGCTGCACGGAATTGCTTTCAATTGCTTAAAATTTTTTGAGTTTGCCTCCTTGGCTAAAATTAAGACCTGTAACCAGTTTAGAGGCAACATGGCATTGTCTTGCTAGGTTTAAAAGTAGCTTGAAAGAAACATTTGGGGATGCAAATTCCTCTTTTGTCTCTATATGGTGATATCAGTTGTAAAGTACAATTATGACTCTTCTGTGGTTAAATGAACAACAGTTCCTTATTGATCATTTTAGAAAGTTGAGTGGAACAAAAAGAATTCACAAAATTTTTGAGTGGTCTTCATCTGGAATATGAAGACAAGATACCAATAAAACAAACACCAACAAAACTTTACACTGATCTGTGGAAGAAACCCTGGAAATGACAGCTGAGCCTACAGATAAAATAAATTTGATACTTCCACTTCAATACATAACCACTACTTTCTCATAAAAGATTAATAAAAAATTCAACAGATACAAAATATAGTGCAAATAAATGTAATTTTTTTCTTAGCAGCTGCTTTGAGTTGCAGCCCTCTTAGAAGCAGATATTCTCTTTTCACTCAAACACAATCAGGAACCTCTGGAGGTGTCATAGGGTGTAAGTTGCTCATAAAGCTTTCATGCTGTACCAGTAAGTATGTATAATCATTTTCATGATTACAGGAAAGTTCTTACGTGCCTTTTTTACTGACTCAAACTTTGTGGAGTGACTAAGCAGTAACAGGAAAACAAAATTCCAGGATTTTGTTCAGCTGCAATAAGATATTTTTTCAGTATTTATAGCTGAGTGACTTGGAAACAATGCCCATTATAAAACCAAAACGGAGAGTAAGGCTGTCATTTAGGCAGGTCAGAATGGGCAATTTTGGAACTGGTGTTGGACATCTTATTTTGGACACTAGCTTATTTCAGCTAGGGAATTCTATTCTTATTTTTGTGACTGCATTTTTGTGCCACTTTTTAAGAGTCTAGGAAAAGATATCTGGCCAGGGGCATCAGGGGCAACAAGAAAGCCTTCTATAGGTATATCAGTGGCAAAAGGAAGACGAGGGAAGATGTGGGCCTACTCAGAAAGGAAATGGGACACCTGGTCACCTGGGACATGGGCAAGGCTGAGGTACTCAACAACTTTTTTGCCTCGGTCTTCACTGGTAAAGGCTCTAACCACACCGCCCAAGTTGCAGAAGGTAAAGGCAGGGACTGGGAGAATGAGGTACCACCCACTGTAGGAGAAGGCCAAGTCTGAGACCAGCTGAGGAACCTGAATGTGCACAAGTCCATGGGACCTCATGAGATTCATCTGTGGGTCCTGAGGGAACTGGTGGATGAAGTTGCCAAGCCACTATCCATCATATTTGAGAAGTCATGGCAGTCTGGTGAAGTTCTTGCTGACTGGAAAAGGGGGAACATAACCCCCATTTTCAAAAAGGGTAAAAAAGAAGACCTGGGGAACTACAGGCCGGTCAGTGTCACCTCTGTGCCCGGCAAGACCATGGAGCAGATCCTCCTGGAAACTCTGCTAAGGCACATGGAAAATAAGGAGGTGACTGGTGGCAGCCAACATGGCTTCACTAAGGGCAAATCATGCCTGACAAACTTGGTGGCCTTCTACGACGAGGTTACAGCCTTGGTGGATAAGGGGAGAGCAACAGATGTGATCTACCTGGACTTGTGCAAGGCATTTGACACTGTTCCGCATGACATGCTTGTCTCTAAATTGGAGAGACATGGATTTGATGGGTGGACCACTCAGTGGATAAGGAGCTGGCTGGACTGTCACACCCAAAGAGTTGTGGTCAACGGCTCAATGTCCAAGTGGTGAGCAGTGACAAGTGGTGTTCCTCAGCGGTCAGTAATGGGACCAGTACTGTTTAACATCTTTGTTGGTGACATGGGTGTTGGGATTGAGTGCACCCTCAGCAGGTTTGCTGATGACACCTAGCTGTGTGGAGTGGTCGACACGCTGGAGGGAAGGGACGCCATCCAGAGGGACCTGGACAGGCTTGAGAGGTGGGCCTGTGCCAACCTCATGAAGTTCAACAAGGTCAAGTGCAAGGTCCTGCATGTGGGACGGGGCAATCCCATGCAAAAATACAGGCTGGGCAGAGAATGGATTGAGAGCAGCCCTGAGGAGAGGGAGTTGGGGGTGTTGGCAGATGAGAAGCTCAACATGAGCTGGCAATGTGCGCTCGCAGCCCAGAAGGCCTGGGCTGCATCAAAAGAAGCATGGCCAGCAGGTCAAGGGAGGTCATTCTGCCCCTCTACTCCACTCTCATGAGACCCCACCTGGAGTACTGTGTTCAGCTCTAGAGCCCCCAACATAGGAAGGACATGGACCTGTTGGAGCAGGTCCAGAGGAGGGACACAAAGATGATCAGAGGGCTGGAGCACCTCTCCTATGAAGACAGGCTGAGAAAGTTTGGGTTGTTCAGCCTGGAGAAGAGGAGGCGCCAGGGAGACCTTATAGCAGCCTTCCAGTATCGGAAAGGAGCCTAAAGAAATCTGGAGAGGAACTTTTTACAAGGGCATGTAGTGATAGGACGAGGGGTAACGGCTTCAAACTGGAAGAGAGGAGATTTAGATTAGATCTCAGGAAGAAATTTTTCACTATGAGGGTGGTGATGCACTGGAACAAGTTGCCCAGGGAAGCTGGGGAGGCCCCATCCCTGGAAGTGTTCAAGGCCAGTTTGGGTGAGGCTTTGAGCAAACAGGTCTAGCAGGAGGAGCCCTTACCCATGGCAGAGGGGTTAGGACTAGATGATCTTTAAGGTCCCTTCCAACCTAAATCATTCTATGATTGTATGATTCTGTGATTCTTTACAAGAGGGGGCAAAGGTCTGTAAGATATTAAACTGAGTCAGCTATAACTTCAGTGACTCACAATTACTAGTACCTTGAATCAGCACAGCTTCTCATACTCGCTCCTGTCTCCATTTCATTTGTGATGATTCATGGAATCATAGAAACAGGGTTGTACAGGACTTCTGGAGGCCATCTAATCCAGTCATCCCCTTGAAGTAGAACCATCACCAGCTCTAGATCAGGTCAGTCATGGCTCTGTCCAGCAAAGTCTTCAAAACTTCCAAGAACAGAGCTTCCACAACCTCCCCAGACAATTGACCCAGTTCTGCACCAACCTCCTAGTGAACAGGTTTCTCCTAAAGTTTAGCCTGAATGTCTCAAGCTGCAAATTGTCCTGTCCCTTGTTGCACCATCTGGCACTATGAGGAACAGTTTGGCTTCATCATATTTGCAATTGTCCCTCAAAGACTTGTAAGCAGCTACTAGATCATGCCTTTGTCTCCTTTTTGCCAGACTGAACCATTTGAGCGCCTTCAGCCTCTTCTCACTGGTCATGTACTCAAGGCCCCATGCAATCTGTACAGCTCTCTGCTGGACTGTCTCTGTCTTTTCCACATCCTTCTTGAAGTTGCATACAAAAAAAATGGATTCAATATTTCAATGCAGCCTCACTAGCCTGAGTAAAGGACTGTAATAATAACAACTCTGTATCTGTTGGCAATGTTCTTTCAGATGTGTTCCAGTACAGGGTTTGCCTTATTTACAGTGATAGTGTACTGTTGCCTAGTATTCAATCTGGCATCTACCATAACCCAAGGTCATCATCATCAGCACTTTCTCCAAGCACGGGCAACAAGACTTAGTCTTTCAAAGCGTAGCTTTGAAAGTTTGAATGTTTCTTTTCGAGTGAGCACAGGGGCAGAACTTCTGAAGAGCAAATCAGAACAATGCAGGCAGCTCTGTGAGGAGGAATGCTGGATAATTGTCTGCTTTGGGGAAGGCATCATAGGTTGCAGTTTTGATGTTATTGCTAAGAATGAAGATAAGTTCAAATGATCTGCTAAGTACTGGTGCATTGTATTCCCATATTCCCTACTTTGTGTTTTAAAGCGGCTCACACTAGCAAAAATCTCCTGAGACACAGTGATGGAGAAAAAAACCATTCCTTCTTCTGGGACATTGCTTCCACACTACTGGCAACACTTTTTTATTTTAAGTGGTATTTCAGATTATGCACATTTGATTGTCAAACTATAACATTTCAGTTTCATTAGTATATGTAATCCATCTTCATATGCAAGAAGGGCATCTATTAGGGTAAAGCAAGAAATAGATAGCTAGATAATACAACCCCCCCTATTTCATACTTTAATCTCTAAAAAAAAATACCGAACAGAATCTAAAAATCATCAGCTAACCAGTTATGAGAGAAATACCATTCAGATTCTTTGGAGGACACAGTTATTGTAATGTCATTCTAGAGCAACTGAATCCAGTGCAGTTCAGTGACTCCAAATCTATAGCTGACTAGGGCTATGTGTTTCCAAAAAGCAGAGAGGAGAACGCCCTTGTTTTTGAAAAAAAAAAAAAACCCCAACAACAAACAACACTCCCGTCCCCCAAAACATCCCCTTACCTTTGGCCCTCTTGATCCTGGAATTCCGGATTCACGTAACAGGCCAGTGCTACCTGATCCTTCCATGTCCTAATGGAAGAGAAAAATGCTACAGAAATTATCTCTTTTTTTTTCTTTTTTTTTTTTTTTCCAACTGCTCTGTTTTCTGGAAAAAACTGGAAAGATACTGAACACAAATATTTTTATCTTTTCTCATTAACCTTTTTTTGACCAATACATGATGTTCTGGAGATAGGGTCCACTCAAATGCTATAAGGGTATTTTGATCTTCTTTACAGAAACTCTGATCTTTACAGTCTTGCCAATTTGACACCATTTCTCCAGCACTTCAGGCCAGACAGCATCAGGCAGAAGTGAGACAGCATCACAGTTTTAAGTATGTCCTATGTTTAAACATGTTGTAGCAGTACCTTTCTGTCTAGCATTTACCTGCCACCTGGCTACTGAAATACTGTTATGACTAGTAAGTCATTACAAATATTTACAGCAAGTAAATAACCGATTTAAAGCAGGGAGAACTTGCAGTTTGTTGAGAGCAGCAATCATTATTCAAAAATAAAGGTCCTTGCTAATTCTCACAGTTGAATGTTGAACTCCTGCCTAAAATACAGCTCACTGAAATGAAATTGAACAGAAAAAAATGTTCTATCACAAAATTGTAGAATTAATTATGTTGGGAGGGATCTCAGAGGCTACCTAGTCCAACCTCCTGTCGAATGCAGCGTCAACACTGAATTCAAATCAGGTTGCTCAGGGCTTTGTCCCCTCAGGTCTTGGAACCTTCCACAGATGGAGGTTCTGCAGCCTCTCTAAGTGCCTGTTCCAATGCTTGGCTGTGGTCAAGGTGAAAAATATTTCAGTTATATCAAGTCAGAACCTCCCCTGTTTCAATTAACCTCCCCTGTTTCAATCAGCTATCCCCTGTGATGCGCGTTGTTGCTGCTCATCACTCTGTTCACCACTGTAAAGACCCTGGCTGCGCGTCTTATCAATAACCTCCTTTTAGGTATCAGAAGGTTGCTAAAATGCTTAAGCCCTCTCCAGACTAAGCAAGCTCAGTTCCCTGAGTCTTTCCTCATAGGTCATGTGCTCCAGCCCAGTGACCATTGTCATGGCCCTCTGCTGACTTCAGAAAGATCTCTGTGAAGTGGAAGACCTTGAGAGCAGCATCCATATTTCCTGTGGAGATTTTCTAGGAGTTTGAAAGGAGACTACAAAGAAAGCAGCAACCTCCCTCTAGCTCTCGTTGTTCTGACTGCGACATTCTAAATCCATGGCAGAACCAGGAGATGCTAGTTCCAAAGCAGCCGAAGAAATAAAATTGCAGGCTGCCATAATTATCTGTTTTAGCCCCAGCACCATCCCAGCCACATGTTCCTATACCTTGCCTTATGCCTAATCTAGAACTTGTCAGACTGTGCTTCAAACCATTTGGATGAACCATGCCAGCAGGAAACTGTTCACTTGCTTTTAGCTGCAGTTTTAAATGCAGCTGTGCTGGTTTAACTGTTTCCTTTTTCTGAAAAGGGAAAAATCTTGATCTTTCTTTGCTCCACTTTCCTGCTCACAGCCATACAGCCTTCATTTTCAACGTCAGTGCCATGTGTTGAATCCTCTCACTTTCCTGTGAGCCACTTTAAATCACTAAAATGGCAGAAAATACATTACTTTCTGGGAGTGGGATGATTCTCTAAAATTTTACTATTAAATTGGCTTGTGGAAGGACTAATAGAACACTGGATGTTAGCACATGTGAAGGGCAGGAATGTACCAGGAATAGCTGCAGATGGAAGGAGGAGCAGGAACAAAGCAGAATCTCCACCTCTCAGTGACAACAAGTCCTTCTATCAGTTTGTCATGTTTAGAGGACCCATACTCCTTGCCTACTTAGCTTTCTGCTAGTTAGTAACTTGAAATGGCTCAGATTACCATAGGTCTGATGCACTCTGGAGCTGATGTAAGGGAAAGGGTGGAAGACCAATTAGATCAGCTTAAGTTGCTATGGAATGACAGCCTAATGACAAAGTTATGGAAAACATCAATTGCTCTGACTCCAGTGAAAAAGAGAGATCTCGTTCTTTTGCCCTTTTCCACCAACTCCACGAGAGCCAAGAACAAGAGAAGTAGAACGACCGCGCAGCTGGAATCATATCCTTCCTTTTGGGGACCAAGGTGGGACACACTGAGTCATCAGGTTGGCTCAAGTCCTTTCATGCAACTTCACCTGAGACTGAATGTTATTCAGACCTTCATTTTGCTCTTCCATCAGCTATCAGTGTATCAAATGTCAACAGAAAATCTGCTGATATTCTGTTTGCCCTGTTTAACTAAACACTCGCTACTTAGGGTAAACCACAAGCTGTGTTTCTTCTTCTTTCCTTTGCCTCCACTATGGCAATATGTTTTTCCCTTTAAGAGAGTGCTTGATGCCTGCTTTATGTAACACACCATCACTTTTGACATCTGCATGTTTTTAATGGGTTTACCAGGTACCTTCTGCAGCTCAGACTGTTCTTTTGGCAGGCATAAGTGCCAGCAAACCCCATGCCATTTGGTTTTTGCACATAGCTGGTCACAGATGCTAACAAGGGCTAACAGGAATGTTTTGCAGAAACAGCCTTATAGCAATAAACAGACTGCCAACCAAAAGGTAGTGTTGCCCTAACGAACTGGCAGACCATGCTGCTGCCTTAACAGATGACAGGGGTGGGCATCCGAAAGATCAGCTACAACTAGCAAGCCTGTTAACAGTAGTATTCCTGTCAGGGAAATGACAATCATGCCAATTCTGTTTGGACTAGATGAAGTTCAAGATGAAGCCAGTCAAGATACTGTTGCTGCAGTTAGAGCTGGGATACTTTTGTGTTTATATCCATAAAAGTGGGGACTTCCAGTTTTCACTCTCTCCTGCTCATCTGCTAACTTTACTCCTCTGAGACTTAGGTATCAGAAGTGGCAGAGTTTGGTCCTACGTACCTACCTGCAGGGGAACTTTTTGTGGCATAATGAGGCAAAGCTGGCTTCTACTCAAATAGCGTGAATGGGGAAGAATGGAGAACCTCTTAACACTGGATCCTCAAGGGTCGCAGAAGATGACTGTAAGTCAGAGAAGCCATTATCCTGGGCTCAGACCAGGCCTAGGATGAAGATGTGGCTTACCAATAGTCCTCATTCTGAGACAAGTACATATTTATCCAGGGGAGACTCTGTACCAGCCTAAGTTAATGCACTGGAGTGTTTGTATGCTCAGACTTTATGCTGTTTTCTTGCTAACAATTGCAGTGCTTGCAATTAAGAACTTGTGAACTGCTAGAGAGACTTTTTCATCCACTGAAATCCACTGACATCAGTGAGATTATTAAC
This sequence comes from Burhinus oedicnemus, assembly GCA_008921705.1. Lineage (NCBI taxonomy): Eukaryota > Metazoa > Chordata > Aves > Charadriiformes > Burhinidae > Burhinus > Burhinus oedicnemus. The sequence continues at coordinate 380,668 of VFFE01006163.1, forward strand.
AGTATTCAGTCGACATCTGAAATTAGAGTATGTCTCTAAACAAGCATTAGTGGTCAGCTTTGTACTTGGAGTACTCAAAGTGTCTCTAGAGAAAAGAAAAGAGAAATGCAAAATGGGTAGTGTAGTTACTAGGAGAAATGTGTGAGTAAACTGTATCTTTTAAACACCACCACTTTACTGCAGCAGTTCTACAGATGGTTGGTAATTTCAGTCAAACATTGCTCACTTCTCTGATGAAACTGCCCTCAGTGTCTGTGCAGAATATTCCAGGACATAAAAACCCGAAAAATCTGGAAAGACTTTCCTGAGCCAAACAGCTAAATTAGAAATGAAAAATGCATGGAAAAAGAAAAAAAGAGAAGACTCCTATGTGAATATTGATGTAGGCAATTTGTCCACCTGTCTTCACAAAGATGTTAAAGCAGCAACTCTAGTTCTTGAACCTGAGCATGCTCCCTTTGCCTTTCTGTGAAGTCACTTTCTGCTCCAAAAAGATCATCTAAATGAGCAGGTCTCAAGTAACATGTAAAACTCAGCCTGACCTGGCCAGATCTCATAATTTAAAGTGATGAAGGTATTATTTTCAGAAGCAGAAAGAGTAGCATCTGCATTTTTTTTTAAATAGAAGTCTTCTGAGTAGAACAGATCATGAGGTCAGAAATGTCCAACAACTGTAACTGTATTTACACGTTACATACATGCCTAAACTAAGCTCGTGGCCTCAAGAATGACAGCATGCAAAAAGTCATAGCTTAAGGGGGACCTGCTGTTCGATTTTAATTAATAATGTCATGTCTCTATGTATATTTAAATCATTGCTCTAAATTATTTACATAAAAAAAGTGCTAAAGAAGTTTTCTCTTGTAGTACAGTACTTGAGTATTTTATATTAGCAATGATAAAAAAAAAAAAGGCATCTGAACACTGGTACTACTGAATAGTTTCGTGAAAATTGTCCAAAGAAATCCATTACTTCCATGGCCTTAACATGGCCAATTATATGGTCAAATGTAAAAGGAATTGTAGGCTACTCCTAGGCAAACTTCAGTCTAGAGCAAATGACTCTAACTGTCATCAATTCAGCCTTAAATAGCTGTGAAATATACCAGTGATTACACTGTCCCTCCTCTGAAGGGAGTAGGTCCATAGCTACAACAAACCCCATAATTGCAAAATACCTCAAATCTCAAACTGTAGCTTACTCCTGGGGGTCCAGGAGGTCCAGGGGGCCCAGGGGGCCCAGGAGGTCCTGGTGGTCCAGGTTTCCCAGGAGACCCAACAGGACCAGCTTCTCCTTTGGGGCCTATTGATCCAGTGACTCCAGTATCACCCTAAAATAAAAGGTCAGTCTGTTGGTATACTGAATATGCATGTAAGTAAGTATAATCATAGAATCATAGAATGGTTTGGGTTAGAAGCGACCTTAAAGATCATCTAGTTCCAAGCCGCCTGCCATGGGCAGGGACACATTCCCATAGATCATGTTGCTCAAAGCTCCATCCAACCTGGCCTTAAAGATTTCCCAGGAGGTGGCATCCCCTGATCATCTTCATGGCCCTCCTCTGGACCCACTCAAGCAGGTCCAAGTCTTTCTTATGCTGGGGGCCCCAGAGCATTACTCCAGGTGGGGTCTCACGAGAGCTGAGTAGAGAGAAGAATCACCTCCCTTGACCTCCTGGCCACACTTCTTAGAGAAGTACTTTGGCCAACTGAGAAGTCAAGTTTGCCAACTTCATTAAGTTTCACAATAATGATCTTTTAGACTTCTCAGCCCTTTTCAGTAATGTACTGTATTAGAATGGTACTGTTATTCTATAAAGACACTGTCTTTTTTTTTTTTACCTTTGGACCAACAGAACCAGGCAGACCTTGATGACCCTGTAAAAGAAAAACAATCCTAATTACTTACAGTAACAGCATTAAACAGGCAACAAAACCACATTTATGATATTTTTGCTTAATTAAAATACCCCCCAAAAATCCTACGTTATTTAAACTGATGCCATAATGTACTTTACAGGAAACATCAGACCTCTTATTTAAAAAGAAAACAACCTGTAATTCAGGAGTTATAATCACAAATGAATAGCTCTGGTCTGGTATGCAGACAGGATGCAATCTTGTATTTCAATTATTGTTGCAGAGTTTAAAGCACACAGAATTAAGCATTGCAGGTCACATCTTCATGCTTCTGAACCTAAATGTCAAAACTCCCATGGTATATAACAGAAGTGGAAACTAATCCCACACAGGTTGTCTAGGGGACTCTTCCAAACAAGGGATATGATGACTAGTATGATTTTAAGTCTTCTCTGGAGCAATCAAGCTATTTGATTTGCTTTTATACACTTTACTTAGATACTGTTTTTTCCAACTCTGGTTCATAGAATAGGCAGAAAGTCACAGCACACAAATACTCCTTTTCCAAATTGCACTGAATCTAACGGTATTAATTGCTGGCAAGGTCCTGTCCTTACTCATTCAACAGAAATATTGCTTAAGTAAGGTCTGAAAAAAATGAGTAAGCACCAGGAGTAAAAGGATAAGAATGTTTTCTTCCAAAAGTAATGGTGGAAAACCTATATCAAATTTCACTCCAAGGAACAAATTGACTTTACTTTCAGTGCATTCTGCAGTATCTCTCTGTAATCTTCTCTGGATTAATCAGGAATAATGATTAAAAATAGATATTGCAATTAAATCAAGGTTTTCAGAAAAAATGAATAGTAGAACTGGAGAAATCCTATTATCATCGAATCATAGAGTCATAGAATCATGGAATGATTTAGGTTGGAAGGGACCTTAAAGATCATCTAGTTCCAACCCCCTTGCCATAAGCAAGGACACCTCCCACTAGACCAGATTGCTCAAAGCCTCATCCAACCTGGCCTTGAACACTTCCAGGGATGGGGCCTCCCCAGCTTCCCTGGGCAACTTGTTCCAGTGCATCACCACCCTCATAGTGAAAAATTTCTTCCTGAGATCTAATCTAAATCTCCTCTCTTCCAGTTTGAAGCCATTACCCCTCGTCCTATCACTACATGCCCTTGTAAAAAGTTCCTCTCCAGATTTCTTTAGGCTCCTTTCCGATACTGGAAGGCTGCTATAAGGTCTCCCTGGCGCCTCCTCTTCTCCAGGCTGAACAACCCCAAGTCTCTCAGCCTGTCCTCATAGCAGAGTCCTCTGATCTTGCTCATGAAATGGCTTTAAACTAGGTATGAAGGGGGAAGGGGATACAATCAAGCTCGTTAGAGACGAGCCTAGGGGCAGCATGCCAACATTGGGGGAGAAATTGATAGCCCAGCTCAAGTGCATCTACACCAATGCACGCAGCATGGGCAACAAACAGGAGGAGCTGGAAGCCATTGTGAAGCAGGATAGTTGCCATCACAGAAACATGGTGGGATGACTCTTATGACTGGAATGCTGCAATGGATGGCTACAAGCTCTTCAGAAGGGATAGGCAGGGAAGGAGAGGTGGTGGGGTGGCTCTATATGTTAGGGAGTGTTTTGATTGTATAGAGCTCAATGACTGTGAAGGCGAGGTCGAGTGCTTATGGGTAAGGATGAGGGGGAAGGCCAACAAGGCAAATATCCTGTTGGGAGTCTGTTA
>VFFE01006163.1:384300-428556 GCA_008921705.1 Burhinus oedicnemus
ATGAGGAGAAGGCTGAGGTACTTAATGCCTTCTTTGCCTCAGTCTTTAATAGTAAGACCAGTCATCCTCAGGGTATTCAGCCCCCTGAGCAGGAAGACAGGGATGAAGAACAGAATAATCCCCCCCCATAATCCAAGAGGAAGCAGTTAGTGACCTGCTACACCAACTGGACAGCCACAAGTCTATGGGCCCAGATGGGATCCACCCGAGAGTGCTGAGGGAGCTGGCGGAGGAGCTTGCCAAGCCACTCTCCATCATTTATCAGCGGTCTTGGTCAACAAGGGAGGTCCCAGATGACTAGAGGCTTGCCAATGTGACACCCATCTACAAGAAGGGCCGGAAGGAGGATCCAGGCAACTATAGGCCTGTCAGCCTGACCTCATGGAACGGTTCCTCCTGAGTGCACTCAGGCAGCATGTGAAGGACAACCAGGGGATCAGGCCCAGCCAGCATGGGTTCATGAAAGGCAGGTCCTGTTTAACCAACCTGATCTCCTTTTACGACCAGGTGACCTGCCTGGTGGATGAAGGAAAAGCTGTGGATGTTGTCTACTTGGACTTTAGTAAGGCCTTCGACACAATCTCCCACAGCATTCCGCTAGAGAAGCTGGCAGCCTGTGGCTTAGACAGGTGTACTCTTCGCTGGATTAAAAACTGACTGGATGGCCGAGCCCAGAGAGTTGTTGTGAATGGCGTTAAATCCAGGTGGCGTCAGGTCTCAAGCGGTGTTCCTCAGGGCTCGGTTTTGGGGCCAGCCTTGTTCAATATCTTTACTGATGATCATGTGGACAAGGGGGTTGAATGCACCCCCAGTAAGTTTGCAGATGACACCAAATTAAGCGGGAGTGTTGATCTGCTTGAGGGTAGGAAGGCTCTGCAGAGAGATCTGGACAGACTGGATCGATGGGCTGAAACCAACTGCATGAGGTTTAACAAGGTCAAGTGCCGGGTTCTGCACTTGGGTCACAACAACCCCGGGCAACGCTACAGGCTTGGGGAGGAGTGGCTGGAAAGCTGCCTGGCAGAAAAGGATCTGGGGGTCCTGGTGGACAGCCGGCTGAACAGGAGCCAGCAGTGCGCCCAGGTAGCCAAGAAGGCCAACAGCATCTTGGCCTGTATCAAGAACAGTGTGGCCAGCAGGAGTAGGGAAGTGATGGTGCCCCTGTACTCAGCACTGGTGAGGCCGCAGCTTGAGTACTGTGTTCAGTTTTGGGTGCCACAGTATAGGAGGGACATTGAGGTGCTGGAGTGTGTCCAGAGAAGGGCAACGAAGCTGCTGAGGGGTCTGGAGAACATGTCTGATGAGGAGCGGCTGAAGGAATTAGGATTGTTTAGTCTGGAGAAGAGAAGGCTGAGGGGAGACCTTATGGCTCTCTACAACTACCTGAAAGGAGGCTGTAGCGAGGTGGGAGCTGGTCTCTTCTCCCAAGTAACTAGCGATAGGACAAGAGGAAATGGGTTCAAGTTGCACCAGGGGAGGTTTAGGCTGGACATTAGGAAAAAAATTTTCACTGAAAGAGTTATCAAACACTGGAACAGGCTGCCCAGGGAGGTGGTTGAGTCGCCCTCCCCAGATGTGTTTAAAAGTTGTGTAGATGTGGTGCTTAGAGACATGGTTTAGTGGCAGATCTGGTAGAGTAGGGTCAATGGTTGGACTGAATGATCTTAAAGGTCTTTTCCAACCTAAATGATTCTATGATTCTATGATCATCTTCATGGCCCTATTATCCCAAGATCCTGGGGATTGTATTGAGCAGGTGCAAATACATAGTTCTTAATTTCTAATTAAACTTTCATCAGATATATACAATGCAGAAAACAGGCGCAGTGGAACAAAACATTTGAGTTTTTGTCCTTTTTTGGAGGATTATGGCCTTTTTGAAAATTAAATTCTTCTTCCAATTACTTCCCTTTCCACATCAGTCTCTTGCTATAATATGCGATTCAGGTTCAGTTTATTTCAGCTAGACTTCTTTCTATTCTTAGACATACCACTGATTACAGTGGACATAGGCTTCAGATACCTGCTTTGTAACATATATACTGCATTTTCTGGATAGCTGCTAGTTCCCATGTGTGCTGCAGTTTTACCAGTCTTGGGCTTTTGAAACCACAACTCAGATTCTTCAGTCTCCAGAGGAGATTTAAGAAAAAAATCTTGTGATTAAAAAAAAACAAATTAAAAAAAATATTCTGGACATTTAGGACTTGTCTTTTCATTTCCCTTACAGCATGTGAGCTTTCAGCGTACACTTGGGAATCTACTTGCAAGTTCTTGTGCATGAAGTGTGGTGTAGAAGCTCACTGGAGGATGAAATTTTCCTGTAGTCTTTGTCTCTGTCTTTTCCACATCCTTCTTGCAAAAAAATGGATTCAGTATTTCAAATGCAGACTCACTAGCCCTCATTAAAGGGTTATAATTATATCTTTAGATCTGTTGGCCATGCCTTTGTCTCCTTTTTGCCAGATTAAATGTTTTGAGCTCCTTCAGACTCTCCTCATCAGTCATGTACTCAAGGCCCCAGGCCCTCTCCATAGCTCTCTGCTGCACCATCTCTTGAAGTGGGGTGCAAAAAAATGGATGCAGTAATTTGGGGAAACTTAAAAAGAGTGGCAATTCTGCAATATGTAGCTTTTGGTTCTATAGCAACACAAGAAAAACTAGCTGCTGGATGCTACGATTTCTTGCTTTCATTTACATGTTCCCCAGTCCTCCCCTTTTGCTGGCCATAGTGCTCATCTGATCACGCATGAAGCCAGCCAGTGCAGCAAGTCAACAGAAAACTAAGTATCCCTTTGGTGCCAGGTTAGGATGCTGAAATGTCTCATCAAGGGGTGAGTGAAGGGTTGAACTGCCACAAATGTGAGGGTGGGATATTGTAGCTACGGGCAGCACAGTGCAGTAGTCACCAGCTAAGACAAATAAGGGCTACTGCAGAAGTGTACAAACCTTGATGTGTCAGTGGTCCACAGAATCCAAACAAGTAATTCCAGTTGCCCTGGTATACACATGCGCCACAGAGGGCACTTTCTGCAGGGTATGCTGTCAGTCTGTGCCAGTCTGGACTAGCTGGAGTTCTTTATTTCCCCCTACGGACACACCTGCATGAGTCCAGTCATGACTGGTTTTTTACTGGCAAATCACAACAGAGTAGCTCATATTGCATTTTGAATATTGCATGCTGCCGAAAAAGAGACTGTACCCAATACGGAATTCCGGATTTCTGAATATGCCTTTTGAGATGTGTTCTAATAAGTGATTAGCAGCTGGATTCAATTAAAAAAATATTGAAGCCAGCCAACACTGTGTTGCAGGGACACCTATTTATGATTTTTACAGCCTAGAACTGAGAAAGATTTTCCACTGAAGTAGGAGCAAGACAGATGTTTCACTCACCTTTTCTCCCTTCTGTCCTGGTGGGCCAATCATTCCATCAAGACCAGGAGGACCTTGAGGACCCTGCAGATGACAGTAAATCTAAAGCAGATGCCACCTGAGAGCCCACTTCCTAGCACAAGCACATAAGTATTTTTGACCAACTGATGACACAGCATTATGAAAGACTGATGTGTAGCACCAGGTAGCACCTAACACCATTAAGTTCCGACATTTATATTTCTTGTCTTCTGAGAGTTTGGCTTTGTATCAAAACAATATTTAAGTATATTTTAATAGAAAACTACATCAAATAATCACAAAATAATAAAAAATAATATAAACCAACATAATGTAAATATAATGTCAGCATGCAAAATAATCGTGCTATCTAAGCAGGTTTTGACAACACTACTACAGATGTGATGAGGTTGAAATCCACATGCACTTCAACCATCAACACTTTTGGCAAACTCAGTGCCATATGAGAGCTAGCTGAGAAGACGTTGGTATTGACAAAATCAGAAAGTGGCGCAGGTTTTCTGTATGATGCCTCACTTCAATTTTGCCAATTTCCTGTGTTGTATCCATGACTTAGCACACATTTGAGTGAGCAGCCAGGCTGGGAGAAACTGGCTTTGTAGGGTCAACTGGTCCATCAGTACAGGTATTAAAGCCCAGCCCACAGCAACTATACATGCAAGAAAGTGAACAGTTACATGCATATTTGCATGCGCTATGTTTTTAAAACGGGCTGTGAAAGCCTTTAATTTTTGCTTTTCTTATTGATCCTATACTCTCTTTGTGGTTTTTTTTTAGAATTTTTATCTAAATATAAAGGACGTCCTCTTTCATGGGAAAATATGCCTGGTCATAAAGCAGACTGCTTCTGATAGTAAGCCTTAAGATGCTAAGTATCTTCATTTTACTGAAAAATGATTATCAATTTTAAATATATGAGCACTGGGAAGCAACACTGGTCTGTATGAGAGGACTGAAGACCTCCAATTATTTTCTGAGCATCCTGTGGTTCTGAGAAATGTAGTTAAAATAGACATTTTCATGACAGGTCTCTGCAGGACTATTTAGAACACTTGATACTTTCCTATCTCCCAGAAGATATGATTTTTTTTTAGGTTTAAGCCAGTCATTCAGTGACCTGATATGACTCTTCAAGCAATTAAAATACAAAGTAAGGTAATTAATTAATTGAAAACAAGGAAAGAATGGCCAGGCTCTGCATCTATGTAATAAAGCTATGCCTTTTTCCTGGTTATATTCTAGAAGGACTTCTGTTCATGCTTAAAGTAAGACTAAAGTTACAATGAAGCATGTGCCTAAACCACTGCAGTGCCATGGTCTTTAGACCATGCTGTTCTCTTAGTCTGACGTATTCATAGCACTTAGTAGGAACATTTATGGCACATCTTAAAAAAACCCCACTTCAACAAGTTTGTTATTACTCTCCAAAAATGTTGTATATTGGAAGTCTAGCAACACTGGATATCCTCCCCCCAGTCAGGTGAGAATCTCAGCTTTTAACTGAAATAACAAGTTTCTAGCCTTTCTGGTTACAAATGAACAAACTCACAGACATGAAAACGTGTTTGTCAGAGGTAGTAAATTTCACAATCCAAACAGCAAATAAAAAGGACTCAGTCTCACCACACTAATCTCATGGATTCTCAGCCAAGCTTATGATTTTAGGGAAATAATAACCTGACAATAAAGAAACAATAAATAAAGCAAGTAAGCAAGCTCTGTCCTGGAGTTGAGTACTGTGATAAAGACCTATCCAGTGCTGGTCTGGTCTGTGTTCATGGATGAGCTCCTCATCTCCTTCTTTCACTGCCAGGGAGGGAGAGTTTGACATATTGTAAAGGAGTTTGAAAAAGACTGGGCTGTCAAAATTTTTCTCTTCTGCAATTAATGCAGCAAACATCCAGGAACGACTGATAGGCCATGTGTATGGCAGGATAAGCAGAGCATAGGGAAGGCATGCTAGGAACATGGCCACTGTGCAGGACACCTATAGCTCTTTTCAACTAAACCATGGGCTCTTCAGGCCTTAATTCCTTCATTAGAGTAATTAAGAATAGGAAAAAATGAAAAATGGTTTCCTGCTATCATAGCCCTTGGGTTGTTAATGGCAAGTTTCCTAAGAACTAGTAGGGCAAGCGTGCTCCCTTTTGTCCTGTTCCCTACATCCTCTAGACCAGACACTTCTTTCCTCCCCAGTCATTGAGATTTTATTCCAAGGAAACCATGCTATAGAAGGATGTAGGTGGAAAGGCATTGCAGACCTACCCTTCTATGCTATCAGGATATGACAAAGTCCGCAATCCAAAACACAGAAGCACACTGAGGCCCTACAGCTTAGACATGTTTAATGAGACAGAAACCACTGGAGATCCAGGCACGTTTAAGGCTTTTCCTTGCAAGATATGTCAGGAATGCATTAAATTAGCCTGTGCAGGTTGTCACTGTTGTAGCAGCATGAATTTCAGCGCAGGCCAGCCTTGTTGGTTTTGTGGCTGGCTGCATGAGCACTGTTGACTACTTCCATGCTTACCTAGCGTCTACAAGAACCTATGCTACTGTAACTGCAGCACAAACGTGTCCTGAGTGCATCTTGTTGAATCAGAGGCTAACTCTGTAAATAGCACTGAGAACAAACCATTGAGAATGCAGAACACGGTCTTACCACAGTTACTGCATAAAACCATGGAAAAATCCATTGATAATTTCTAGAAAGTAAAGAATAACAGAAGAAAGCACAATGTTTACAATACACTAATTTAATAAATGCTTGATATTTATTTTCAAATTTAAGTCAGTGACACATTTCTAAAGCATTCTTACTTTTTATTTATTCTGGTACAGATTCACCAGCGTCTGTCTGCCAAACATACATCCTGCTGTGGCGCAATGTGCTTTGGTTAACTAGACATTTATTTTGTTATTTTTTTGTAAAAAAAGGGTATAAAATTCAAATTCTTCAATTAAAAATATTCTGCAATATTATTAAGAATTATACAGACTATAAGCCTTAGAACTTAGTGTTGTAGGACAGAAACAATATTAATGTTTGTGCAGAAATGGGTACTCACTTCAGGGCCTGGTTCACCAGAAGCTCCATCTTCCCCTGGTGACCTAGGAGGTCCTACACCTGAATTGGGTGCTGGAAGACCAGGCAGTCCTGGAGGGCCTGGTGGTCCAGGAAGACCCTGGATAAATCAGCAGAATTGTTAGAAATGGCCCTAGCCAGGTACATTTGTATATACATGGAACAGGAAAAGATCAGACTGTTCAGGTTTGTAAAACTTTGAGCTTGGGTTATCATCCCCCTTCTGCTTCAATAAGAACCAATTTTAGTTTCACTCCTTATATAGGGTCACACCGACTTCCTCCATCCTTGCTTTCTGAATTGTGCCACCTCATGGCATGCAACAGCAAGCACGAAATTGAAAACCAAAAAATTCTGTACCAGCTCTCTGTAACCCAGTAAAGACCTTAGAGATATTCCAGTAATCAATCTAATGTTAGAAACTTAATCAAAATGAAATTAAGGGATCACTGAACAGAGGAAATTGGTTAGTTTTTTCTCTACTCATTTCAAAGTGTTTCTTCATGGTATTGCTGGAGCATTGAGAATTTGTACTCATGGTCAAGACCTGACTATCTTAGTGCTACAGCTTACTGCTGTAAAAATGGCCTCTACTCCAAAGATCTATCCTGCATGGACAGGAGCAGATCTATTTAAATTGAATAAAATGAATGAAATATGTTACTTTAGGAGAAATAGTACATTTGCAAATATTCTCTCTCATGTGCAAGTCCATCCTGCTTACTGATTGCATTAGCAGGCAAACACGGAGAGTTTCAAATTTTGAGCATGGCACTGTAAGGCAAGAACTCTTTAATTCTGACTTAGGGTCATCTACAGGGTTCTGTTAGGAAGATGGTCATCTTGGATTTTCAGTAGAGTCAACAGAGCCTTCTATGGGGAGCCATTCCAAGCACTCACCTGTCTTGTTAACTACATAGGGCATCTAAAGAGGGTAGTTTAGGGCCACCTAATCTAGGCAAGATAACTAACTTTAATTGGCACATGCCAGTTCCCTCCTGAAAAGCCTTGTGAATAAGGTATTCAGCACTTTGGAGGAAAGAAGAAACAGAAAAGAAGTCTTGAGGCAGAAATCAGTCTGAGAGAAAGAAAAATATCAGCAGATGTGTTGCAAAACAGAGACCTCGGCATGCTATAGCACTCTGGAGCTCATAGGAGACAGGCATCCAGGGAGTTCATTCCTCAGAGAGCTGCAGTATTATTGATGAAACAGCTTCTAACTGAAGGGTGGAAATGCTCCATCTCTCATTCCACCTAGATGGACCAGTAAAAGCATTCTCATTTATGTCTCTTCATCTTCAGCCACTTGACTTCTCATTTTCCTAACATTTGTTCTTAACTGTAATATATCACCTGATTCGTTGTATATCTGACTGGTTCTGTGGACGGAAAACCACATTATTTGCAACTGCAGTACATATTTTATAGATCGCTACTTGGATTTTCAACAGGAACATGGTAAAAATAGATCTGGCTGATTGTCTAGAGATAATGGGTGAAGAAGTGGCTCAAGAACAAAACAAAATATACAAAATAATTCCAGATCTGGCAGGAAGTTCTATTTAATTGACATGAGTTTTCCCATAAAATACACATTATTCTGTGCAGGATGTATAGGAAAGATAGCCTCTCCTCTGAAAAAAATAGTCCAGCAAAAAATAAGCAGAAAAAAATCCCCACTCTAAATGTTTCCTTTGCCACTCAACAACTCAGAAGCAGAGCAAGAAAAACAAGCCAGACGTCCCACTTTTAATCCACAGCCATGCTCATTTGAGTACTGTCTCTCAAAATATGTCAAGTTGCAGTGAAGTGAAAGCACAAGACCAATACACCAATTCAGTCTCTAAAACAAAGCTTACTTGAGGCTGTTGACACATAATACTAAGAGTGACAGACTAAGCTAAAATGTTAAACCAGTACTCATAATCCCACTTGTTCTGCTCTGTTCCTGGAGCCTGCTGATCCCCAGCACAGATGAAAGCTTGTGAATCAGCTGCATAAACAGCACAGCCTATTGAAACAAACTGAAATTGATGCTGACTTTCCTGAATATTATGTCTGCAAAACTAAGTTGTTTAAGCCATATAAGCTCTTTCTGAAGCTGAGACAGACAACTCCAGGAGAAGGATGAGGTCAACATCTAAGGCAGCAACTGCTTTGACTATCCCAGTTTAACCAATGACCAAGTGTGCATTAATAGCCCAAGACTCAGGTTTACCTGGCATGAATACTCCTTCCCAATGACAGAAGCCTGGCCTCCCATGTTACACAGCCCAGAGAAACTCAGGAACATGTGCATCAAAATGTTACTAACTTTCACGAAGCCAAAGCACCTCTGTCTGCTAGCCAGCCTTGATGTATTGCAATTATTCACAAAGGCAAAGATACAGAGGGAAGTTCAAAAGACATCAAAATGGATCAACAGTGGAAGTTGCAGTGTAAAGTATTTCATATAGACATACATTTTTTAGAACAGGTACTCCAAATTAAAAAAAAAAAAGGCAAAGAATAGTATCATTCCCATCTCTCTCTTCTTTACTGTTTTAGAATTAGATTGAAAGCATTTTCTCATTTTAAAAAGTCATCTTGGTATTATTTCTTTGTTGTCCTCTTACTTTCTCACACTTCTTCCCCACTCACATACACTTAGGCCTTTTTTAGATCTTGAAATGAAATCCCCAGTGTTCTCTACAAAGCATTTCTGGATGCAGTGAATTAAACTTGTACAAAATTTGCATTGTGAAATTGTACCACTGTCAATGAAAATGGACCATCTACAACCATTAATGAGAAATAAACATCAATATATACTTACTCTTAAAATCTCAGTCTCTCCGTCAATATGTCCAGAACCCAATTCTTCCAGTTCTAGTCTATTCTGAAATTAGGAGAATTCTGTTTTAAAATATTGCTTCTAAAGATGACAAATGAAGGTATCACTTGCCAGTTACTGCAAATATAGTTATAGTCAATATCCTTGCAGCAGACTGTCACTGGTGCAATAAATTATAATACAACAAAAACATTTCAGTCATGTTTTTGGTGTTTCATACCATCTATTTTGTAGATACTCAGCTCTATATTTACCTGCAGATGCTCTATGAGTAGAGTGATAACAATCCTGCAGGGGACACATGCTATGTGACTGTTTAAGTGAACTGAAGATGAAACAATATCTCAGACCAATTTTAACTTTGGAAAGATACCTGTCAACATTAATATCCTAAAATGCATGCCTAACAACTAGCCACTGTGTCCTAGAATGTGCCTCTTAGTTCAAAAGCCGAATTCTGAGATTCCTACAACTGGAATCCAAAGAGGCATTTAATAAAGGGAAATTAATATACTAAAGCATTTTCTAAAATATTTTGTTAGAAAAACAGTTTGGTTTTAGTATCGCAATCTAGTTGTACTCATCTATAAGACAATTTCATAGCTTCAAGCTTCTTCAGCTTCAAACCATCTTCCTACATTACGGAATCTATGGTGCAAATTACAGTCGGCATACATACTGTCAAAGAATTTTTTTAAACTTCTAAAGAAAAAGAAGTATTTTTCATGGAAAATTTGCCATGATTTGTCTGCACAGTATATATAGCGAAGTCAAATGAAGTACAGTTATCCGGTTTTTTAAATTATAGAACTTACTATTAAAGTTTTAAAGAACTCATAATTTTAAAAATTAAAAGGAATAAACCAAGATGTGCAACAAGCAAACTTGGCAGCTGAAATACGACTTTTCCACATGTGTGAGTTCCACCACATTTAAAATGAAAAAATGTCAACTCATACAAAAGTAAATTAAGTACAGATTCCCATTACAAGTCCTTGAGGAGTTTCATAGCTGCGTATGCTTTGTAAACTACAGCCCAAAGTACACAGAAAACTAGTACCTGAATCAGTTATAATAGTACCAAAGCTAATGTTTCAAAAGCCCAGGAATCAGGGATGCATTCCCTGGCTGCACTGAGTCTTCTTTCACTTCACTCCAGAATAAAAGGCCTTGAAACTTGCTATGACAGAAAACAAGAAAGTAAAGGCGGTGCAGGACCAAGTGCTCACTGCTACATTTAGAGATGTGACCGTTGGGTGAGAAATGCTGTTGGACTGGAGCGCCTTGTCCTAGCAATCTGGAGCTGCTTTGCTGGTCTCTTGAAGTTAGTATCAATGGAGGCTAAATAGTGCAGTCCTTCATAACACTGTTACTCTATTTTTATGCTACAGAAACAGATTGGTGTAATTTAGCAGACCCTGGATCAGGGGAGCATATAATCCATTTTGGTCACTGGAATATGTTGCAAACTATCTTGTTAAATACTCACAATACTCAGTGATAGTTTTGTTTAAAAGTCCACCACAGGACTTCCACTGGTGTCAGTGGTGGGCTGTGTCTATGTGTAAAATCAGCTCCTACACCATGAAATGAAAATTCAGGCCAGATTCCTTCTTCAGTTGCATACACATGTATCTGCATGAAAACAGTGGAAAAGGTCCAAGTACAAAAGAGAGATGAATCTGAAGCATATTCTTTAACATTGCCTGAGTACTGAGCATTCAAAATATGAACACTGTCACCATGCTGGTATGTGTTGTAGTGTTTAATGACAGCAAACGTAAGTGACTGTCAAATCATTTCTGTGTTCAGCAGTGGGAAGAAATGAATAATTCAGGTTTAAAATGCCTTTCTGAGGAAATTTTTGTCCCTTCTTCTCCCATATATTACTGCTTTTGCACAGGACAGTACAGACATCGATTGGCTTTTTAAAATGTGAATACTGGGTGTTTATGTAGATTACAGTACTCATACCCTTTAGCCAGACATTTATTTGTATTTCTGCATGAGTGTTTTAGAAAACGTGATTATCTCTGTGGCAGTCAAGTTCTCTTTCCCAGAGAAAACCTCCTATTTAGTACTGGATTCCTCTATGGCAAGTCAAGCTCATCGACAGAGAATTCCAAATACTCACGAATCTTCTGGAAGGAGCAGATGGTCCTGTGGGTCCTGGTAGTCCAGGGGGTCCTGGCGGTCCAGGGGGCCCTGGCAATCCCTCACCAGGATCACCCTAAACCAGGAATGAAGAAAAGTCAGCAACGATTTCATCATATAAACACAGAAGCAGCCTTTTAAGCACTAGCTGTGATCTGTGGATTTCTAGTCATAAGAAACAACAAAAGTGTCTGCTTAGATGCTATAGCAGAGCTGAACTTTGTTCATTCCTAACACAAGCTCCCAAGAAACATGATCTTTGCATTAGCAAAGATCTAACTTCTGCAAGGAATTTGCAAATGTACAAGCAGCATTAACAGCATTAGACAGTGTTTATTTCTTGTCAGAATAACGTTTTACTGTGGATCTTGCATTTTTAGGGTACATTATATGCCCCGCCCAACAAATGAACATGTAGAAAGTGTGGTCACACCATGCTACTCAGTAAGTATTTTTTTCATTTTATTGCTACCATGTGTAATACTTTTTCCAATACCACTATGTCATGATTATTCTTCTATGTGTTGAGCTTTATCCACTGCCAACACAATGAAAGGCCCTGTTCAGAACTGTGTTGTTTTCTCTCATAATTACTACCATCTCTTCTTCTTTGGCTTTCTTACATCATCTCTGACATTTTGCTGAGGTTAGTTTGAAGTTCTTCTGCTTAAGATATTTATGACTTTATTAAATTTTCTGCTTGTCTCCAGCATTTTTCACTCAAGAGTTGAGGCTCTGCCCCAACTTTTTCAACCTTAAGTTGGAAGTCTTTTATAATGTATCTTTTAATTCTAAACTATCTACGTGCCTTTTTCTGGAGAATTCACTAAGCAGGATTTGGCCTTTGTGTTTTAAACTCTTTTGGGAGAAGGATGTGCCTCTGCATCTCCTAAAATGGTGCCAATAGGATCATAAATAACTAGCAGACCAAAATGTTATGATTGCTTAATATGCATGCTGTTTTCATCAAATGATTTGCACTCATTTAATTTCATTTTCTGAAGTCTTGTATAACTATAAAAGTGATTAATGACACTTGCTTTTTACCTGATACATCTGACAGAGGGAATGCCAGGAGAAAATACAGTGCCCTCCTCTCTCTCCCTGGCTGTCTCACATTTCTTGTGTTTGGCATTCAATAACCACAGTTCACCATTCGGAGGACTTCCTCAATGTGCATTCTGAACATTCTTCCTACATGATGATCCTGGTTTCAGGACAGATGTATGTTTAGAGGGAAAGAAAAAGTAATGCAACTCCTTCTCTCACCATTGGGATTGAAAAGCTCAGCCTTCCCTCTACCAATGTTTTCATGTAGCATAGATTCCTACCCATCCGTCCTGACACTGCAGAACTGCGAAGTGTGACCTCCTTCCTACCTTGCACTAGGAGGTGAGAAACCAGACTGGTTGCACTGAGCTTTCTTAAAGGGGTAGAAGTCACAGAGACATAACTGACACTGTTAGCCAGCCTCTACTGATCTGTGCTTTACCCTCTAACCTGCCAATTTGTTATCTGGGCTTATGAGCATTTTAATTATGTTCTCTAAATTCATATATTCAGTTACATAGCAGGAAACACTGAATTTTACCTGCCTTTTTGTCACTTGCTCTTTATGCTTGAGAATTCATTAGATAAATATATTAATTCATTTTGTTGTTCCCTGTGGCTTTGCCAAATGGTTCCTATAGTGATACTTCAGTCATATTCACAGAAATGTGTTTAATTAATTTGGGGCTATTTTCACTGTCTGCCAGCATGTTCATTTACAGATATTCTTCATTCATTTTAACACATCCTTTGCTTTTTTTCAGTGATTCTTACATTAGCGCTTGTCAGTGTTTTGTGCTTGTTTTCATGCAATTTCTTCCACTTTGTGTGTACTGCAAGGAAGAAAAAACCCCCCAGCTCTCACATTTGGATCACAGTCATGTCTAGGAAGCCTAATTGTATCTATTGCCAAGGAGCACCTCATGGCTCTCTCTCTGCGCTGAGCAAGGACGACAGTGAAAAAGTGACAGCTAGCTCCCCACTCTTTACTGATATGTAGCACCCGTTAATTCTCAGCTTTCCATTTTCAATGGGAAGAACCAGAAACAGGCACATGAATCCTGCTGCTGTTCCTCAGATTCCTCAAATTTAAATATTACTATGCTGAAAAAGTGCTGACTGTCTTTAGAGAGCATAATTGGTTTCAATTTTTTGTATGTGTGCACAGATCTATTCTTACGCTTTGCTCAGCCTACCAACATAACAGGTTCTAGGAAATCACACTGATTGGGATAATGAAACAATTTTCTGGACAACCAATAATTTAAAAATTATTCACATGTGTAAAAGAGGATCAGAGCAGTGTTTTCTTGTTTGTCCTGCTTTCTCTTGTGGGAATGGATCTGGTTAAAGTACCGCCAAGAAAAAAGCTCTGCTCTACATCAGTGGTCCTTAGTGATATTGAATGTATTGTTAGGATTTTTAGCACCTGTTTGCTAACTTATCTTCACAATGCCTTTTTGAAGTATCCCTTGAAAATATTAGCCTAATTTTAAAAATGGAAAACAAAGCTTATGTTGTCTTTACTAAAATAGCTATATAAGTAATCAGGAATAGATTACAGGAGCCTTTACTAGAGGGGCTATAGTAGTTCCACGGTGCAGAAGAACCAAAGGAGGCTCCTGGCAAGTGTCAATAGGCACTATCTGTATCAGCTTTGTACCAGGAAAGAAGAATGTAGAGAATTAGCTAAATGTGGAGAGAGGGTGTCCTAGATTCAGCTGGGATAGAAGTTGCTGCTGTGTTTCGTATTAAGTATGAGAATAATGTTGATAACACATATTTAGTTGTTGCTAAGTGATGTTTATACTAGTCAAGGACTTTTTCAGCTTTCCATAGAAGCTGAGAGGTAGCATAGAAAGGACAAGCTGGCCAATGGAATATTCTGTACCACAGACATCATGCTTATGATATAAATGGAGGTTGGCCGGGGCACAGGAATCCATGATCACTGCTCAGGAGGGGCTGGGCAACTGATCATTTTGTGGTGAGAGCGACTTCTGTTGTATCACTTTATTTTGTAGATTCCTGTACCATTATTATTATTATTAATATTTCCCCCCTCATTCTCAATCAAGTTTTTTGGGCTTTTTTGATTGGGTTTTGGGTTGGGTTTTTTTGGTTTGTTGTTGTTGTCATTATAGCTATCGTTCTCCCCTTTCTCCCTCCCTTACAGGAGGGGGTGAGGGGGATGGGGAGTGAGTGAGCGGCTGCATGGTCCCAGTTGGTGGCTGGGGTAAAACCATGACAGAGGGTTATAGAGAATCACGGGCTACAGACATCTGTGTAACTCCTGGGCTACGTACAGAGATTCTACTCCTGCTTAAGGGCTTCAGTAAAAGTCATGGAAAGATTGATAAGTGTGTAGACATGTTGTGAACGAATGTGCAATATTCCAGACACAAAGTATTCGAGAACAGTGCCAGCTCAAAAGAAAGCATGAATCCCTGCCACCAGTGGGTCTATGCAAGTTGGTACCTTTCTTCTCAGAGACTGCTGTATCACGTTACCAAGCTCAGAAGGAGGTACTCCTGCATATCAGTGTCCCGGTGGTGGCTTTTCAAGAGCAGAACAGTCATTGTTTCACCCTGCCACGTAGCCCACTCATGCAAGGGAATAGTGAGTTGGCAGGCTGGCAGTTGGCAGTCCATGTAGCTCCTGGGGCAAAACCAGTCTGCCCCTCCCACAATACAGGGAAGTGCTGTTCTCTGGATACAGTGTAATCCAAAATGGGCAACTACCCATGACATTAATTCCTAACATCTATTGTTCAGCACTCAAGACCTTGTTAACTCATTTGTTGCAGAATATTTTTCCTTGAATTATACTTTGCCTTTGAGTTATACCAAGATATATGTATAATTAATTATTAATATTACATATACAATTGTTATTATTAGTAAAACCTAGAAACTGTATATTACTGTTCTCAGTGGTGTTTGTGTGATTTATGTTAGAAGCACTGATCTGGCTGGGAAGTGCTGTAGAAAATCCATCTCTGTTGGAAAGTGTACCAGTTGGTTACACATTCATTTTGGCATGATATGAAAATATGATGGAGTTTCTTCATAAAGGAAGGAAAAATAACCTCATAATGCCATCATGAAGAGTGTTGTGGTATTTACCTGACAGCTTATAGTACTGAATGCCACATAAATCATAGCAGTGACATCCACTTACAAACCCAGTAGTCATTTTGAGGGACCCATTAGAGTAGGGACAGTTTCAGGTACAACTGCTATAAATCAGTGCATGCTACTCTTTCTAGCTTTGGAAACCTTAGCCTAGTCTATCTTGTACTCTAATAGTACAATAGCCACACTACTTAGAGCATGCTACTGTTAAAATGTATCTAGAACTGCTGTAATATTTTTCAGGTGAGATTAATGGCACTGCAGTTCTTGGTGGTATCACAATCACTTCTTTCAGTGTTTGAACCACAGAACACTTAGATGATACCATGCACCAATTATTGCATTGCCAACAGGTTGAGGGAGGTTATCCTCCTGCTCTACTCCTCTAAAGTACTATGTCCTGGTTTGGGCTCCCCAGTACAAGAAAGACAGAGACATACTGTAGTGAGCCTAGTTAAAGGCCACAAAGAGAACTGAAGGAATGGAGCTTCTGGCTTATGAGGGGAGGCTGAGAGAGATTAAACTATTTAACTCAGAGGAAAAACGACTTGGGAGAGATCTTGTCAATGTGCATATTTATGTGATGGGTGAGAACGAGGAAGACTGAGCCAGTGGTATCCAGGGAAAGGACAAGAGGGAATGGGCATAAATGGAAATATAAGAAATACTATTTAAATGTACAAGTCCCCCTTTTTTACTCTAAGGGTGATCAAGCAGTCAAACAGGTTACCCAGAGAGGTTGTGGAATCTCCATCCTTGGAGATATTAAAACCGAACAGGACACAGTCCTGTGCAACCTGCTGTAGCTGCCTCTTCTTTGAGCTGGAGTGCTGGACTAGACAGTCTCCAGAGAGGCCTTCCCACCTCAGTGATTCTGTGATTCTGTGATTCATGCTGCAGGTTTTAGCACCAATGGAGATGTAAGTAGCACCCTGTCAAAGTCCTCCACCAATACCACAGTCCTTAATTTACTTCTCATTTATTTCTTCCCTGCAGTCTTCTGATTTCTGCTGCTAAACTCTGCCAGTGCAGTCCAGGGTTGGGGACAGGGTGAAGAGTGGGGAGGAAAGGAGAGACAAAGTGAAGAGAAAGAGACTCCTGGCTCAAGAAGTCCATCAAACTGCCTTTTGCTGATCTGAGACTGCTCAGAGGTTTCAGAAACGAAGCTCTGAAATGCCTGTACAGAGCACCTGCAATGCCTGTCTTACTGATAATCTGCCTTCCCAGACCATCTTTCCTGAAGAGCCTGTATCCATACACTGCAGCACTCTAGTTCTGAGCTATCCCACCATGTCTCCATAACCTCAGAGAGGTGATAGCCCTGTAACTGTGCATGGACTTCTAAGTCCTCCTGTTTGTCTCCCATGCTTCCTGGTCTTGTGAACATGTACCTGAGGTCCCAGACATACTGCTTTCACCAGAGGAGTGCAAGAGCGTCCCCCATTATGTTGTACCTGAGATGCTTCCTAACTGCTTTCACTTCTCCAGCTTATGATAACCCTTTGCCCAATGTATCTTTCTATTACGACAGCCTGTTTAGCTGGACAGAGAGATGGGGGGTTGCCATGCAGTCTCATTACCTCATAGCTGTACTGGAGACTATTTTTACTTATGAAATGATTCTGGAACCTTTCAAATCAAATCTGAATACACGAGCTTTATACGGGTTATGTTTGTGAATTTATGAAGCTTGAATTGTTTTGGTAAACACATGAAACAAATTATTAATTTGGCACTTGGAGTAAATGGCTGAATGCCAATGTTGCGTACAACATGTGCTTTAATGATAGATTAATCTATCATAGCTCACTTTACCTCAGAAGTGATACAAGTTGTTACTTCAGATGGTTTAGCTCTTATTTCAATTATATTAATTTCATAAGAGTAATATGATTACACTGCCTCTGTTAAATCACTTAGCCAGTGGAGTAAGTTGCATAGAGCAGTTATATATATGTATATATAACAATTGACTTTTCTTTATTAAGTGTTTAACATATCTTTCTTACCTTTCCTGTGAAAGCGCAACTTTTTCTACTGCTGAAGTTTATTCATATTCTTGAAAAATCCTTATGATTCTGTTATGTCTGCCTTTCACACAGATTCGTGGGTGAACAGCAGGATGTTTAAATTCTTCCTGTGATTCCCTATTATTATTATTTTTTTCTCTTAGAGTGTACCAAATTAACACATGTCCAAGCATAAATGGTATCTGATTGATTCTTGGTTATTAACACAACACATACCTTTTCACCTTTTAGGCCTGCTTTTCCTTTCAGTCCTGGCAACCCCTGAAGTCCATTTTTACCCTAAAAGGAAATAATTTTTTTAATTAGACATTATCTTTTATGCCGGTTACAGGGTATACACTTAGCAGCAGAGGCTGGACCTAAGAGTGCTAGATTCTAACTCTTAGTTTGTGCACTGGGAGGAGATATGGGACTTACACTTCTATGCAGCTGGCAGTGCACAAAATGTGCCTCTCACCACATCTACTCTGCCCACAACAAAGTGGCAGTAAAGCCTGTTTGGGGGATAGAGATGGAAACACTTGGCAGGCTGCATTTGGATTTGACAATTAAATTACAGCCCATCTTTGTCAGTTTCCTCTGTTTAGTAGCGTACAACTCACTTGATGGTGGCATGCACACTTTCTAGATTCTCTTTTTCCATCAGGAGGGATCCTGAAAGGAATTCCTGCTTGGACACTTACAACAAGACAGCCTGACCAGGACTTTTGGAAGGCATCTCTGACAGGTGAAAGATGTCCAGATACTACCTCTTCTAGGGTACTTCTAAAATATGTACTGGCAGCCTAAAGCAAAGCTAGGCATTTATTCATAGAATCATAGAACCACCTAGGTTGGAAGAGACCTTTAAGATCATCGAGTCCAACCATAAACCTAACACTGCCAAAACCACCACTAAACCATGTCCCTAAGCACCACGTCTACCCATCTTTTAAATCCCTCCAGGGATGGTGACTCCACTGCTTCCCTGGGCAGCCTGTTCCAATGCTTGATAACCCTTTCAGTGAAAAAATTTTTCCTAATCTCCAATCTAAACTTGAGGCCATTTCCTCTCGTCCTATTGCCTGTTACTTGGGAGAAGAGACCAACCTCCACCTCACTACAGCCTCCTTTCAAGAAGTTGCAGAGAGTGACAAGATCTCCTCTCAGCCTCCTTTCCTCCGGACTAATCAACCCCAGTTCCCTCAGCTGCTCCTCATAAGACTTCTGCTCTAGATATTTCACCAGCTTTGTTGCCCTTCTCTGGACACGCTCCAGCACCTCAAGTCTTTCTTGTAGTGAGGGGCCCAAAACTGAACACAGTATTCGAGGTGAGGCCTCCCCAGTGCTGAGTACAAGGGGACAATCACTTCCCTAGTCCTGCTTGCTACACTATTCCTGATACAATCCAGAATGCTGTTGGCCTTCTTGGCCACCTGGGCACACTGCTGGCTCATATTCAGCCGACTGTCAACCAACACTCCCAGGGCCTTTTCTGCCAGGCAGCCTTCCAGCCACTCTTCCCCAAGCCTCTAGTGCTGCATGAGGTTGTTGCGACCTAACAACAGGACCCAGCACTTGGCCTTGTTGAACTTTACACCATTGACATCGGCCCATTGATCCAGCCTGTCCAAGTCCCTCTGTAGGGCCATCCTACCCTCAAGCAGGTCGACACCTAACTTGGTGTCTTCTGCAAACTTACTGAGGGTGCACTTGATCCCCTCATCCAGATCATCAATAAAGATATTAAACAGAACAGGCCCCAATACTGAGCCCTGGGGAACACCACTTGTAACCAACCGCCAACAGGATTTAACTCCATTCATGACAACTCTTTGGGCCCAGCCTTCCAGACAGTTTTTGACCCAGTGAAGAGTATACCCATCCAAGCCATATGCAGCCAGTTTCTCCAGGAGAATGCTGTGGGAAACCATGTCCAAGGCTTTACTAAAGTCTAGGTAGACAACATCCACAACCTTTCCCTCTTCCACCAAGTGGGTCACCTTGTCATAGAGGTGATCAGGTTAGTCAAGCAGGACCTGCCTTTCATGAAGCCATGCTGACTGGGCCTGATCACCTGGTTGATCTGCATGTGCCGCGTAATGACACTCAGGATGATCTGCTTCCATAATCTTCCCAGGCACCGAGGTCAGACTGACAGGCCTGTAGTTCCCCGGATCCTCCTTCTGGCCTTTCTTGTGGATGGGCGTCACATTTGCTAACCTCCAGTCAACTGGGACCTTCCCAGTTAGCCAGGACTGCTGATAAATGATGGAAAGTGGCTTGGTGAGCACTTCCATCAGCTCCCTCAGTACCCTTGGCTGGATCCCATCTGGCTCCATAGACTTTTGTGTGTATATGTGGTGTTGCAGGTAGCTAACCATTTCCCCTTGGATTATGGGGGCTTCATTCTGCTCCCTGCCTCTCTTTTCTAGCTCAGGGAGCTGGGCGCTCAGGGTACAACTGGTCTTACTCTTAAAGACTGAGGCAAAGAAGGTATTAAGTACCTCGGCCTTTTCCTCATCCTTTGTCACTATATTTCCACTCCTGTCTACTAAAGGATGGAGATTCTCTTTAGCCCTCCTTTTATTGTTCATGTATTTATAGAAACTTTTTTTATTGTCCTTAACGTCAGAAGCCAGGTTAAGTTCTAGTTGGCGTTTGGGTCTTCTTTTTTTGTCCCTACATATCCTCACAGCATCTTTGTAGTCCTCATGAGTGGCCTGCCCGTTCTTCCAAAGGCCATAAATTTTCCTTTTTTCCCTGAGTTGCAACCAAAGCTCTCTGTTCAGCCAGGCCAGTCTTTTTCCCTGACGGCTCATTTTTCAGCACATGAGGGTGCCCTGCTCCTGCGTCTTTAAGACTTCCTTCTTGAAAAACATCCAGCCTTTCTGGACTCCTTTGTCCTTCAGGACTGCCTCCCAAGGGACTCTGTCAACCAGGTTCCTGAAAAGACCAAAGTCCACCCTTTGGAAGCCCAAGGTGGCAGTCCAGCTGACCCCTCTCCTTGCTTCTCCAATAATCGAAAACTGTCATTTCATGATCACTATGCCCAAGATGGCCTCCAACCGTCACATTCCCCATAAGCCCTTCTCTGTTTACAAACAATAGGTTCAGCACCTTCCCTAGTCTTCCCAGCTGTGTCAGGAAGCTATCCTCAACACACTCCAGGAACCTCCTAGACTGTTTCCTCTCTGCTGTATTGTATTCCCAGCAGATATCTGGTAGGTTGAAGTCCCCTACAAGTACAAGGGCTAGCGATCTTGAGATTTTTCCCAGCTGTTTACAGAATATTTCGTCTGCCTCTTCATGCTGGTTGGGCAGTCTGTAACAGACTCCCACCATGATGTCTGTCTTGTTGGCCCTCCCCCTGATTCCTACCCATAGACACTCAACCCTATTGTCACCATCATTTAGTTCTAGACATTCATAACACTTCCTAACATACAGGGCCACCCCACCACCTCTCCTTCCCTGCCTATCCCTTCTGAAGAGTTTATAGCCATCCATTGCAGAATTCTAGTTGTGCGAGTCATCCCACCACGTTTCCGTGATGGCGACTATGTCATAGTTTTCCTGCTGGACGATGGCTTCCAGGTCCTCCTGTTTGTTGCCCATGCTGCGTGCGTTAGTGTAGAAGCACTTCAGTTTGGCTATTGGTCCTGCCACCTTTTCACTGGGAGAAACCCTAATTTCCACCTGACCATTCCCAGGCATGGGCAAAATTCCTAAACCATCAATGACCCTCACATATCTGCTGCTACATGACGGTCCTCTTGGATGGTTCATAAAGGGATAATTTACATAAACTATAAATTTTCAGATTAGCCTGTGGACAACCAATGAAAGCTAGTGATACACATTTTAGGCACGGATTCCTCCAGAGTTTAGTGTGTTTTAGTGTTAGTCTTCTGTTTGGATCACCTGATAATGAATCACTGTGATAATGAATTGCTTCTTTGCACTTGGTACTTCACACAGAAGCACTTGGTCAGCACTCAAAGGGTGTAATTTTAAATCTGTTTATATGCCACAGGACTTTCACATGCAAGGCAGTTACTGTAAGACCAAGATGAATAGAGAATAAAAATTATGGACTTTTATGGTGAGGGTTTAAGTTGGTTATTTCTTTGTTTCTCACTTTCTTAAATGCAAAATGAAAAAATGCGAAACTGAAAGAATAAATTCATTTTGTTAGTCAAAAATGTCAAGCCCATCTCAATGGTTATAGATCCAAACCTGCATAGTGTCAGTACTTTTCAGCCTGATGTCATGAGAGGACATTTAAGAATTTAAAAAGTAACTTCTGTTTTGCCATGCTCCTAAGATGGAATAGATAAAGGTACCAATTCAGAAAAGCACCTAAAATTCATATATTTTCCTGCTCTAGGGACAAAAATGTAAGGTATATGATAAAGCCATCGTACAGACCTCCTCTCTGCTTGCTCCTGGCAAAACAATAGCACCAGAGCCATCTTCTTCTCTTAAGATTTTCTGTGTGACAGTGGTAGACTCACTGTTGCCTTGTCCAGTTTCAGTGTCAGCTGAATCTAAATAAAATAATCACTTGTTAATGAGGGACAGTGCAAAATACAACCCACTCAGAGGTATTTATCAGAGCACAGATGCTGCAAGATGTATGAAAAAAGACATTATTTAGTTTATGACCAAAATATACTCCAAAGATTAATATTAGTTATTTCATAACTCTGAAAATGTTAAAAAGAAAGAAAAAAAAAGAAAAGTGAGAATAAAATTATAAAACAAATGTTTATTTTAAGGACAAAGACTGTATTGCATCATCTTTGCCTCAAGCTCTAGTCTAATGGTTGCCTATTTTTCATCTATATAACATAAGAAAGAAGAGGTATGTACAACAGGTACTGTCCAAAGTACGTATGAAATTTAAGTAGAAACATTGTCTTTGGTCTTATTAAGATAACAAGCTTTACTTTTATGTTTTCTAGGACTGTACTGAAATTGTCTTACTAGTGGAGGACTGGATTTCTCAGTGCATTATGCCCTGCTCTTATTACTTTGCTGCTTACACTTGCATCCGTAACACCCTATCAGTGCACTGGGCAGATTCACACCCTTTGCAGGCAATGTAAGTAGGATATAGTAGTTTATTCAGTGGTGATATTCAGTTTTACATGAAAGGCTGTGCTTCACTATAACAGGTCATCAAATTTAATACTCATCTTAAATTCCTTTTAAAGGAGCCACATGGCTCTGGAGCCAGTAGCACTGTTTCCAGAGGTATGCCTCAAGAAGTGCCATGCTTCTCACTGACCTGACAGAGAATTTTTCTCCTTTCACTCCCTCTGCCTAACACTTGCACTTTACTGGAGTGTTGTAGAGTATTACAGCAGCAGCTCCTCAGGTCAGCTTCTTCATTTTATCCAATTATTTTTTTTTCATTTTAAAATATAAACCATAGTTCTGTGACTGAAACTTCCCCACTATAGAAGGGTAAATCTATTCTCAGCATGTTTAACAACAATGACTGAGATAAGCACCTACTGAGGTGACATTAAGGTTCTGGAGCATGTCCAGAGAAGGGCAACAAAGTTGATGAGGGGTCTAAGAGCATAAGTCTTATGAGGAGCAGCTGAGAGAACTGGGGTTGTTAAGCTTGGAGAAAACGAGGCTCAGGGGAGACCTTATAGCCTTCTACAACTACCTGAAAGGAGGTTGTAGTGAGGTGGGAGTTGGTCTCTTCTCCCGAAGTAACAAGGGATAGGACGAGAGGAAATGGCCTCCAGTGGTTCCACGGGAGGTTTAGATTGGAGATTAGGAAAAATTTTTTCACTGAAAGGGTTATCAAGCATTGGAACAGGCTGCCCAGGGAAGCAGTGGAGTCACCATCCCTGGAGGGATTTAAAAGATGGGTAGACGTGGCGCTTAGGGACATGGTTTAGTGGTGATTTTGGCAGTGTTAGGTTTATGGTTGGACTTGATGATCTTAAAGGTCTCTTTCAGTCTAGATGATTCTATGATTCTATGATATTGAGTGAAAAGTGAGAGATGTCTTGAACGGTGGCTGTAGTTGCTACCACTTACCTTTGCTGTTTTTAACAAATTGCAAGTCTAACAGACTGCTGTTTCAAGGACCAAATGTTTGATGTGCCAATTCTTTTCTACCACACAGGCTATCCAAATCCATAGGATTTTGCATTCCCAGCACCCAAAATATGACAATGGCTTTTCATACACAGGTAAATGATGGACTCGGACCTAGAGAACATAAGTGACCCCACCCCCACCCCCCCCCCCCCCAAAAAAAAAAAAAAAGAGGCAGTGCCTTGTTCTTTAAGTTTAGCTGCTTCAGAGGTTTCTTCTGATCTGTGATTTCCAGAGAAATCATGTTCTTCCAAATAAGACAATATTGTTGGGGGGGCTTCCACTGGCTCAGCCAACGTATCTTCAGGCTAAAAAAAACCATAAAATCCCAAAGAACTGTTTAGAGAAAGGGCTTATCACATATTTTAAAGCATGAATCAGTAGATTACCTTCCTCAATGCATAGTAATCAGAACTACCACATTTATGAAGCAAAACAGAAATCCAGATCTTTCCCACTTAATATCTTGCCAGTATCTGTCCTTACTCTTATGCTGCCCTTAGAAACATTAAACTGTCATTGCTACCATAAAAACTGAAATCTATTAATGGCCAATATATACACCCTCTTTCATTTACAAGTTTTTAATTTATTTCACCTTCTATTTAATTTTCCTCTTTACAGTACAGTTCTAGTTTCTGCTTATCAGCAGGTGTCACACCAATTTGGTCAAGCTCTTGAGAAAAACTAGCACAATAGCTTTGAACTCCATTCCTCCAAACCAAGTGATGTACACTTGTCAAACCCATAGAGAGGGAGAAAAAACACAAGGAATGCAAAGCATCACTGCAGGTCTAAGAGCCTAGAGCTGGCTGGTACCCACCCTTCTCCATGCTGGCTGTGGGTGGGCAAGAGGTGGCCATTTCAATAACCTGGTGTCAGCTGCATGCATGAATGTAAAGAGCCTACTCCCTACTGCAATTAGAGACCTAGAGAAGTGCTGTCTCAGTGTAGTGGGGAGATTACTTCATGCAAACCTGCACTTGCAATTTAATTAAAATTTTAAATTTAGTGATTATTTTAAATTTTTAGTTATTATGTTGCCATGGTAACCTGGAGCAGACTTAATGGGACAAGCATCCTGGTCCTGAACCAGGCTAAGTTGTGCAAAATGGCATAATAGGGCTTGCTGAAATAGTTCCTGAATTGTCAGCAAAAGGAAGAGAATCACTGGCATGATTTTTATCCCACTTATTTTGTGTCCTTATAATTGAGGAAAGGCTTCAAGATACTTCTTGTTATTACGAAATATATTGAAAACAGGCTCCATTTGAAGGGGAAAGGAAATCTTTTCCACGGTGGGCCAGATCTGATCCCCACTATAGCTGACAAAAGTAATTTCATTTGATTTCAGTTTTATTTATTCCACTTGAGAAATAAACAAATGCATATTTCCTCTTCTCTTACTTCTCTTACAACTATATACCTTGTTCTTGACACTCTGTGTAGGAATATTTCAATTAATCTTTAGAGACCAATAAACCTTTTTATGCAGCCTGTTTATCTGAACTATAGTAAACTTACAGTGTTAAGCTAGTCATGTATTAGAGGGTTTTGTGTTTTAAAATCCTTAGTAAGACTGGGTCTTGGCTACTTTGAGAAAGAAGGATGAACATTTCCCTTTAAATACAATGTCCAGTGGCTTCCTTCTTCTGATGCAGACTACTAGCCCATACTTCAGATGAATAGCAGAAAATAATTCATACAATTCATAATGTGCTCTATTGTACAGTCTATAAACCATTCCTGATGTTCATTTCTCACTGGGAAGATAAATAGAGCAGCAGTAGGACAAAGATTTAAATGCTTCATTTTGAGAAAGTTAAAAAAAATTACAAAATGGAAAAAAACAGTTGCATATTAGTAAATATCCCAAATCTAACTCTCTGCCCTAGAAAACAATGGAAAAAATAGAGATACTTACTTGAAGATAGTAGAAAAACAACCCAAACCTCACACTACACTCATAAGAATGTAAACTTGATAGATAATAGTGATTATCTGTCTGATAGAATTATAAGAATTAGGATAGTGAAAAAAGTACATTTGTAATTTAGTGAAGTGATTGGAAAAAAACCCACGAACAAAATCTCTTGAAATAATCCCAGTCAGTTTGACATGGAGATATATCTGTGGAATAAAGAAGCAGTATCTAATAACCACACACAAAGGTTAGTGATCAACATCAGCCAATGGAGTTGAAAGGATGTGTCTGGTAAAAGAATGGTAGGGTGGATATTCTCTACTTGTCCACATGTACTCCCTGTGCACAGAGGCAATGGGAAAATGGATTAGGAGATTACAGGTGGGCATTTTAGTACCTTTTCCTGCCTCATAGAAAATAAAGCAGCATGCCCCTGCATGTGGACTGCCCACAGCAGTTTTTCTTACAGAGCTATATTAGTATATTTGTATAGATATACAGAGTAGTATTTGTAGAGCTGCTCAGAAGTCAGTGAAGCTCTGAGACGCACTAAGTCCCTTTGCTTTCCCATCTGCAGCTCAGTTACAGTCTAGCTCCTGCAGAGGAGTGAACTCAGAAGAACTACCTAAAACCAGAGTTATAAAAGGTTATTCCTGCCTCTGTGCATAAAACCAGATTCAGTGTATTCTCCTGCTGTCTTGCCCATCTCAAAAGTTTCCCCCAGAAAAGAATGCTTCTTGGGAAACTCACAGATACTGTTTTCTCCAGATTTTCTGTCCTCTGGTGAGAAGGAAAAGACTTTCTATATCACCTAGACCATCTCTTTGTAGTTTAGGTTTCTTCTTTGACAGTTCTTAGCACCCATACATGCACCCCAATTCAGATACTGAGGACTTTCCTCCTCAGGAAAGGTCCAGAATTCACAGAAAGCCCTCAGTAACAGGAGAGAGAAGTCTGATGTGGGTGCAGCAAGAGCTGGGATCTTAATCACTTCCTTTGAGGTAATAGTAGAAAGAGATATTCCATAGTTTAATCTACATCCCCTGCTTCTTCATTACATGCTGGGGTTTTTTATGTATGCCTTCTGTCAACTCTTGTTTTAAGATTCCTTAACTTGGAACACAACGGCTTCCACATTTTCTTGGAGACAACTGTGCAGCCTAAAAACTAAGTGCTTAGGCTGTACACACGATTTTCAAGGAACGTGGTAGGCACCACATTGCCCAGTTTTAGGAAATAGAAAAGGTATCACTGAGGTATTCACACTGAAGAAGACAAGCCTTCACTCTGTGCCTCTGTAAGAGCCCAGCAGTTCTTCCCAGGCTCTCTGGTATCTAATCTCTGTCTTTTGTGTTCAGAATGATGTTCAGAATGTAAGAGTGGAATTTCTTGAATGTAACCTCTGTCACCACAGGAACAACAGCAAGATAAAGCTTGTGTAAATGTGACTTATGAATCACTCCCTTGGGAAAGAGCAGCACCACTGTAACTTTTTCCATGATGGACTTCATTCTCTTGGGCTAATGATACATTTTCTTTGGTATTCTGTCCACTCTATGTCCAGCCACAGGGGACTTTAAAACACAGAGAGAAAAAATGGCACCCAACCTATGTTACTGAGTCAAGATTCACACAGGCTGCATGGGCACATGGAAGAAATACTGGTTCATAGAATCATAGAATGGTTTAGGTTGGAAGGGACCTTAAAGATCATCTAGTCCTAACCCCTCTGCCATGGGTAAGGGCTCCTTCCGCTAGACCTGTTTTCTCAAAGCCTCATCCAACCTGACCTTGAACACTTCCAGGGATGGGGCCTCCACAACTTCCCTGAGAAACCTGTTCCAGTGCCTCACCACCTATATCCTACTATCTATTCTAAATCTATCCTCTTCCAGTTTGAAGCCATTACCCCTCGTCCTATCACTACAGGCACTTGTAAAAAGTTCCTCTCCAGATTTCTTTAGGCTCCTTTCAGATACTGGAAGGCTGCTATAAGGTCTCCCTGGAGCCTCCTCTTCTCCAGGCTGAACAACCCGAACTTTCTCAGCCTGTCTTCATAGGAGAGGTGCTCTAATCCTCTCATCATCTTTGTGTCCCTCCTCTGGACCTGCTCCAACAGGTCCATGTCCTTCCTATGTTGGGGGCTCCAGAGCTGAACACAGTAGTCCAGGTGGGGTCTCACAAGAGCAGAGTAGAGGGGCAGAATCACCTCCCTTCTTTTGATGCAGCCCAGGCCTTCTGGGCTGCGAGCGCACATTGCCAGCTCATGTTGAGCTTCTCATCCGCCAACACCCCCAACTCCCTCTCCTCAGGGCTGCTCTCAATCCATTCTCTGCCCAGCCTGTATTTTTGCATGGGATTGCCCCGTCCCACATGCAGGACCTTGCACTTGACCTTGTTGGACTTCATGAGGTTGGCACGGGACCACCTCTCAAGCCTGTCCAGGTCCCTCTGGATGGCGTCCCTTCCCTCCAGTGTGTCGACCACTCCACACAGCTAGGTGTCATCAGCAAACCTGCTGAGGGTGCACTCAATCCCAACACCCGTGTCACCAACAAAGATGTTAAACAGTACTGGTCCCATTACTGACCGCTGAGGAACACCACTTGTCACTGCTCACCACTTGGACATTGAGCCGTTGACCACAACTCTTTGGGTGTGACAGTCCAGCCAGCTCCTTATCCACCATCCATCCACCTCCAATGAATGTGTCTCCAATTTAGAGACAAGGATGTCATGCGGAACAGTGTCAAATGCTTTGCACAAGTCCAGGTAGATCACATCTGTTGCTCTCCCCTTATCCACCAAGGCTGTAACCTCGTCGTAGAAGGCCACCA
The DNA here is from genome assembly GCA_008921705.1 of Burhinus oedicnemus. Taxonomy (NCBI): domain Eukaryota; kingdom Metazoa; phylum Chordata; class Aves; order Charadriiformes; family Burhinidae; genus Burhinus; species Burhinus oedicnemus. Next base: position 412,867 of record VFFE01006163.1, read on the forward strand.
AGTTTGTCAGGCATGATTTGCCCTTAGTGAAGCCATGTTGGCTGCCACCAGTCACCTCCTTATTTTCCATGTGCCTTAGCAGAGTTTCCAGGAGGATCTGCTCCATGATCTTGCCAGGCACAGAGGTGACACTGACTGGCCTGCAGTTCCCCAGGTCTTCCTTTTTTCCCTTTTTAAAAATAGGTGTTATGTTCCCCCTTTTCCAGTCAGCAAGAACTTCACCAGACTGCCATGACTTCTCAAATATGATGGATAGTGGCTTGGCAACTTCATCCGCCAGTTCCCTCAGGACCCACAGATGAATCTCATGAGGCCCCATGGACTTGTGCACATTCAGGTTCCTCAGCTGGTCTCAGACCTGGCCTTCTCCTACAGTGGGTGGTACCTCATTCTCCCAGTCCCTGCCTTTACCTTCTGCAACTTGGGCGGTGTGGTTAGAGCCTTTACCAGTGAAGACCGAGGCAAAGAAGTTGTTGAGTACCTCAGCTTTTCCCATGTCCTGGGTGACCAGGTGTCCCATTTCTTTTCTGAGTGGGCCCACATCTTCCCTCGTCTTCCTTTTGCCACTGATGTACATATAGAAGGCTTTCTTGTTGCCCCTGATGCCCCTGGCCAGATTTAACTGTTTCTGGGCTTTAGTTTTCCTAACCTGATCCTGGCTGCTCGGACAATTTCTCTGTATTCCTCCCAGGCTACCTGTCCTTGCTTCCGCCCTCTGTAGGCTTCCTTTTTCTGTTTGAGAACTGCTCCAGTGCTGCACTATTATCCTATTGAAGAGTTTTTTCCTGAAATCCAGCTTGAACCTCCCCAGCTACAACTTGCAACTTTTTTTGTCTGTCTCTACTGAGACAAGTCTGGTTCCATGCTCATTTGTGTCAATTTGTATAAAACTGTGTGGTCTCTTCTGTAAAGACTGCAGATTAAACAATGAGGCACTAGGTTATTGAAAGGTAAAATCTGTTAGTCGATTTTATATTCATCTCTGAATTAAGAAACAAGGACAAAGACAGAATACCAAATACTAATATGCAATCCAGAACATACTTTAGAATCCCCATAAAAAGAATTTAGAACTTTTTACATTTCTTGTGATCAGTGTGTGGATAATAATCAGCTTAAAAATGGCAAAACTCACTTGGAACATTTACTCTCTGATTATTACATTTACTCTGAAGCCAAAAGAACAATCCACATCACTACAGACTGGCCAGCCTCAATTTAATCTCTGGGAAACTCATGAGGCAAGTCCTGTTGGAACATGTTTCTACGCACATGAAGAAGATGGTAACTAGGAACCGTCAGCATGGATCTACAAAGGGTAAATCATGCCTGACCAACATGATTGCCTTATGTGATAAAATAACTGGATTTGTGGACGAGGAGAAAGCAGTGGATGTCATCCACTTTGATTTCAGCAAGGTTTCAACACCGCCTCCCATGATATTCTTGCATCCAAGTTCAGACATTACAGTCTGGATGGGAGAGCAATAAGATGGGTAAAAAAACAGTTGGATGATTGAACTCAGAGCATAGTGTTTAATGGGACATACTCAGGGTCCACCCAGGGATCTGCTCTGTTTAACAACTTTACCAATGACCTGAGGAGGCAGCAAAGTGCTTGCTTGCTCATAAAGTTTGCAGATAATCCTGAAGTGGAGTTGGAGGTGCATCAATTAATATGCTCAGGTGCAGGACTGCCATGCAGAAGGACCTGGACAGGCTGGAGGAATATGCCAACGTGAACCTTATGAAACTCAGCATGGACAAATGCAAAGTCCTGCACCTGGGAAGTAAGAACCCCTTGCAATGACACAGGCTGGGAACAGACAAACCAGGAAGCAGGTCTGCAGAGAAGGATCTGGCCAGCAAGCTGAACGTGAACCAGCAGTATGCCCTGACAGCAAAGAAACCTGTGTTAACAGGAACTCTGGCTACATGTTAGTAGTCTAGGGAAGTGATTTATTTAGTAGTTGTTAGACAACATCTAGAATACTGTGCCTGGTTTTGTCCCCTATTACAGGACAGTATCAATAAACTACAGTGAGCTCAGCAGATAGCTCACAAGACAGACAAGGGCTGGAGCACTTGTCCTGTGAAGAAAGGCTGAAGAACTGGTCTTTTTCAGCCTGGAGAAGAGAAGGCTTATGGGAGACCTAGTGGCAGCCTACCAATACCTACACAGGGTTCATCAATCATATGGAGCTAGGCTCTTCACAGTGGTGCTTGGCAGTTGGACAAGTGACAACGGGCATTAAGTTGAAACAAGAGAGGTTCTGATTGGATATAAGGAAAAACATTTTCACTAATGAAGACAGACCTGCAATGAAGACAGACCAGGCTGTACAGTGAGGTTGTTGCAGTCTACATCCTCAGATGTTTCCAAGACCAGACTGGAAAAAGCTCTGCAAAGTGTGATCTGATCTGACTGATGACCCTGTTTTGAGCAGGAGGTTAGACTATATGACCTCCCTTCCAATCTGAAATATTCTATGATCCTTGATTGTATTTTTATGATTGTTAGTTCATAGAGATGTAGGGTTAATGAAGCAAAATGGATAGTATTGTTCCTGGAAAAAAAAAGTCACACAAAGCCAGTACTGCAACACACATGAAATGGCTTGAACACTCGTGAACCAGCAATGAAAATTGTTGTTCCCTACTTTTCCTTTCTGACGGTGCCTTTTTGACATGCAGAGTAGTTCAGGCTATATTTTTCTGAAGATCCCTATAGATAAGACATGCCAAGGACAGTTTTTGGCTAAATAATTAGTTAGCAGGGAATCCACAGAAAAATTCTTTATGAAGAAACACCTGTTCTACAAATGTTAAACGTGCCTTGTTTGCTGATTCACTGAGGCCTTTTAAGCTGATTCACAAGGCCCATTAAATGGAAATATTCTGAAATAGTGCAAAGAATGCTATCTATTCCTACCGCACAGTACTGAACTACTTAGCAGAAAAACACAAATTAGAATATGCACCATCAACATTGCTAAGCATCTTTATTCACAGATTGCATTTTCAAGTATGACCTCTGACTTCTTTAATTACAGCTCAACATAGCAATTCACTTCAAAGTGCTGATCTGAAGACTTTGTTCAGCTATTTTTCGGAGTAGAAGATAAATAAAAACTTTCTCAGAAACATCTGCCAGTGATTGTTAAATTGTCATTTGTTTTTCTATCTCTTGTTTAATATTTCTAAAGAATAAACCCATGGGCAGTCACTCTGGAAGGCATACAAACCCCATGAGTCTTTTGCATTTAGACATTTCTAATTTGGCAATAGCATTAAACATTTTGCTGAAGGAGACTACATATCTATTGACATGCTGGTATGGCCTTTTGGAGTCCCCAGGCATTTTAGAAAAAATATGTGTATGGTCCAAGGAAATACTCTCACATAAAGCTCTTGCATTTCAAAGAACATAGTTATTTACTGGCCTTTCAGGCTTATGATTAGTTGATTCAGAAACATACGTATCATCATCCATTCTGTGACTGGCTCACACAAAGAGTTACTGTAATAGTAACTGGTACTGCACACAGACACAATGAAGATTGTTTCTACACAGTCCAAGAAATTAACAATCTGGCACCAAAAAAGTGTCTGTAGAACAAAAAAGAGCTATGAGGAGGCTTCTTTCTTTCTTGTTTTCTAAGGGTGATAATCTGCCACATATACATATTTGCTTTATTAACATGGTGGTGTAGCACTTCAGAGAAAGTTATTTGTGTACTTAAAGCCTGATTCAGTTTCCCAGACAATCTTAAAAAAGTTTTAACAAGAAAATTAAAATAACATTGAAACAGACAATAATTCGTGAAGAAATTAAAATAAAGTAAGTGAAGGTATTAGAGCTGAATGGAAAAATTTTTGCAATGACATAATCATTGATGAGCAAGTGTGTCTGAGAGGCACATCAGGGAAAGTTATACTTTGCCTCTGCATTTATGACAACCACAATTTCATCATTACCAAATAATACATTATGTTCTATAACACTTTTTTCTCTGACATTTTTCCTTCTGGGCTTTGATTCTAGCTTGATTATTGAATTCCAGTTAACTGCAGGAAACTTCTAGGTCTTCTGAAGAAGGTGTGACCATTGCTGTATTACCTTGACATTGTCAGATCTTGAAATAACATTTAGGCACCCAAGACTGACCTCACGTTTGGAAAATCAAAGGAAAATGTCACATTTTTACTCCCTGGAAGTGGTATATAGTGATGAACAATGCTGTTACACTTTTAGGTCCCTGTTCATGTAAATCACAGATGTGTTACCAAATTTTTAGCAATGTAACAATAACATTTGCTCATTAAAATAGAAATTTTCTACCTTTTGTACTCTGCAACAGTGAATAATATGCGGAGATTATCCACAGAAACAACATTCTTCTGTGCTGGTTTTGGCTGGGATAGAGTTAATTTTCCTCATGGTAGCTAGTATGGGACTATGTTTTGGATTTGTGCTGAAAACAGTGTTGATAATTCAGGGATGTTTTAGTTATTGCTGAGCCGTGCACACACAGAGTCAAGGCCTTTTCTGCTTCTCACCCCATCCCACCAGTGAGTAGGCTGGGGGTGCACAATGATTTGAGAGGGGACACAGCTGGGACAGCTGACCCCGACTGACCGAAGGGATATTCCGTACCATATGACGTCATGCTCAGTATATAAAGCCAAGCAAAAAAGAAGGAAGGGGGAATGTTTGGAATTACGGCGTTTTTGTCTTCCCAAGTAGCCATTATCACGATGGAGCCCTGTTTTCCTGGAGATGGCTGAACACCTGGCTGCCAATGAGAAGTAATGAATTAATTCCTTATTTTGCTTTGCTTGCATGTGTGGCTTTTGCTTTACCTGTCTTTATCTCAACCCATGAGTTTTCTCACTTTTACCCTTCCGATTCTCTCCTCTACCCCACTAAGGGGGAGTGAGCAAGCAGCTGTGTGCAGTGCTTGGTTTCCAGCTGGGGTTAAACCACAACATCTTGCAGAATGAGGAATAAAAGCCAAAAAGTTTGACTATTGTTGTGTGTAATTTTGAACAGTGTAGTAATTATGAAGATCATTAAACAGAAAAAGCAATAGCGAAATGCACTGAATTTTTTCTGGATAAACTAGAGAAGTTAGATATCCTTCCTGAATTAGCTGCAGTTGTATCCAAATGAGAAAAAGTGAAAGCACAATAAGATTTCATTGGGTTAAATTCTGTGGTGTGATGCAAAATGGAGAGGAGTCATCAAGGCACCAGGTGATTTTGCTGCCATTCAGAAGAAGCCCAGCGGGCTGCAGAAATAAGCAGGCAAGAATCTCCTGAAGTTCAGCAAAGTAAAATTCAAGTCCTGCATCTGGGGAGGAATTACCCCATGAAGCAGTACTGGCGGGGGGCCAACTGGCTGGAAAGCAACTTTGCAGGAAAAGATGCTGGTAGACAAGTGGAAGACGAGTCTGCAATGTGCCCTTGTGGCAAAGGTGGCCAGCAGCATCCTGGTCTGTGTTAGGAATAGTATCACCAGCAGGTTGAGGCAGGTGATCTTTTGGTATTAAGCACTGGTGAGACCCTCATCTTGAGTACTGTGTCCAGGTCTGGGCTCACCAAACATATCGGACCAAGTCCATCAAAGGACCACGTAGATCATTAAGGAACTAGGGCTTTTGACTGTAAGGGGAAGATAAGAGAGCAAGGGCTGCCCCATGAAGAGAAGGCTCAGAGCAATCTTATCAATGTGTACAAAATCCTGATAGGAGGAAGTAAAGAAGACAGAGCCAGACCATTCTCAGTAGTAGCCAGTGAAGGGAAAAGAGACAATGGACACAAATTGAAATATAAGAAATTCCAGTTCTACATCAGAAAAAAGCTACACTGAAACAGAGAGGCAGTGGAGTCTCCACCCTTGAAGAAATCCAAAACCCACTGGCACTGAGCAACCCGATCACTGAGCAACCTGCTCTAGCTGACTCTGCTTTGAGAAGGGAGTTGGACAGGACAATCTTCAGAGGTCCCTTTCAAACTCAGCTAGTCTGTGAGTCTCCGAAAAAACAAGGCAGGCCAAAAAGAGTTTGATGAGCTATATGCAAAAGGCATAAATATTAATAATAGATCTCTTTTCAAACACATCAGGAGCAGGAAGTCAGGTCAACACAGAATTAAGTTGTAAAAAGAGTGCTCAGAAAATTTTAGGCCAAAGCAGGAAAAAAAAAGTTTTTTGCATTCATGTTCACCATGAAAGAGTTAAAATTCCTGCAAAAGAATATTCTTGGGAAACTCAGCAGAGGATATGTCTAAAAGTGAAGTCTTTGTAAGCACAGCACGGGAAACATGCTGATTAAGTCAATGGCCAACAAATCATCACAACCAGTGTTCACTCATGAGTTCTGAAGGATTCAACAATGAAAGAGCTGAAGAATGTGCTATATCAGGGAAATGTGAGCATGGTTTCTGTAAAGTAATTTCTCACAAACCTACTGGTTTTCTCTAAAGGAATCAATGAGAACTTGGATAAAAGAATGCTTGATATAAGCTGCATGGAAAGCTTCATTGTGAGGAACAGACTGGAACATTTCAGTCTGGCACAAAAAGGGAGGGGGGACACATTGTGATAGGAACCTCTAAAATCACAAATATTATGGTGAGTAAGGAACAACTGCTTATTCTGTCTTCCAGTAGAGTAACCACCAAATGAGAGCTGCAGATAGCATGTTCAGAAGGGTAAGCAAAAGGTCAAAGTCCTTCACAAAACATGTCATTAAATAAGCAAAGTAACTCTGCAGCAGGAAGGTGAGGATGGTAAAATTCCCATGGGTTAAAAAAAACAAGGCAAGAAATTAAAGGGCAAAAAACTCAGCTGAGGTCCACTAAACACAAACAGATACACTCCTGGCTCAAGCATTTCCTGAGACAGAAATTGTTGCAGAGTGAAAGAGTATTCCTGGTGTCATATTTATGTTCCTGATCTGTTATTATACTCTTCCCAAAGTACCGGTTGCTGATTGTTGTCAAATATACCAGATTTTACATCTGGCACAGTGCAGTCATTCTTATGGATAGGTGCATGCTGTTCTCACAGGTGCCTTTGGAAGTTGCCACACAAAACTGCTGTCTAAAAAAGTTATATTAAACCAGAAATGTAAAGCAAATAAATCAAATAAATTTACCCTTATGGGAAGATGAGAAGGTGTAAGGACTTCTTGTGTTTCAGAAATACCTTCATGTTCTTGAATGCTGCCATTGCCACTGGTGTCCCCCGAAACCTGTGCAAAACACAATCATGGTAGCAAGTTCATAAAAGTCAGGAAAAAAAAGTACGATCTCCAAGGAATTGGATACTTCAATGCAGAAAAATCTTGTTTGGTTGGTTGGTTGGTTTTGTTTTTTTTTTTTTTCCAGTTGGTGAAGGCTCAGTGCCATTACGACGTTAACTTACTACTTAACAGCATTTCATGAAAATGACCCTTCAGAAAAATAAGTCATAGTTCATTTTCTCAAAGGTCTTATAGACAAAAGAAAATGTTTTTTGAGAAATCACAGTTTTAGGGGCTGTGTAGTCAAAAAAACAGATTCCCACACAGAGATAGTTTTAAGTATGATATTATGTTCCCAAGAAGGAATACCACATTTAGTCTTATGAAAAATGTCTAATGGCAAATGACTTTGAAATCTCTGAGGCACTGAGGACAGATAAAGAAGTGTTTATAAGAACACTCACATAAGGATCATCATCTTCACAATGATCTTCAGTAGCCCTTGGGTTAGATTTGATTGTCAGATGTTGAATTGAGCCCTACATGAAACAACAAAAACAGTTCAAGGAAGTAATATTTTAAGTATCATGTGTGAAAGGGGTGGGGGTAGGGTGTGGACGGGTGGGAATTAAACAAATCAACAAAAAACCCCAGAATTTGTTCTGATTTGCTTGAAAAATGATCTGAAGCATAAAATTTTATGATAATAAGCCCAGTTTAAAAATGTAAATATGTTCTTATGTTTTCCTTTTGCAAAATGTAGAAAAAACCGAAGCTGCCAGAATACAATGACTATTGTGTCCCAATGACAATACAATTGCTACACTGTACTGTTAGTGCCCCAGCTGAAGGATCTAGTCCTAGAGTCTGCAAAGCACTGTCTGCTTTTTCTAGTTAAGAAGTGCATTGCAGCTCCAAAAATGGCATGTGAAAACCCCTAAAAATGTAGACAAAGGATGGGATGGAAATACCAGTTAGTGATGAAGTGGGTCAGGGAGAAACCAGCTTAAACTTTTCAAGGTGGAAAGAAAGAAGATGGATTTTCTGATAATAAATGTTTCTTTTTTCAGGGTTACAAATTATATTTCTCAGCCTGACATGCTGAAGGAGCCGCAACAATTTAATTTTAAACATTTAAGTCCTATTTTTTTGACTCAAAGTGTTATAAGAAACATGTGGAGGACCTTCCCCTTGTTTTGAGATCTCACAGAGTTAGGCATGATGCACATGTAGGACAAAAAGATGGGTATTCAAATCAAGAGCCATCTTACCTCACACACATGACCTGCCTCTTCCTGTTTTGCTGACTATATTTTGTTTCTCTGCTTTTGTATTTTCTGTAGAAGAGAGCCTGAAGAAGCTGACAGATTTAGTCTTTATCTCTAGACGGACACAGAATACTTCTCAGTCCAGTGACTTCTCTTCAAGGAGCTACAACATTTACAACATGCAACAATATCTTGGTTGTGCTCTGCCTGCTGAGTACTACCACAGACACACAGCAGATGTGCTCACTCAGGGGTACAGAACGCCTGAGTCTTGGTAAGGAAAACTGCAACAACTGTTGAGATAAGTAGTATGCTTCACCGATGCTTAATGCCACCGAAAAATGTAAACTCCATTTGTATAGACTGCTATGTCTGACTTTTCGCTCACTCTTTCCTTTCTCTCCCTGTCCCAGAAGCATCGGGAAATTATAAGCTAGAAAGTACTTTTGAAGCAATATTTCTGGTGGCTTCTAGAATATTTCAGAAAGGACCAAAATCTGAGATTCTGTCTTCAATGATCCTCTAATTTCTGTATCTTCAAAGACCATGAAACTCATGTAGTTGGTGCCTCCTGAGTTTGCAGGCAATCTGACATAACAGCTCAGTGAACTGAACCATTCTATTTCTCTCAAAACTTAATAATGGGTGACTCAGATAATGAACCATGTCAGACTAACTGAACAGTTCACTGAAAAATTATACATGAAAGGAGGCACAACCAGACACTTAAGCAGTCTCTTGGAAACGATGCTTTGTTTTCACAGTATGAGTGAATCACATTTGGAGAGCACATTTTTCTCCTCTTGTTCTAATCCGTGGCCCTGGATGGTGAAGGAAGCAAAATGGAGAGCCCTAATGTTTCTGAAGTGTTGCTGCTGGGCAATTACTCCAATTAGCAAAGTCATGGCCAAGTCTGCCATGGTAGGTATGAGGTATTGTAGTCCCCCTTTGAGTCTTGTGCCTGCTGCTGCCTTCCCTGTTAAAGCTAGTTTGCAGAATCTGGCAACATCACTGATTCAGCTACATTTGGTTGTTGTCTGGTTTCTACTTTTCTTTACAAGCACCAGGGCTAGAATTTCCTTTTGTTTATATGAAATCTGATGATAGTTATGTCCTTTTGCATCTGGCAACCAGAGCCTTAGACACACAAATTCCCATTAGCCAGAGCAAACCAGCAATCCATTCAGAGTAATTTCCCAATCTGCTGTGCACTGTTTCTATTTTGGGCAATCAATGTGAACGGTTCTTTTGACACAAACAGAGCTTGAGGAGGAATCAACCATTTAGTTTTCCTAACCCCCCAAAATTATGACATATGATGCATGAAGAAACAAAGGCACAAAACCTTCAGTACACGTCACAATTAATAGTACTGAAGCAATCACAATATTGGCTGAAATGTATGTACTTGATGTAGCATAGAGAACAGCTGAATTCAGTGGAAATACCTTAAAGTGTAATCCATCATGCATTCCTGTCACCATATTTACAGATTTATTGGTGATAATCTTAGCAACTGATCATCGCATATGTGTTTTCTAGGTGGAGTATGAAAATGGTCTCATTCTCTTGAAGGTTTCTCATTCCTACTTAACTAGTCAGGCATTCCCAATACTCCAGGCATCCCATCTGTTTAAGAAAGGTAGCGCCAGCAGGCAGTTTTCCTACATATCCCTTTCCACCACTTACTTGCTGCTAATCAATATATTCCTGTAATTCTAGGTGCTTAGACTAGTCAGATAAATGATAAAAGTATGTTATCCTTGTTGCTTACCAGAGGGAACTCACAACCTGTGAATACACCTGAACTTTGGAAAGAATTTTTTTTTCTCTAAAGTAAAGGATCTACTCAGTTTTGTGCTGCTGCTTTGCTAATTTAGGGAAAGAGATATTAATCTCACAAAATACTGTACAAATTTTGAAGTACAAGGGAAGTACAAAAAAGATGGAAAAGAGTATGACATTTCCCTTTCACTTTGAGAATGAGTCAATGTCACAAATATTGGGAGCTTTCACATTTCTATTTGGAACCTCAGTGGCTGAGAATTCCAGTCAGGATGTATCAGGAAGGACGCCTGCACTCAAGATAAGAAGGCTTGGAAGGCTTGTAGCCGTGGATTTGGCCCATTCTATTTTTCCAAAGCACATGATAAGCTTCAAGTTAAAGAAATGGATAATCTGCCCTTCATAAAAAGGCCATATAAAGTTATGTGATATATTTACTTTGAAATTCCTAGTATTCAAACTGAGCATTGAGCACTGATGACCATTAACAAACCTCTGAGGTTCTACGAACATTTGCATTTTAAGCCAGAGTTTATATATTTCCACTGCCTGAACCCTAGCCAGGCATGGAATATACAAGCTATGTAATTTGTAACCTCATTTGGGGTATAACCATTGTAAGCAGACTTTCTTGGGTACAGAGTACACGCATAAAACACTGAGGCATATGAATTTATCAGCCAGTACTTACTGTGAATTTTTCCAATCCTGTGGCTCCTGCATTACCAACAAATATCCCAGAGCCAGATTCAAATATCAAGGCTTGAGCTGACCTTTGAAACTGAACTCTTTGATATTCCTCACAGTCCATGAACAAAGCAACATCATTTCCCTGAACAGTCACTGTAAACCTATTCCACCTGTTAGTCATCACTGGCACTTTAAATGAAGCAGCCTCTCGGGAGATATGGGAACCAGGCTCTGTGTAGTACGTAATTATTCTCTGGGTGCTGTCATCAACCGGTGAAAGTCTCATTCCCAGGTAAACAGTTTTCTGGAAGGCATCTGTTATTGCAAATAACACTCCTCCACGGTCACTGTTTGGTTTCACTGTAACTACAATAGCGAAATCTCTGTAGAAAGGCAATGGTATTATAGCACTTGTCAATCGACCGACGTTAGCATCTGGACCAAAGCTGTAAGCTGGAAACCCTCCATAGCCGGTGACAAAGTAGACGGAAGGAGGAAGAGGAACGCCTATTAACTCTGTGAGGTCAAGATGTCCTTTTGAGCCTCGCTCTGTAAAGTGTGTGAGAAAAACCATGTTATTTATTCTTGAGGTGCATAGCCCATTTAATTTAAATGATTTAAGAAAGGCCTTAAAAACTGTAATACAGTGTTATAATGCCAGTAACATACTTCTAATACTTTAGGCCCCAGTTCATTCAGGGCTTAAACACATCTAGCTAAGTACACATGCCATTCCCTGTCCTTTGACTACTTGAGATTACTCATATACTAAAGAAAGGCACATGTAAACATTTGGTGAAATTGAGTAGTAACAAGTAGCTCCTGCAACACATTTTTTACTTCAGCTGTCCAGAAACTACAAAGAAAAGTGCTAAATGTGCTTGCAGAGTGGATTCAGTGAAGACTGAGCAACCTTTTGTTTTCTCAAATAAACCGTGATCCTTTACCCTTACAATCTAAGAAGAGAGCAAGAGTTGTCTACAAACAGCACGACACAGCTTCACAAATACAGGATAAAAATTAGAGTGGATTTGCTTTAGCCCTTTCAGTTACCTGCTTCTACAACAGATGTTAGATTTTATTTATGTTCTTATTCCAGATTTATCTCCTTAGTTGCACTATGTACATAACAAATACTATTCAGCAATCAAAATTCAGTTTTGAAACAAGAGTATTCTTGCTTTGGCAAACACACAAAATTAAGTATCTCTGCCAAACGTGCCCAGAGAGACAACTCCTTCCTGGCAATGAAGAAGCAATCGCAACAGCTAAGTATCTACACCCAATGGGAAAGCATACTCTAGCAGTATACCAGAAACAGAACTTCTACAAATTTTCTCCTTCTAAGAAGTAAAAACAAGCAAAAAAAGATATCATTTTTGATCATAATGAGTTATTCGGATCTGAATCTATACAGAGCTCCACTAAAGCCTTTCCTCTCTTTGCAACCTTCTCTAACCTTACATTAAGTTTCTCATTTTATCTAAAAGTCTCAATTCTTCTTACTGGTGTACATTTCCTCCCTTTTGACAATACTTATGTTATGAAGAAGCAAACAAAGTGCTAGGGTATGTCTTAATGTAGCTACATCATGTAAAACTATAATAATTTATAAACTCCAGCTCATGACTACATAACTGATGGCTTTCTCAGCAGACATGGAAAAAGATCTCCATGATCCAAGAAAGTGAGATTTTTAAATCATTTTCTCTATCAAATGCATCCTAGTCTCTCTCTACATTCTTATTTGCTGAAAATCTTCAGATCCTGGGTAAAAAAGAGAATGTATTTGGAACCTCTGTTTTGCAGTGCCTTTCTTTATCTACCTCACACACCAGTCTACCATGGTTCTCAGATAAACTCCATCAGATAAAAAAGTAGCGTGCAAAACAGATGTCTTGTGGTAGAACAGTACTGATGAGGCAAACAGTCCTGAAGCCTCACTAAGAACCGACTGAATTTGCATCTCATACTTCACTTTTCCCCCTTCTACCACAGCAGGTATAAATAACATGTCTGGAAGAGTATCTGTGGTGGTGAGGCACTTTGCATCTACACAGGGCATCCCATTTACATCCACTAGGGCTTCCATTGCTAGTATTCCCAAATTCCTTCCTTGTGATGATATCTCTGCATCAGGAAAGCTCCTTAAGATGATGTCCCCAGACAGCATTAAGCAAAGTTAGCTTGCTTAATGGTCACTTAATTTTCAATACAACAAAGGGAGAACTGATGCCACTCATGGTAGTCTAACACTGCAGACATTTACAGGGGACAGGAGTTAAAACCAGCCCTTCTTCTTGTAAAGTATATTAGGGACAACGGATATGAGTCAGTTCTCAGATATGTTTTTTGAACAAGTACTTACAGAAGCTGAAAACAAGCTCCCAGTCTGCCTAAAAGTAAGCAGTGATGAGACACATGCAATTGGCTCCTAGCTCAGCCTACCTGTCAATAACCAAGTCATCCCCAGATTCTGGTGCATTTCACCCTGAGATGACCTGCATTTTACCAGCAGCCCGTACACTCCAGTCATGGGACGAACTGAAGTTTTCTGGTTGGATATAAAAAACACAGGATGTACACATGTAATTATAAACAACTTTTGCTTCAGAACTTGCAACACCTGATTTCCTGGGATGTGTCCTGCATCATTATTTTCATTTCAGCTCAGTACATCCTGCCAAACTGGAATATCTCAAGTTCTTCCTCATGTGCATAGGACTTATTTCCGCATCCAATACCTGTAGCATTCCTACATCCCTCCACTGCCCCAGTATGTGCTAAAGGATGTTTTCAAGCTGCATGTGCTTGTATTACCTGGCCAGTTCAGGCACGATAATTGGCCATCAAGAAGGAGAAATTAGAAAATTAGACTCACAGCCCTCACAGCTTTTTCTCATTAAGATACTGATGTGCCACTCCCACATCATGAGGTTGGGGTTTTCAAGAATATAATAGGATGGGTGCCCATTGAGTTCTCTGTTAAAGGGCAGATAATGGGATGATACTAAACTGAGAAAAGGAGAAAATGCCCTTAATATGAGGAAAATTATACTGACAGTGCCATCTCTTTGCCTAGAATCTAATCCCTCAAGGGAGACAGTGACCTTCCCCCAGGCTGGAGATCATGGAATTTTCAGAGTTGGAGGGGACCTCTAGAGAACATGTAGTCCAACTCCCCTGCTGACACAGAAATGCCTACAGCACATTACTCAGGACTGCATCCACGTGGGTCTTGAAAATCTCCAGAGAAGGGGACTCCACAGCCTCCCTGGGCAGCCTCTTCCAGTGCTCTGTCACCCTAACCGTAAAGAAGTTTCTTCTGATGTTTGAATGGAACTTCCTATGTTCCAACTTGTGCCTGTTGCCCCTCGTCCTGTCACTGGGAACCACTGAAAAGAGTCTGCCTCCATCCTCTTTCAACCCACCCTTTAGATACCAAGAATAAGGTCTCCCCTCAGTCTTCTCTTCTCCAGGCTAAAGAGTCCCAGCTCTCTCAACCTTTCCTCATAAGGCGGGTGCTCCAATCCCCCAATCATCTTTGTTGCCCTACGCTGGACTCTCTCCAGTAGTTCCCTGTCCCGCTTGTGCTGGGGAGCCCAGAACTGGACACAGTATTCCAGTTGTGGCCTCACCAGTGCTGAGGAGAGGGGGAGAATGACCTCCCTCAACCTACTGCAGATTTGAAACAAAAATGTACAAAACAATTAAAAATTACTATAGAGAATAATTTCAAAGTTATTGGTTATAATGTGACTTTTAATCTTTGTTCCATGATTGATAAGCATTTCCAAGTCCTTCATAATGTGCAGTGTGGATTCATGAAGTATCTTTCAATTTTTAAACTTACTCAATTACTCTAACGGTAATAGCTACATAGGCTGAGTAAGTCCAAATGGAATAGAAATGGAAAAGGCATGACTTGAATACTGCAGACAAAGTGAACTGAAAAACTTTACTTAAAATACCTGATTAAAATCAGGCAAAATAAATGGATCTTGCACTTTGCTCTGAAACCTGGCAAGCTGGTTCTGATGAAGAGTTTGAGAGAGGTTCTTCAGCTGAAATATGCTTCTGTTATTCATTATTCATATGTAGTACCATCCAGGGCTATGTGTTGCAAAGTGGTTTCCATTGTCCTAGTGGCTTTGCAAAGAAATGGTAAAATGTTCTCCCTATGCCAAAGATGTTATAGTCCAGTTGAAATAAATTCTAATCTATCATCTATCATCGGCTGTAGTGATCATGAGAAGATCGAGTTCAGGATTATGTGTAGTGGGCATAAAATGACAAGTAGGGTTGCAACCTTGGACTTCAGGAGGGCTAACTTCGATCTCTTCAAGAAACTGCTTGGAGAAATCCCATGGATTAGGGCCCTAAAGGGTAGGGGGGCTCAAGAGAGCTGGTTGATATTCAAGCACCACTTCCTCCAAGCTCAGGATCGGTGCATCCCTAAGAGCAAGAAATCAGTCGAGGGAAGCAGGAGACCTGCATGGTTGAGCAGGGAGCTTCTGAAAAAGCTCAAGTGGAAGAAGGAAGTTTACAGTAAGTGGAAGAAGGGACTGACCACTTGGGAAGATTACAAGAATGCTGCCAGAGTATGCAGCAATGAAACCAGGAAAGCCAAGGCCTCCTTGGAATTAAATCTGACAAGGGATGTCAAGGTCAACAGGAAGGGTTTCTTCAAGTACATCGGA
>VFFE01006163.1:442467-486844 GCA_008921705.1 Burhinus oedicnemus
GAAGCTGGCAGCCCATGGCTTAGACAGGTGTACTCTTCGCGGGATTAAAAACTGGCTGGATGGCCGAGCCCAGAGAGTTGTGGTGAATGGCGTTAAATCCAGGTGGCGTCAGGTCTCAAGCGGTGTTCCTCAGGGCTCAGTTTTGGGGCCAGCCTTGTTTAATATCTTTATTGATGATCTGGAGGAGGGGGTTGAATGCACCCCCAGTAAGTTTGCAGATGACACCAAATTAAGCGGGAGTGTTGATCTGCTTGAGGGTAGGAAGGCTCTGCAGAGAGATCTGGACAGACTGGATCGATGGGCTGAAACCAACTGCATGAGGTTTAACAAGGCCAAGTGTCGGGTCCTGCACTTGGGTCACAACAATCCCAGGCAACGCTACAGGCTTGGGGAGGAGTGGCTGGAAAGCTGCCTGGCAGAAAAGGATCTGGGGGTCCTGGTGGACAGCTGGCTGAACAGGAGCCAGCAGTGCGCCCAGGTAGCCAAGAAAGCCAACGGCGTCTTGGCCTGTATCAAGAATAGCGTGGCCAGCAGGAGTAGGGAAGTGATCGTGCCCCTGTACTCAGCGCTGGTGAGGCCGCAGCTTGAGTACTGTGTTCAGTTTTGGGCGCCACAGTATAGGAGGGACATTGAGGTGCTGGAGCATGTCCAGAGAAGGGC
Organism: Burhinus oedicnemus; assembly: GCA_008921705.1. Lineage (NCBI taxonomy): Eukaryota > Metazoa > Chordata > Aves > Charadriiformes > Burhinidae > Burhinus > Burhinus oedicnemus. Next base: position 443,128 of record VFFE01006163.1, read on the forward strand.
AACGAAGCTGCTGAGGGGTCTGGAGAACATGTCTGATGAGGAGCGGCTGAAGGAATTAGGATTGTTTAGTTTGGAGAAGAGAAGGCTGAGGGGAGACCTTATTGCTCTCTACAACTACCTGAAAGGAGGCTGTAGCAAGGTGGGGGTCGGTCTCTTCTCCCAAGTAACTAGCGATAGGACAAGAGGAAATGGGTTCAAGTTGCACCAGGCTGGACATTAGGAAAAAAATTTTCACTGAAAGAGTTATCAAACACTGGAACAGGATGCCCAGGGAGGTGGTTGAGTCACCATCCCTAGACGTGTTTAAAAGTTGTGTAGATGTGGTGCTTAGAGACATGGTTTAGTGGCAGACCTGGTAGAGTAGGGTCAATGGTTGGACTGAATGATCTTAAAGGTCTTTTCCAACCTAAATGATTCTATGATTCTATGATTCTATGTTCTGGCAGCACATAAAACATTTTGTTAATCTTTAAGATCAAGAAGGAATCAGAACTGATCAATAAGTTTGCCTGAATCTTAAATTCACAGTGCTTTCTTTAAACACTACCCTTTTTAAAAAAGTCAGATTTTCCTCAGAGACCTGTTACTGACTCTAAAGTCAGTAGGAATGTCCTCATCTATTTCAATGGATTTCAGCTTTGGTCCTGCAATATTTATTCTCTTTAAAAATGCGTGGCTCAGGAGCTAGCAGAATATTGAAACAGAACCCTAAAGTGGGGCACAGCCTTGTGAAAGGGCTACCCCAATCTTCTTCTGAAAGCTCACATACTAAAAAGCTCCAAATGTCTGACCCATGGTTCCTCTAGTGCTAAGCAGCATTTACAGTCACAGCAGCATAACGTAAAACTAACCCATTACATTGCAGTGTAATGCAATTCATGTTTCTTTGTGTCCAATGTGACACTCAATAGGTCACAATAAGGAGCCTTCTTTGCTGGATGCTGAATCAAATTACTGGATCTGACCTGATCAGGTTATCTGTTCTTCATGAACATGAGATAGATGAGTAGTGACTTCTTTCTGTGAGACACCTGGTTGTGGGAGGAATGGTTCAGCTCTGGAAGGTGACAGAGATATTTTCAAGAGAAAGGCTGCACAACCAGCCTTCTCTGAGTTAAAGGACATTCTCAAAGCCATACATTCAGCCATAATCCTGGCTAAGGTACTTGAACAGACAGCAGCAACAGCAGGAGGGAAGGAGAGGAGGATTAGCTAGGAGAGAGGCACAAAGATGTGGGGTGCTATGCTGGTATCTGTGTCAGGACAATAGGGAAATAGGCTGAATGGAAGGGAATACAGTCCTGGGGGGGATTTAGAGAGACCAATGCAGCAGAACTTGTACTTTTGAAGGGTGGTTGGGGGCTCAGAAGGGACAGGGCTTGGGATAAGCAGGAGCTCATCTGAGGTACTCATCTGAAAAGGGATTCAGCACAGGGTGGTAGAACAGAACCTTATACAAAAGTGTAAGTTTGAGCAACTTTACAATTTCTTTAGAAGTACAGAACCATATCCCAACTACTTTCCTAGGACAAAGTCGACACTGAAATGAGTTTTGTGCAGTTCTTGCACTCAGAATGATGCAAAACTGCTATTGCATCCAGCCTTGTTCAGGTAGGGCAGGTGTGTATATTAGAGGGAAAGAGCAAGCTTCTAGGACATCCACCCTCCTAAAGATAAGTGGACAAAGTTAACCTGTATAAGAATTACAGAGTCTGTATTGAATATTGCAGCTGTCCAATAGTATGCACCTGTGGCAAGGTTGGACACTGGCTTTCTGAAATGAAATTTGTGTGGTGTAAATATGTAAACTATGATACGGGCAATATCATTGCCAGCTAGAGGAACAAGTAGCCTTTAATGATTGCAGGAGAGCAGGAGCTTTTGCATTTCACCACTAGGCAGCAACACAGCACTTCATAAATCAGATTGGAGCTTTGGTTTAGGAAAGGAGAACATTGCTTATGAATCACCAGTGTCAGTGTCTGCTGTGTGTGCTCTTTTACATCTAAACTAGCATATGTTTTAATTTCCATTACGTTCATAACAGAACAGATGTGAATTATCACCCTGCCCTTTTTCTTTCACAATGACCTTGGAAATCAGACAAAATACATTAAACTAAGTCTGCTGTGTATTTTCATAGGGAAAAAAAATTACATTGCTGTTCTTATTTTTCTCTTTCCCTTTCTCTTTTTTTGAGTTTTAAGGGAGAAAATTCTTGCAAGGCCATGACCAACAGCCTCATTGACAAAATACATATTTCTAAGATGATGAAGACAGTTTTCTTTTAAAGTACTGGGAGATACATCTGACACTTTCCTAAATTTAAAATTTGTGTATGTCAGCAGAGAGACTCTGCCCACATGTGGAGAAACAGACACCTATTTAAAGACACTGACCTGGATATAAATTCTCATGCCATATAAAGAGATTTAATGGGAAGCCAGGATAAAGAACAGTTAATCAGCAACTCCTGCAGTTGCTCCTGCTGTCTTTGTTAGCCCCTGTTTCCACTACAAGGTTTTGTCTTTGGACCAGGGGTGTAAGAAGGATATGAGTAGATTGGAATTGTGGGTTAGAATTCGCTCCATGAAATTTAGAAACATTCACTGAGAAATGCTCCCTCCCTCCTCACATCTACCACACCATATTTCTTAGCTCAATCAAATGATTGGAAACACTACCATCTCCCAATATTTCCCATGAGTAATTTAGCATGCCTTTCCGCTTCTCCTCTGACACTGTGAATAATCCAGGATTCTCTCTCCTGTCAGAAAATCCTGTTCCTGACCATCACTTGCACAGTCAGTGCTGCTGTAAGAAAACAGATGTCATGCTCCCTGCTCATACCACTTTCATGACATCTGTTCCATCACAGTGTTAGGAGCCAGAGGCTTGCCTTCAGGCCAAATTTGTATGCTGTGTGCAGTGTGGTCTTGCAAGCGAAGCCTCAAGCCTACCCAAGAACAGCCCCCTTGGGGGTTGCCTGCAGGGAATCTTTGTGTGGGACATGAGAGAAACAAATAGCTGATATATTTGTGTAGTTTCTACAGTCTGGCAGTCTCTGTGTGATGGAGGCTGATACATCTATAGATCATAAGAGCTTTAGGCAAAGCTTTATGAGACCTTCCACGAATCTGAGAGTGGAAAATCACTTAATTCTAGGTCAGGTTAGGTCAGAACAGAAAAATAAAAATATTGCAGTAACTGGGGTTTGGGTTTTTTGCTTTTTTTCTGTTGTTGAAATTAAGGGCTATGGACCTATTAAGATAATGAAAATTAAATGATTTTTTTTATGCATCCTTGGCTCTTACACAGCACTTTGAGACCTGGTGGATTGTATTCCTCTCTCAGGTGACAAAGCTATCCATTCTTTTATGTTAAGCAACAGAAATTGATACTTTGTTACTAAGGTTTTACTTTGAAGTCCTTAAGAGGACTTCTGTTGTCTTCTAGGAGCATCCCTTTCATAAATGTTCTTCAGTTTATATACCTGACATTTATTATTGCTTTTTATCCTTCTAAGTATATTCTCATATATTCTCCACATTATTGGATTTAGTAGCTAATAGATTTGATATTATAAAGGGCAAGGATTCAGAGAAGTTGAAAAATGATTGTGAAGTAGATGATATGGGAAGAGTAAAATCTAAAAATATGTCTTTTATTGGACATTAATATTTCTTACAGCTAAATGCTTTTATAAAATGAACGCACCAGTAAAAATATAGAAAAAAAAATCAGCCAATGTAATCCTACTTCTTCCATCTTCCTTTTCCCAAGAATTTCATTTCCCAAGAGCTACATTACACTCCTTTTATATCAGTGTAAATCACATATGCTTTTATTATGCTCATGTCTTTTCATTTCCCCAATGAATGCACTGAACAACCTATCTTGAAAAGGTCATTTCTGGTACAAAAAGTTCTAAGTTAAAATCCTGGCTGAAGTCCTAAGTGAAAAACCTTCTTGTTTTAAACTGACTCATTAGTATAAATTATCATGTCCCACACCACACTGTTAATGGCAGCCTAGGGCCAGACAAAGCTTCCACAGTCAGAAACAGTATAGGAGAGTACAATTTGCAGTAGTACACTCAACTGGCCATGAATAAGAAACTGCTGTGAGCAACAGAACTGCTGAAGCCTTATTTTAACTAGAATTCTGACTTGTGATTGAATTCTGCTGTTGGAAAAGCGTAAGCACTCACTAAAGCTTTTCCAGCATTTAAAACATCTTATGCAAATTTGCTGGTTCTCCAAACACTCCCTTTCTTAGTGGAGACACAAATAGCACTTCCCACCCTTACTCTGTTCCTGTTCCATGAGACATCTGAGAACTTAATGGCCATCAGGCCTCTGTGTCTTTGTCAAATTTTGTGCGTACAAACTCAGACTCAAAGCAAACTCAGAAATCGTTGCAGAGACACGTTGCAGTTATATATGCCTCGTTTCCTTGTGAAACCAGGTTAAACTCAATGCATCACTGTAATACATGCCTACAGCTCTTGAACACAAATACAGCAGGCTCTTTCTTCTTCTCAGTGGAGTAACTGCTTTTACTACTTATAAACCACAGATTTCCCACTGTGGACCTCACACATGATCTTATGCAACAGTAAACTAAGCAAATACACTTTTAGCTACACAACTTCATAAATATTTTGCAAAGAACCTATTAGGGGAACTGTTATCTTCATTAAGAAGAGCATAAAAAGTTTTCTTTAGAAGAAATATGAAATAAAAAATAAGTCTCCTTGAACTTAGCATAAGACATATTAATGGGATGCTGGATATAGATATTTCAGACTTTGCACCCCAGTTGTATAGGAGTAAATCAGTGTAGTGACTTTACTTTCACTGGCTTCAGATGTGCACAGCCTCAGACATTACATTATTCATGTTTTGGGAAGTTTCTCCACAACCAGAAATACTACATGTTCAGGATAACCCCTCAGGCCACCTATACTGGCCTTACTGCTAGCTCTGTTAGATAGCTCCAAAAAGACCAATATGCTCATGACAAGTTCTACAAACAAGATTTATCATAATTTTTTACTTTAACCCCACACTTTTAACTGAAATAATACCATGGAACACTAATAAACTAATGACTTTTTTCCAAAAAGGTGCCATGGAGAAAGTGACCATGCTATGAGATGTATTATTCCAAGTAGATGAAGACCAGAAGTCTTTCGTCATGGTGTAGCCACATTTGCAAGCACACATTCGCTCCCCCCCCCTCATCTTTATCTGCCCACATCACATGACCCAAAATGCAGTCTCACGCATTGAGAAACTTGAGAGAGCTAAGACAAACTTTTTCTATGATTCAAAGCTACATTTCCCTTGTGTTATTTCCAAGGAAATATGACAGGAGCAGTATGACAACATTAGAATAGCCACTTGGATCAGATATTTCATCAATGTAGTGCACTATTTTAATCAGACTATAGCATGTAAATAAGATTTTATATGTATACCAAAGCTTGAGTTATCTAGCTATGACAATGTTGATCACTGCCTGGCGACTAAATCGGAGAGACTAGATTGTCAGGGAGATCATAATTAACAGTAAGATCACTGACTCAAAGTGAAATAGTAGATAATCATAGAATCATACAGTCATAGAATTATTTAGGTTAGAAAAGACCTTTAAGATCACCAAGTCCAACAGTTAACCTAGCACTGCCATATCCACCACTAAACCACATCTCTAAGTGCCGCATCTAGACATATTTGATCCAGGGATGGTTGCTCAACCACTTCCCTGTGCAGTCTGTTCCAATGCTTGGGGTTGCACGGGCTTTTTGTGACCCAAGTGCAGGACCCAGCACTTGACCTTGTTGAATCTCATAAAATTGGCCTTGGCCCATCAATCCAGCCTGTCCAGATCCCTCTGTAGAGCCTTTCTACCCTCAAGCACATCTCAAGCAGATTAACAGTCCCACTCAACTTGGTGTCGTCTGCAAACTTACTGAGGGTGCACTCGATCCCCTCATCCAGGTCATCGATAAAGATATTAAACAGAACAGGCCCAAATACTGAGCCCTGGGGAACACCACTTGTAACCAACCGCCAACAGGATTTAACTCCATTCACAACAACTCTTTGAGCCCAGCTATCCAGGCAGTTTTTGACCCAGTGAAGAATACACCCATCCAAGTCATAAGCAGACACTTTCTCCAGGAGAATGCTGTAGGAAACCATGTCCAAGGCTTTACTAAAGTCTAGGTAGACAACATCCACAACCTTTCCCTCTTCCACCAAGTGGGTCACCTTGTCATAGAAGGAGATCAGGTTAGTCAAGCAGGACCTGCCTTTCATGAAGCCATGCTGACTGGGCCTGATCACCTGGTTGATCTGCATGTGCCGCGTAATGACACTCAGGATGATCTGCTTCCATAATCTTCCCTGGCACCGAGGTCAGACTGACAGGCCTGTAGTTCCCCGGATCCTCCTTCTGGCCTTTCTTGTGGATGGGCGTCACATTTGCTAACCTCCAGTCAACTGGGACCTTCCCAGTTAGCCAGGACTGCTGATAAATGATGGAAAGTGGCTTGGTGAGCACTTCCATCAACTCCCTCAGTACCCTTGGCTGGATCCCATCTGGCTCCATAGACTTTTGTGTGTATATGTGGTGTTGCAGGTAGCTAACCATTTCCCCTTGGATTATGGGGGCTTCATTCTGCTCCCCGTCTCTGTCTTCCAGCTCAGGGGGCTGGGTACCCTGAGAATGGCTGAGACAAAGAAGGCATTAAGTACCTCAGCCTTTTCCTCAACCTTCATCACTATGTTTCCCCCCCGCATCCAATAAAGGATGGAGATTCTCCTTAGCCTTCTCTTTGTTGCTAATATATATATAGAAACATTTTTTATGTCTTTTGCAGCACTAGCCAGATTAAGTTCTGGTTAGGCTTTGGCCCTTCTAATTTTCTCCCTGCATAAACTCACAACATCCTTGTAGTCCTGGGTTGCCTGCCCCTTCTTCCGAAGGTCATAAAATCTCTTTTTTGCCCTGAGTTCCAGCCAAAGCTCTCTGTTCAGCCAGGCTGGTCTACTTCCCCGACGGCTCATTTTTCAGCACATGGGGATGCCCTGCTCCTGCATCTTTAAGATTTCCTTCTTGGAGAATGTCCAGCCTTTCTGCACTCCTTTGCCCTTCAAGACTGCCTCCCAAGGGACTCTGTCAACCAGGGTCCTAAACAGGCCAAAGACTGCCCTCCAGAAGTCCAAGGTGACAGTTCTGTTAACCCTCTCCTTACTTCTCCAAGAATTGAAAACTCTATCGTGATCACTATGCTCAAGACAGCCTCCAAACACCTCATCATGCACAAGTCCTTCTCTGTTTGCAAACAACAGGTCCAGCAGGGCACCTTCCCTAGTTGGCTCACTCAGCAGCTGTATCAGGATGTTATCTTCCACACACCCCAGGAACCTCCTAGACTGTTTCCTCTCTGCTGTATTGTGTTTCCAGCAGACATCTGGTAAGTTGAAGTCCCCCATGAGAACAAGGGCTAGTGATTGTGAGACTTCTCTCAGCTGCTTATAGAATATTTCATCTGTCTCCTCATCCTGGTAGGGCAGTCTATAACAGACTCCCACCATGATATCTGCCATGTTGGCCTTCCCCCTCATTCTTACCCATAAATACTCAATCCTATCATCACCACCATTAAACTATAGACAATCGAAACACTCAATACATTTTCCAGCTTGTTAGCATTCAGCTTAACATCTCTACTATCATGTTGAATTATTGAACTAATTCTTTTGTCTCTGCAACCTATTGCCCTCAAGAGCATACCTCCACTGATTCTATACAATGTGGATTAATCAATAGAGTATATCTAGTATAACTGAATCGTCTATTAGATTTTATTCAGGATTTAAAGTTTTATGACCAAAGGGAAAAAAAGCGAACCTTTTTTTTTTTTCACACAAGGAATATATTATGTTTTACATCTGTATGACCAAAAATAACTTAATTTCCTCCGGAGTATGTAGAGAAGAGCAGAAGTCTTATTTTTGGTGAATATTACATTTTTAGTTCACTCAAATGTTATTTGATCCAAGAGCTGAAAAAAAAAAGACAAAAAGATAAAAGTAGCATACAGCAGTTATTCTGAAGACTTAATGCTTGATATACAGTTCAAAGTCTTTCCCAGGTGAGTCTCAACTGTGTGCTATCCCAAACTTGAAGAATATAGCTGATATGCATCTGTATCCAATATTTATAAATCCATTAAAGTGTGTTGGCATGTTGGCTTTCTGCTTTTAAAAAGTTAGTTGACAAAAAAACCTTGTACTTTTGGATTAAATTCCACAGGTTACTTTCTGAAGGCTATTATTGTTGTGATGAGAAGAAGAAAAAGTAATGTCCTTAGAATGTATTGCATTTTTGTTGATTCTCATTTGAACTGAATATTCAGACAGTCAAAAAAAGAAATAATAAAAACAACAAACCACAAGGTTGTTGGCATTTTTGGCTTTGATTATAGGCTTTGCTCTTTATTTTCACTGTCTGAACCCTCATTTTTGTTGAAAGATACTGGTTTCACTAATTTCACTGGTGATAAGCATAGATGTGTGTTAGTAATAACACAACTATCTAGCATAAGATTTTAATTATGTCTGAACTAAAGCATGCACGCTGATGTGTCAGGACTTCAACAGAAGTCTTCAGGTAGTAGTAACAGGTCTTCAGGTAGCACCATGCAGGCTAAAGGCTAACCTTTCCAAGTTCTGAGCAGTGAGTTCTCCAGATCCTTTCAGTTGTCTGCTCTCACCTCCTTTTTCTTCCACTATAACTTGGAATCACTTTCCTCCTCCACCATGCAATATATAGTCAAATATGACTTCATCTTTGTTCTGACTTTCTATAGCAGCTTCTTGCCAAAAATGCTGGATGTGCCATCCAATGCACCGAGCTCCAGCTTCAGAAGGCATTTTTCAAACCTTACGCTTTTTGAAAAATATTATAGGTAGTCCTGTAGCCCTATTGCTTGAGAACATACCACAGCTTAGTCTTGTTCTGTGGCATATGCTGTGCAAACTACCACCAGACCTGTGAACACTAATGAGCTTGTATAAGACCGACAGGTATCAAAGTCTTCAGTCTCTTCTGAATGTATCATTCTTGTCAACAAAAATATCACAGTAATCTTCCAAACGTCTACCTCTGTCTCTCCTGTTCCCTACTTGCATTTGCACAGCTATCAAGAAAATGTAAAGTGAATAGGACCTAGATATTCCCTCTCTCTTATAATTCTTTGAGAAGAATATTAAGCTTATACGGGTTTTTTTGTTTTGTTTTACAAACTGTCCTAGTAATTGAATAGTAATAATTTTCTGATCATGCACCAATTAGTATGACCGCTTTGGAATCAATCTATTCTGCTGGCCAAGGTATTTGAGAAATAAGTATATTCTGTAACTGAGTAGATTACCCTCCTTGCACATGTGTATGCAGGCATGCATACAACATTTGATTGTGAAGGAACAATATAGCTTCAATTAAGGTCACATTTTCAGCTTGACTTCTATGTGAGAAACCTAGAAGCTGATGCATGTGGATATAGTTTTGCTAAAGTGGTATATCTTCATAAATCCATTTATTGGAAACTGCACTGTCAAATCAAAACTCATCCCTTGGAAAAAATATATCTTAAGAAAAGACCAGGTACCAGAAAATGTGATTAACAAGAGAGAAGCAAGTGGAAAAATTCAAAGCTGTCTTGGTCAGTCGTCCTTCAAAGTTAATGGTTCAATAAATAAATGTGGGTTGCTTAAAAAACAGCTCCCTACATCACAGTTTGACAGTGGGTAGCTTCACCGATTTTTCACTGGCATCCAGCAGGTCATAAAAGTCCTGTTGACAAAAAACTTAACACATTCATGTTCATCCCCTGAAAGCCAAATGTTAGGACTTCTGATGGCACTCAGTGAGCTTTGACCTTCTTTTTACATGCTGCTCTGTACGCCAAATGCAGCAGTAATAAAGAACATTCAAGTAACAGCAGAACCGTATTGTAATACATTAAACCTGAAACAGTTCTGAAAATTGAAGAAGAAAGATTGTTTTTAAATCAGTTTCTTGGTTCTCAAAAGCTCTGTGGTTGTTAGAAAAACAAAGTAGTGTAACTAATTTTCAGATTGGGTGAATTATGGTAGCTCTGCTGTTTGCAGTACTGCTGTGAAAATTTTATGTAATACAGCAGCTACCCCCAATACCCAAACTGAGACTCCACAAATGTAGAAACATATGGTTGACCGTAAAACCAAACTTGTGCTAATCAGTTATTTCATTACTTTCTTGTTTAATCATCACTCTCTTGTTTAAACGCTAAATATGTTCCATAGAAGCATGAATTACAATTTTACATGATTACTGGAGCTGAAAGTAGAAGGTATAACCAGGACATTGAAATTCACAATACAGAGATTGAAAGTATCAATTTCCCCACAGCCTCCCCCAAGAACTTTTGCATAAATATTAACTTCCTTGTGAGCCAGGTCAATTCCCAGTGGTCTATCTGGCAGCTGCATCGCTTGCTTTGGAATAACACCAAGGAACTAGCTGATACAGGCTATGGGGTCCTATGGAGCGGGGATTTATGTTATTTTAAAGTAAGGAAAATAATCATGAAATTATTTTGGTTTATAGCATGCAACTGCAGAACTTCAGACTTAACAGGGCAAGACATTTATCTTGGGTCTGAACGGATGTCTTTTTCTGCAACTGAAATTTTGTGGTTCTGTTACATGACTGCATAGCCAAAGTCACAGAGATGTTAATGTATTTGGCTACATTCTCATATCTGGTATGTGGACATCTGCAGTGACCTGAAGTGACCTGGCAATTCTGATAAGCAAGAAAATAAAGACAGGTTTTTAAAAAAACAATGAGTATATATCTAGAGTTGTGTCCCAGCAGAGGGGTCTGTGCTGGTCTGAAAGGGAACCAACAGAAAGATACACATTCTGACTCGGAGGAAAAACAGTGTTCAAAAGAAATACCAGAAATACTGCCACTATCTTTATACTTCTGTCTTGCTTTGTAACTTTTGGTGGTTAATAGTAACTGCTATTAATTACTACAAGTGATAGCTACTTAGTAATACAGTTCATGGCAGCAGTCTGTTAATAACAAACAAGTTACTTATGAAGCAGTGTTGTATTTGAATGGCAACATAATATATGTAGTTAAAAAAGGCTGGGTGTTTTCACCATTGTCCTTCCTTTTGTGCCTGTTCCTTGCCTTCATAAACACTTTTTGAGAAAGTGGTACCCTGGTCCACTGGTTTGGTCACAGTGGCAAAGACTTCCTTGTAAGCAAAGGAAGAATGAGTTAATATGGAACCAGACAGAGCTTCTTTATGTATATACACATATTTATACACACACACAGAGACATATGTGTTTTCCAGAGGAAATGTGGCTACAGAAAAGAGACCTTGGGTCCTTTGAAGCCACATATTTCTGTAGCTATTAGAGGCAACTTTCTCAAAGGAGTGTCAAGGACCTGACACAAAGGACCTTATTATTATATTCTTATTAATGTATATAAATTCCAGAAGGGAGGGTGCAAAGAGGATGGAGCCAGGCTCTTTTCAGTGGTGCCCAGTGACTGGAAAAGAGGCAATGGGCACAAACTGAAACACAGGAAAACCTCTGAGCATGAGAAAATACTTTTTCAATATGAAGGTGACTGAGCACTGGCACAGGTTACTCAAGGAGTTTGTGGAGCCTCCATCCTTGGAGATATTCAAAAGCTGTCTGGACATGATCCTGGGCAACAGGCTGTAGGTGGCCTTGGTTGAGCAGGGGAGTTGGATGACCTCCAGACGTCCCTTCCAACCTAGACCATTCTGTGCTTCCGTGATTCTGTGGTTCTGTGACGAAGAGACAGGATTACAACAGATGGTCAAGCCTACCTTTACAGTTCCTTCACCCTTTACCTCCAACCAGAACTGATTCTAACAGTACAACAATTGCAGAACAATTGTGCATGTGTCTTGAAAAACAAAGGGAACAGAAAGTGTTGAAGCACAACATTTTGCAGGAGAGGAAGTTAAATTCTTGAAGGACAAAAAGGGTGACAAGGGATCCAGATAGGTCAAATTGTAATATATATTTAAAATTATCTATATCTATTAAAAACTATCAATTAATAGGTTCTGAAGTATTTACTTTTTCCCATTTTTTCTTATTCTTTCATTTCAAAATATTTTTCATCATGAAGAGAGCCACTGATTGACTTCCCACTTGGAAGTTCCGTTTTATTTTCAACAAAACATACCACCAAGGAGAAATAGTCTAAAAAAACAAGGACTGACTAACTCTTGTTGTGCAAACTGCCAGACTGTGCAGGTAGTTAACCATGACAGTGGGGTGATGCACCAAAAGTGTGCAAGACTGTACTCTGCTCTCAATCAATGCTGCTGAGATACATGTGTATATGCACATTTTTTTTAAACTTAACTTATCCAGTTGTGACTTTATAATGGTAAAAATTTTCTTTCTAGGACTACATGATCCAAAATGCACAAGTATAATAAATTCATTCAAATTATGCAACCACTCTGGAATCTCCAGAAACATTAAAACAGTATGTGGTAACAGATTTTTTCTGAACAAGAGCTGCTCAGTCTAGTTTTGAAGCAGTTGGTGAAGTGTTTGCTAACAGCAGTACCTTATGCTGCTTGATCCAGCTTTGCCTATGTGGCAGCTACAGATATTTCAGACTAGAAATTGGATATTTATTGCTCATTTATTTCCATTAAGACAAGTCTGAAATAAGCACTTGTATTTGTACTTAGTCCAGTAGTAGGACAGAATGAAAATACAAGCCTAATTCTCTGGCATGCTTGCAAATACAACATAGGACCAAGGAGATGTGGAGCACTTGAAGTAGGAATGGTTGTGGTTTACTCTCTTGGAGAAAAACAAATAGTGGACGCAAGGCAGAGGAATAATATGCTGAAAAGCAAGAAAAAAAGCACATGCCCTCCACAGACAACTGGAAAAATAACATACATCCCTTTGGAAATGAAAATTGATTTTACTGATGAGTCGTTAACTGCTAACAGAACTGTAACATTTACTTACCGTATCCACTAATGGAATTAACTAACTGTGCCATTTTTTGAATGAAAAAGAGACTTCATATAGGCCAGAGAAAGTTAGTTCAACAGGGATTGCAAATGCCTTGTGAACACTAATTATTTTCATGCACCCATTTTATGGATTTTTTACAACAGTTTTTTTAATTAAGCTTTTTTAATTCATGAAAGCAACACAATAAAATTGTTATGATGCACAAGGAATTCTTTTAAGAGATGCATTGATGCACATTATTTCATTGTAAAATAAAACACGAATCCATGCCAAATGTCTTTGGATTATAATCCTGGGGTAGTTTAATAATACAATAAATTTAGATTCCAGGGTTTCTGGAATTTTATAAAAATATCATCACCACCTAATGTTAAGGCAGATTGTCTAGTTTAGCTTTTTATAGACTGACTTTACAGTCTGCAAGGAATTGTTTGTTTCCTCACTGGTACTATAAAGCCAATAAGGTAGAATTAAGCCTCCAGCATTAAACTGAAATTTGTGTATTCCTGGACTGCACAGTTCTAGCACCTTTATCTGGATCAGATGCAGGCACACAGCAAAATTTCATCTGAACCAGTGAAACATCCTGCCAGACTGATATCAAATAAATACTTTTGCATGACTGGATAATGCACAGATGAGCTATTAATGATTGTGGAACCACATTTTTTTTTGTGGTTCATAATTACTGAAGCAGAATACATTTCTATAGCTTATTCCTAAAACAGGATCTAAATTTAAAAAAATTTATTCAAAAATCTTCGGTGTTGTTCAACACATCTTAAAATACGGTCTTAGAACTTTGATGATTTGTCAGCCATGTTTTAACTGAATACTTCCATAAATTGGACAGCTCTTGGAAAGCTACTTATTCTACTTCAAAAGATATTGATCACACTATTATTTTCCTTTTTCATAATACAAAAATGTTCTTGCATCCATCTAAACCTTGATATGCTAATGGTTATTCAATGATACAACTGAATAGACTGGATTTTGACAATTTTTAAGCCAGTTTGGTGACCTTCCTTTAATCCACTCACGTGAAATGATCTACAAATATCTCCCTCCTATGTTACAACAATTTGAAAGACAAAATTACCTACTACAAAATCCATACATAAACTCTCCAGACTGATTCTTCTATTTTACATTAAAGGGTATAAGTGAAGACTTCCTAGTCTATAAATACTTTAGCCATTTTTTTCTATGATGGAAAATGAATATAGTATGAAAAAGATGGTTTCTGAGCATCCAGAAAAAGAAAAGTGGACTATACTATTTGGGAAGTATAAACAGCAATTGCCTCTTTTATTAGTCTGCGTGACTCATGTAATTATTAATTTCTGTATGAATAACTGTGTTATGTATCTTTGTCACTTTTTGTGATGCATGTAGAAATATTCCAATATTTCTGACTTTTATATCAGTGTTTTTTGTGTAGGGGCATAGTAAGAAAAAAAGTAATGCCAGATATGTGTATTTGTTTATCTTTCTTTCCAAATCATATTTTGATATTACTTCGCAGCTTGTTTGTTCAATATCACAATTATCTTTAATTCACACAGGCCTACTTCTATGTGGAATTATAAATCCTTCAGCTCATTCAGAGGATTGGGTCCTGACTGCTGAAATTATTCTACTTAGCCGACAGACTTTTCCTTCAATTTCAATTTCAATTCAGTCCTTTCAATTTCTTTTCTGTTGAAAACTGTGAAATCTAATCAAGTCCACAGAAGATTTACACATTACACATATTACTCCATCATTTATATATTGATGTGCTAGGAATATTTCCAGAGTTCACTCTCTTCAGAAAAGAAACAATGCTTTACGGAACACACACAGTTTCAACTTTTGGAAATTTAGAGCTAGGGAAAGGTAAATTGAAACCACATTTGAATACTTGTCACATTCTTCTACTTAATTTCCAAGAGGATCCCAAGCTCAGAGAGCAATCAGATTAATTGCATGCCTAAACATGATCCTTCTCTACTTTTTTCTTCATGTTTTTGTAATTTCTTCATACATATTTATGATAGTCATGCTCCTGACAAGAAGTTTTAAAATTCCCTTCATTTTAAAGGTGGAAATGAGTGGGAATTTATTGCTTAGCTTCTGAATCAAATTCACTTAAGACAAAATGTGTTTTAACTCTCAAAATGAAGCCCAGAAAAGTACCGTCTGCTAAATGTATCATCTAAATGCAGCATCAGTCAGCATCATATCTAAAACATGATTACAAAATAAAAGGACTTTTTTCAAAGCGCACACTGCTTGACTGTTTTCTTTATACAGACTGCTCTAATGGCTACCTTTCTCTTTCTAGTTTCCTACATTCCATAGGAATTTATTTCATTCCATACATTGATCAATGGAGTTACTGTTTGAATTACAGCAGTCTGGATTCACTGTATGTGAAAGATGTTTTTTTAGGTGCATACCTTTAAAAAAATCAGCCACTGCCATGTTTTAACAATTCTTCTGTGCAGCTCCACTTTGTTTGTCCTCAGCTTGCTAAGGGTTATGAAAGGCCATGAGGAGTAAAACTATTTATTTGAGAATCACATTTAAAAACATTTTTAAGCATACATTTTGCAAATCATATTTAGAATTGAAAGCAGTCAGAATTCTATGCTTATTTAATATACTCTCCAGACACGCATTTCACAACAAATTGTTTTCGAATGAGTACATAATGTAAGAATATCTGATTAAAACATAATTAAAAAGTAGTCCCTTAAAATAATTACTTCATTTGTGTACCTAAAACATGTTTATTTTTCAATCCTTTCTCTTCAATGCTAACACCAGAACTACTGTAGATAATAAAACTAGATAGAGCTCTTGTTTCTTCCTTGGTCATACAGTACAAACGCTTCTAGCTACAGACTCCAGACTCCAGTGTTATATCAGGGCAGAACTGAATAATAGTGTACACAGAAGAGAATGACATTACCAGTGCTGCTTGCAGGATCATCTTCCCAAGAAGCATGATGTTTTGCTTTCAAATGCCAGGCTATAGGCAATGCCATGTATATCAACCAGTTAGAAGAGTTAAAAGATTTATCTCCAAGAAGGTACAACACATCTAGGAAATTCAAGGCTAACCAGACAAAGCCAAAGCTGATCTGATCATGGTCATGACCCATTTGAGTGGGAAGCTGGAACAGACTATCTTCAGAGTTCCTCTCCTTCCAACCTGCATTTCCATGATTTTGTTTTACAGGTGAACAATCAACTTTTACAGCTGTCATTACTCATTCATACGTTACTGTGAATATCATTGGCATTTTAAAGGAGACTAGGAGGTAACAAATCTGCTCTGAGAACTTCAAGGCCACACTGTGCAAACTTTTATGCACACACTTGAAGTCAAGAACATGTTCCACTGATTTCCTAAGGAAGCAACATGCCTTTAGAAAAATCTTGGAGGAGTATAGTAGTGTTAGACAGCATTTCTCTTAAAGAACATACTTTAAAAAAAAGTCTATAGAAAAGTACATGAGGTTGAGAGGGAAGTTTAAGCAGCAAATGCTAGGAAAATGGGGTGAGTAGGAATAATAAAAAAAGAAACATGGAAGATGTCTCAGGCTTCTGGGCTGCTGTGGAAATCCCTGCCATTAATTAATGGTAAATATCAATACTACAAACACCTAAGCATTCATATAGCTTTGCTTGCCATGCATTTTCCATCCTACTAATTTTTATGGGCATAATCCTGGGAACTTTGGAAGAACTGCTTCCCGAGTTCTGCTTCTGTCAGTTTCAGGAGATATTGGACATTTTCAAGCCTCTTCTCAAGATATCAGTAGGCTGCAGGATGGTGGGTTTTTAGACTCTGGTTCAGAATGCCACTTGTTCCCTTTGGGACAGGTCACCCCACTGATGTGAATACTCATGTTTATAAAAGCAGGGACATGCTGAAATACTCTCCTGAACTGAGGCTGTGCTATCTTCTTATTCATAATCATCTCATTATTAGCAAAATAATGTGAAATTTGCAAAACAGATCCCTGACAATCAAAACCAATGGTGTGGTTAAAAGACCTTTTAAGAAAATAATAAAGTTTTCCTCTGTTATATGGTGCTGATGACATTTTTCTTTTCTGGCTAAATTTATTTTGAATTCACATCCCATTGAAACTTCACATAGCTTTAGCAAAAGAATCCTACACATGGAGCTCTAGTTCCTCCTGCTTGTTTCCCAGGCTGTGTGCATTTCATAGAATCATAGAATGATTTGGGTTGGAAGGGACCTTAAAGATCACCTAGTTCCAACCTCCCTGCCATGGGCAGGGACACCTCCCACTAGACTGGGTTACTCAAAGCTCCATCCAGCCTGGTCTTGAACACTTCCAGGGATGGGGCACCCACAACTTCCCTGGGCAACCTGTTCCAGTGCCTCACCACCCTCACAGTAAAGAATTTCTTCCTGATATCTAATCTAAATCTACCCTCTTTCAGTTTAAAACCGTTACCCCTCCTCCGGTTGCTACACTCCCTGATAAAGAGTCCCTCCCCATCTTTCCTGGAGGCTCCCTTTAAGTACTAGAAGGCTGCTATAAGGTCTCCCCAGAGCCTTCTCTTCTCCAGGCTGAACAACCCCAACTCTCTCAGCCTGTCTTCATAGCAGAGGTGCTCCATCCCTCTGACCATCTTCGTGGCCCTCCTCTGGACTCACTCCAACGGGTCCATGTCTTTCCTGTGCTCAAGGTCCCAGAGCTGGACGCAGTACTCCAGGTATTTGTGTACAGACACTTAAGAACAAGAAAACAGAGTGGAAGGGGGTCCATCTCGAGTTGTCTCTTGTATCTCTAACCCTGCACCCTTTGCAATCAATCAATTGCAAAATCAGAAAGGAGTCAATCTCCTTTTCATCTTCCCTCATGCAGCACAATCTGCTTGCCAGCTGGGCACAAAGCCAGCTGAATATGAACTCGGTTCAGTTTTGGGCCCCTCACTACAGGAGGGACATTGAGACACTAGAGTATGTCCAGAGAAGGGCAACAAAGCTGGTGAGAGGTCTAGAGAACAAGTCTTATGAGGAGTGGCTAAGGGAATTGTGGTTGGTTAGACTAGAAAAAAGAAGGCTCAGGGGAAACCTTATCGCTCTCCACAACTATCTGAAAGGAGGTTGTAGTGAGGCGGGTGCTGGTCTCTTCTCCCCAGTTATGACAAGAGGAAATGGCCTCAAGTTGCACCAGGAGAAGTTTAGAATGGATATTAGGAAAAATTTTTTCACTGAAAGGGTTATCACTCATTGGAACAGGCTGCCCAGGGAAGCCTTCCCTTCTCCAGGCTGAACAATCTCAACTCTCTCAGCCTGTCCTCATAGGGGAGATGCTCCATCCCCCTGATCATCTTTGTGGCCCTCCTCTGGACCCGCTCGTGCAGGTCCATGTCTTTCTCATTCTTAATTTTATGCTTTTGAGTATTCTGACTGATTGTAGACTATCATCAGGTGATTGAAATGCTGATAGTGGCATACTTTTAGGCTGCTTATTTTTTATCTACTTCATAGACATCACAGAAATGTTTTCCCTTTGATTAACTGCTTCTTATGTAACTTCTTGTAACAAAGACAGCAATAACAATATTCAAATTCCTGCCCAGTCTGGCTTTCCGTGCCCAACCAAATTCACAAAATATAATACCATTTAGTGAAAAAAGAAATTCTGCATTGTGGATCTGGATTGAGCTCTTTGGCCATTATTGTGCTAAAGGAAAAAGCTATGGGATTTGCAGTGCATGGCGTATTTCTGTCATTTGAATGCAATTAAAATTGTTTGTGCACTTCTTATAAGAGGTAGAAACACAAATCAGCTCTTAATTCCACCAGTGATTTCACACTTCCCATGATGTCAGCAAAGAGAGATAGAGAGAGAGATCTCACAGACTTCTGGTTATCTTCATGGGTATTATTATGCAAACAAAAGAAATCAGTTACTTGGCAAATTTCATGAGTTAGATTTTCATTGCAGATAATAGAAACAGAAAAACTTGAGACTGGTCAAATCAATCTCCCCTTCAATGTTTATAAAGTTTGTAATTTAAGACAATTTTTTCTTCTTTCTTCCTCAAGGCCCAAACTTTTATCAGGACTTCTGAAAACAAAATTTTGCACCAAATTCACAAGCTCTCCATATAGGTGGTTGAAAATGCATTTCTGTGATTTAGAGCTTCTATAAAAGTCCTTTCAATACCAACATTTCTTATAAGGTTCCTAGCCATTTTAAAATTTTTTTGTGTGTTCAAAAATTTGTATGTGTTCAGTACACCAGGAAATCCATATTCATCTGTGGAATTCATAGCAATTTTTAGAGAATATTCAGAATTATGTTGGACAACCTCCAATTTCTGTGCAGTGAAGCCATCTTTCAAACAGTGTGTTGACCCGAAAGTGTTGCCTTCACTGCAACTTCACTGAACATTTCCAACTCAAGCACAGAATGACTGAACCACTCATTAGTCATATAAGAGTTGTGTCATAACCCAGTCGCTAATGTTGAAGAGAATGTTGACAAGATTCAGTAAATTCCATCTGCCCTTACTTTTTTCTTTGTGCAGTTTCCATTTTCAGGGCTGTGCTGGGTCTTCATGATGCTACTGTGGCCTTACCACACTGCATGCTGTCTAGGATCCAAGCTAGCAGAGAACAGCAAATATTTCAGTCCCTCTGGTCCCAGTTTTCCATTGCTTTTGTATCTTTTTAGCATTCAGCTTGCCTGTATTTTCTTTTCTAGCAGTAAATATCACGTACAGCTACTCTTGTTATTCAAGTACATAGCTTCGATTTTTTTTTTCCCCTAATTGATGTGAGAAGGAATTTTCTAATCAAGTGAATTTTCAAAAAACCACATTGATTAAAGATTTTTAGAAAACATGTTAATGTCAATAAACTTCTCCAAAACACAAACGTGCTTCTTTTGACAGATCTGACATACTATGTAAAATTGGATACTAAACATAAAACTATGACTGATTCTTTCAATTCACCTGGATGTCTAGAGTTCATGGCTTCCGGATAGTCCCATAATACAGAATTCCCCAGAGATAGGGACTTCATGACTTCCAAAGTTCTGCCTTCAGCTCCACAACAAGAAGCAAAGAAGCCCCGAGACTAAGCTGGGAGCTGGGAAGACCCATCACTTGGACCATTAGAAGCTGGACTAACCTTGACTTCAAAGCAAGGAACAAGAAAATCTCAAGAGGTTTTTCTATCTTCCTCACCTTTGAGCCAGCATCCCTAGAAGACCTGAATCAAATGTTATGAGAATCTCATGGGACTTCTATGGCGGGTAGCCCCACTGAGCTCTCTGCATCTTGTGAATGACACAGAGCTGAGAGTTTGACTCTCAGGAACCACAGCTGAACTGTGAGATGTTAGAATAGGTTTCCAAGGCTCAGTACCTTTTCAGAATTTACTGAAGAAAGTGACAGAATGTTGAGAAAATTTCAAAGTTTCACTTTACGTTCTAAAAAACCCAAATTATTGCTATTATTATTTTTAGGAGTGTGTCAGAATTGCCTAAGGAATGCAAATGCTGACTTTTGTCTAGAGCAATGGCTAAATCTATAGAAAGCTGATTCTGCAGCTTGCTCTCACTTTTGCAGTCTTTCCAGAAGGAAACTTGTAAACAAGGCAAACAAGTCTTTTTAAGGAAGGCAAAGGTAGAAGCTAAAAAAATTTATGTTTAATCATAGCAGGTTTGCCTTGGCCTTGGCATAACTTCAAATGCAAGGATATATCGAGCAGTAATGAGACCCAATTTGGTCTGCAATAGAAAGAAAAGAGGTAAATAAAAACCCTAGCGTAGCCTCAGCAAGCAGCAACTTTTTTCTGTACTCTATGAGTCATACCCTGTTAGCAACAAAGAAGACACCCACTTCCTATCTCACAAGACATCTATTTGCTTCAGTCTTCAGTGATGGCTGGTACTCAAGGCAGAGTACAAGAAAATCTGAAATGAACAATTACAGAATAGACTGCCCATAGGGAAACCTAAATCCTTCAAATCTTGCAAAATCCTTGCATGTTTTCTCTGACCAGCTTGTGCCTAGAGGAACAAGCGCTGTATTCCTTCCAGAATTTTAAAAAAAGTCCTGCCCAGCTCTTGCACTCATTTTAGCATTCAGTCCATCTGACTGAATGTTGATGTAGGAGAGTGGAAGGACTAAGTCACTATTACAAAAAAGTTCATTTCCTTTAATAGTAACTGGGGACCATCTGCTACAACCAAAAATCATTAAAAGTTGACAGGTATCCAAAAGCAGTTTTCCTTCATTAATATCTGTAGATCAACTGCTGCTCTCTGTGTCACACTTGTATGTCTTCACTCTGAGTACACAGAGCACCTCCCCTCACAAATGTGCTGCTTTATAGCCAGGGGTTAGAGGTGTTACAGAAATGCCTAAGAAAATAAAATTACTGTCTCTACACAACGCATTGCAATTAAGTTTTCTTGAGAAGAGTTACATTCAAGTACTGAAAAACTGCATTCAGCTCGTTGGAATTCAAAATAATCAGGGACAAAAGACGCCAGTACCAATACTGAGAAAGTGGAGGGCAGTTTCACTGGAAATGATCTGGACTTCAATGTAAACTGTCAATGTTCTACATACACAGAACTATGTGTTTGAGCAGCTGGCTGTAGCATAAAATGTTTTAATGTAGAGAAAGAGCAGGCTGGAACCAGTTATAAATAACTATTTGTCTCTGAACAATCTGGACATTCCTGTATGCAATTCCTAACCTACAGTTTAATAAATGACAATTACAACGGACTTTGTCAGCCCCTTGGCACAAAATAAAGACACCATGAACACAGACAA
Organism: Burhinus oedicnemus; assembly: GCA_008921705.1. Classification (NCBI taxonomy): domain Eukaryota; kingdom Metazoa; phylum Chordata; class Aves; order Charadriiformes; family Burhinidae; genus Burhinus; species Burhinus oedicnemus. The sequence continues at coordinate 465,081 of VFFE01006163.1, forward strand.
AACTGATCTCTTAAATACTTAAGATTTTGCAGATACAAGGCTGCTGGGTTTTGTCAGACACAGTAAAGTAAACTTGAACCGCCTTTTTTTTTTGTCTGCCAAGGAAAGAGGTTCTCAAGAAGCACAAGCCATTTCACCTCTCAAACTTCTTCTGTTGGCCATATTAAAATAACAAACATGAGGCAGCAAAGCTAAAAAAAAATTACTGCTAAGAGGAAGACAACATGGTTTTCTCTGGACAAAATATCATGCATCTAAGTGTAAGCTATGCTGCTCCAAAATCATTATGTGTCCCACACAACTCTCACTAGCTTTTCTTGGTAGTCATTATGTTAGTTATTACATCAATTACTAATTTTCATGTCAATAGTTAAAATGGCATTGAAAATCCAGAGAACATCTCATTCTCAGTTTTGGGAAACAGGCATATTTTTCCTCAGTGTGTAGGCATAAATAGACCAGTAAAAATATGATGAGAATCCCAGGACCCAGAAAGAATTCATCATCCTCAACAACAGAATAACTTCCAGCATATCTACAATACAAGCTGAATAAAAGAGGGAGATTTGCATAGTGACATCTCTAAGCTTTTCGATCTCCAGATCATACAATGCCCACGCTACCATGGGGCTCTGCTCTGTACGACAAAGCCTTACAAACCTTCCTACATACCCTAGGTGTGACAAAGTTCAAATGGAGCAATTGCACCAGGGGTATCACAGTAGGATCATCCATTAGGGCTTAGATTCCTACAATTCTGCCATTTTATATATGACAAGAATTGCTGGTGGCACACTAGTGGTTGCACCATTGCTTCTGTGCAACAAAGTCACATAATATGCATAGAGGAATAATAAGGCTACATCCTTGAAGTGAAAGCCTGAATCAAAAGAGCACACAATGTAACTATGATTCTCTGTGAGAAAAGGTTAACCACGTCATCAGTGATGTAACCACTTCAGCTGTGGTAAAAGCCAGGAGGAGCTACTCACTATTCTGTAGCCAGGCAAATAACCAAGACAGTGCTCTCTACTGTATGTTAAAATCTGAAGACACCTCAGTTACAAAGACGTTCATTTCCAGAGCAGGGACAAAGGTATTATTGTTTTTTGTCAGCTGTAGGTCTCATGCATTTAACACCCCCTGCAAAAGCAGTGCTAAGAAGCTACAGCAGGGTCTCTTCTCACTCTTCCTTTTGACAGTTGCCTTTAAACTGAGGATCTTGCCTTTGGTCCCTGGCTGTGCTATGCTGCAGCTCCAATGTAGCAATGTCCATGTCTAGCCATGTATCCTGCTGATCCAGACCCAGACCTTTACCCACAGACTTGAATTCCTGGCTTGACATTGGACTTGCCTCATCACTGTGGACTTGTGCAATGATTTGGACTCTTGGCTGAACTTGGTTACCATCAACAAACATACTCCACTCATTTTCCTTTGCTACCATGGAACTGTGCCGTTGTTGGTGAGGTCACTTGTTAACACAGTTGGCTTCCAGCTCCCTGACCTCTAAAGAGCAGCCTGCCTTTGGTGCTCCCTGACAGTCTATACCTGCTATCAAAAAAATAAGAATTACAGTAACAACTTCCTGAGTATATATTTGGAGTACATTCACCAAATGGTTTCTAAGTGAAGAAAAACTATGAATGAAAAAAATTGATTCATGTAATCAGGTGTCAAAATTTTCTTGTATCTAGAGAAACATAAAAAGTGTTGTCAGATTAATATAATGCCACAAAAAAATTTGTAAGGCAAGAGGTTCTTAGTCTTCAAAGACAGAATTCTGCCAAGTAATTCTTTGTAAGGTCATATAGCTGTAAATATTTAATGAGGAACACACATAAGAATTTATTAATTATTTATATCACAACTAAGACAGCCACAAGTCTTTTTCCAGCAGTGATTGATTTCCAGTTTGTATTTGTTTCTGAGTTAAAATTATGAGAAAGTAGTATAGACAATGGGTGTACACCTGTGATAGGTTTGATTGCATTTTATAAATTTGTGGTAACTAGGGGAAGAAATATGTGTTGGTTTTCTTAATCTTCCCACATACTCTTCTTTGCTTATTCAAGCCCTGATCCTACAGTCACTTATGTCTGTGACTAACTTTTAGCAGCATAATAAGCCCCAGTTTCAGCAAGGACTTCTTGCCTGCTTAAAGTTTAAAATGCACATAAATATTGCAGGATGGGAACCTTTCATAATGTTCAGTGATTATCCTAAATTAGAGTGCTGTCTACTTTCTGTGACATATGCATATGTATATAGCAGGAATAACACAGAATCAGGACAATAAATCACAACTTAGCTCACAAAGTCACCAAAAATGATATTTTAGGAGTCTGGCCCATGTAGGAGAGAGTCCTCTGGGTCTGAATTATTTTTTGTACATTTGAGGTAAACATATCTGGCAGAGTAAGAGAGCTTTTTGAAATAGTTAACTCCAGGTAACAAATTATGTCTTGGAGTTAGACAGAAGGGAAATTCTCCTCCATACTCTTCTGTATTGCAAAAATGAAAATATATGTAAACAGAATATCATGAAAAGGCAATTGATCTTATGTATTATATTGATCATGCTGGTGATATCATTAATAATTTTGGCAAACAGTTTTTCATTTTCTGCCTGTAGACATTTTTCCATGCTCAGGACCTGATTTTTTTTTTTTTTGAGAAATACTTCTTGAAACTAGAGACTTCTCTTTTTCTATTGAGAGTTTAACTTGTGCAGTAGCAGAAGGACAATAATCCAGGAGGTAATGTCATCATAGTCACTGTAGTAATAGGTTTGCATGTATTAATGCAGAGGTACATTCAACCTCTGTCCCAAACAGCTAAAGTTGTTATTTCATGGAATTTTCATGGAATGACTAGGAATTCAGCTACAGCACCTATGTAATGCAAAGCTTATTTAAGTCACTGGAGAGACTTTCATGGACTTCTGTGGGTGCTACTGCATATGTCAACTGCTTATGGGATACGCTGTGGTTCCTCGTGGCCCAATGATTCCTATGATGGATTTCACTTTCAAATTAAGTTGTAATTTGAGGCTTATTCTTTTGAAAAGAGACTGCTCCAGTTCCCCATTCTTAGGGTACTGGCCTCCCCATTTCTCTACTAGAACGAAAAGAGGAGGCTATTTTAGATGTATCAGGATTATTCAGCATCATGCTGCTGAGCAGAAAATATGGTCCATGATGAAACAATACTTGAGATTAACAGACAAGTGAGGAGGTTAATAAGTCCTTCTGGGGCAGATTGATGGACTGGACATGAGGTGGTCGGTCAGATGCTATAATAAGCACATGCCTGAAGGCCTCCTTTCCTGTGAGTCATTTAATACTACTATAGTCACTGCGGTAGGGTCTTTCTGAGGCAGGGTGCAACACCTGCAGAGAAGGATGGACCACAGGGTTTGTGGTCAGTATAGTATGCCTGATCATGAGTCCCTGAAAGGATACAGAACAAGAAAGCATTTAACATTTCAAAAATCCTTCACCTCTACCCTCCACCCACGAAGAAGGGAGGACAAGAGGATTGTTTACTCAGCCTTATGATCAGCAGGACTATGAGGACAGATGAAAAGTCAGAGGGTTACAGTAATATATTCCTGTGTTCTGCTCCAAGTTTTTTTGCCAAAAGCATTTTACAGAACTTCTAAACAAAACAAAATGAGAAAGGGAAGTGGAAAGGGAAAGGAAAGAGGAAGAGGGAAAGGGATGAGGGATAAGGGATGAGGGATAAGGGAGAACAGAGAAGGGGAAAGAGGAAAAGAAAAGGGAAAAGGGAAAAGGGAAAAGGTACATTTTTTGACACATCTTTAGACAAATATGTAAAGTGGAAAAGGAGTATTTGATTCCATGCAAATATTGGGTTTAATGTAACTGATGGCTGAATTAGTGTAAGCAGCCAATCAGCTCTCTAACTTGTTCTAACAAGCTTCAGAAACAGCAGTGGATTAAGACAGCCAAGCATGATCCAGGTCTTATAGCATTACCCATACTTACTCTCCTGATCTTTAACTGCTCTTTTCTGTGATCATGGGCAAGTCACCGAGAACCAGATTCACAAAGGAATTAGGTATGTGAAGTCCAACTTTAAGTTCCCTATTTAAAATCACAGAGAAAAATAGTTTAGAAGGGCCCTCTAAAGGTCATGTCGTCCAATCTGCTGCTTAGTACAGGGTTAACCTGAAGAAGCAGGTTGCTTAGAGCCTTGTCTAGTCAAGCTTAGGATACCCACAAGCATGGACATCTCACAAGCTCTCTCAGCAACATCTTTTAGAACTTAACTGCCATAATGGTGAATAAATTTTTTCCACTTGTCCAATCAAAATTTCCTTTGTTGCAACTTTTGACTGTTATTTGTCCTTTTGCTCTGTTTTATCCTCTGAGAAGAGTCTGACTGTCGTCTCTATAGCCACCCATGTAGTGAAGATGGGGCCCACATCATCACCTTACCCAGGAGTGGAAACTTCTTGAGATACAGGGTGGCTGAAGTAGTTTGCGAGAGACACTTAGGGTTTACAAGTCAACAGTAATAGAATATTGAACAAGAACAGCTGACAAAGAGGTGATGCACCAGTAAGGAGAGAAAGGACGCCAGTTATATATACTATATACTCCAGGCTAATCTAGCTGCTTCAAGAATGCTTAAAGAATGCTGAAGAATGCTTAAAGTTTCTAAACTGAACTAAGAGAGGTCCATTTTGGGAAATTGCCAGATAACATGAAGGTGACCCTCAATCTTTAGGCTTTCCCTACAACATACAAGGTGTATTTTAAGCAATCTGGCTGTTGAGATCTCTTTGTGCCATGACCATTACAGAGTATATAGAGAACCATCTGTGGTCTGTCAAACTGGTTCACTTGCACTTCAGGAAAGATAAATGCATTAAGACCAAGATCTTCCCTGATCCTTGTGCAGATGCGTGAGGATGTGGAGAAAAGTGATGAGTGTCTCCCCACCTCTTCTGGTTTCTGAATGCAAAGTCTGCTCCTTCTACATACTTGGAATCAAAAATGGAAAGGTCAAAAGGAGTTTGAGGCACACAGTTGTCCCAGCTTCCTCAGTAGGGAAATAAACACTACCTACCAACCACTTGGATGATGATGTCACTCTAATAGACTGTTCTAAGTGACTTTTCCATTATGGATTTCGGTCTGCATTGTTTGTGTTGCACTGATCTGCATTTGAAGATTTATCCATAAAGAAGAGAAAACACAGCAGAGCAAAGTATTCAGACAGGGGAAAAATAATTTTTGTTCTTATCTAGTAAACATATGACACAAGGATAGTGTAAGTAATTACTTCGTTAATGTTTCCAAAATACTTCAATGTATGGCTACACTATTGTAATTATACACAGAACAGATGGCAAGACAAGGTGTACACGTGGCTTTCCCCATAGCTGGCTCAGGGATTTGTACCAAATAATGCGTTTATTAGTAAAGTTTTGTTCTGCTGACTGACTAAGTAACTACATTCATGTAAGGAGCTAAATGAGACACTGACTTCTTCTGAACACTCTTTATGGGAATTCTGCAATGTGTATGGAAACAATATATCTTGAAATAGGATACTTAGGATAAAAGTAACTTCAGCATCCCATAGAGCTGCTAAGTAGGTATTCATTTAACATTCGTACTGTAAATAATAATCAGGGGTGTCTGCATTAACTCCTAGTTGGAGCAGCAGTCTTTTCGCACTGATTACATCTTTTTTCAGAAATAAAAAGCAACTTTGATCAACATAGAAAAAATCAGTTTTCTGAAAGGTAATACTTCAAGAGAAATTATGAAAACCTCCTTGCTGCACAATTCAAAGCTGGTCTGGGCAAAGCAGTTAAAGAGTTGCCACAATTCTATCTTTTGAAATTTTGTAAGAGAAGTCTAAGAAGGAGCTACAATGCTTCAGGTCACCAGTGATTTGTTTATTTTCCCACTGAGAATGCATCCTTTAAATTTTAAGCATGTTCAGATTTATACTGAACACCACCCCCACTCATCATATCTCTGGGCCAGGAAATTGGCATGTGGTACTTGTTTGTCAGATTCGCATCTCATGATAGATATATGTTTCACTATAAGCGGATCAGAAAAAAAAACCCAAACCAAACCAAAAAAACACCACAGTAAGAAATACACATGTAGAGTCAAGGCCTTAATTATCATATAAGGCCACCTTAGCGGTACTTTGAGTTCAGTCAAGTATTGTGTTTGTTAAGAACAAATGCAGTTATACACTAATATATCATATATTATAGAACTCTAATTAAAAATGTAAAACTCTTTCAGATAAGTGTTTTTACATTAATGCCATTTCACTACAATAACTGATAGGCTATTTTGATCAAGAGCAAGATTTCTTCAGCTGAGAAAACTTGCATGTGTCATATACCTTTCCTGTAATTGCATCTGAAGGAAAACTAGAGACAGAAAAAGAAAAATCAAGCCATGTGTGTTAAACCACATTCGCAGCTTGGTTTTTACAGTGAATAGGAGAAAAGGGTTAGATTCATACATACACACACTCACAAGGACCGCAAAATGGCAGTACTACTGTGGAGCATTCATTGTAGATGAGTGGTTCCTCTCACCAAGTCAAGAACTATGTTGATTTGGCAAGGTGTTGAAACAGATGGAACTGGAACAGTTTGTGAAAAGCTGAAGATTAAGAAATGTTAACACTTTGGCCCTCTGAGAATACAAAAGCATCATATTCACATAAGTGATGCAGTGTAGTAAGTTAGTATGCAGTTAATCAAGGTGGGATGGCAGAAATAAAGATCCACGCTGTGGAGAGACACTGTTCCCTCACACCTCACTCTGTGATGCAGCCAATGGACTAGCAAGGAGGATTATTGAGTCTAATCAATGGATACTTTGATGTTAGGAATTCCAAATATGAGATAATTCCTAGAAAAGCCATAGATTTTGCATAATTTTCCCCTCATTTTCTTCACCACTACATACTTTGCTTTGTAGACAACCATATACATGTTGCTGCCTAATAATTAAACAATCTATTAGTATATGTGTTTTGGTTGTCCACAACAGCCCTTTGCCTCTTGAAGATATACCTTCTAATGAAACATAACAGTACTGAGCCAGAAGTTTTCTGTGGGACAGAAAGAAACACAAACAGCAACAACTCTAAATTAACGTATTGCAAGAAACAATGTACACTGCAGTGTACGCTTGACAGCTGTTAGTTATCAAATTAAGACATCAAACTTATTATGATGTAGTATTACATATAATGGTGGGGGAAAAAGGACTTGATACATACTGTCATCTGTTCAGCTTCTTTGGCACCATCAAGGAAGAGAGAATAATGCATCTAGAAAAGCTACATAGTTCCTTTCCCACCCCAAACAGATCTGCTCTTTCTAGGTGCCTGTTTTTCCCATGAGCATGGCTCATAGCTCAATGAGTCTTAAAATTTTTGTAGGGATCACTTTTAATTATGGGACCGCATTCTACCTGAGGTAAGTTTGTTGTCAGGTAGTTATTTCCATTAAAAGGCATTTTCAGTTTGGTTTGTTTAGCTTTAGTGAGGCAGTTCTGACTTCTTCCAAGGCAATTTTGAGCATCTGTTGGTCTTCTTCCACTATTGTGCTCCAGGACAAAACTGACATCACTTACTTTGTAGTCCATAAAAATCATGTAGTGTTGCCTAGTTAGAGAGCTTACCTAAGTAGAACACTATATAATGACAGTCTGAGAAAATAGTGCTTCCCAAACAGAAACTGAATGCACGTAACAGATATGCTCTGAAGTTTCGACGACACTTTGTTGAAAAATCAAGTGGAAAATACTTGGAGCAAACTGTCCTCCACCATCTTCTTTCCTTGGAAGAAGTGGGAAGCACTTCTTTTTCGTGTACTTATTTGTTCTATACATACATGTTTGGATACATAATTGAAGATCCTATTGTCAGACTGACAGCCTTTTGTTCTTCTGTAGTATTCTTGCTACAAAACTGATGAAGGACTTCTCTGAGCTAACAGTGCTATTTCTGTCTGCCCATATTTTCCAGTGACACTTGCAAGATAATGTAATCCAAATGGTTTACTCTAAGCTTCATCTTCCTCAGGCAAACAAAGAACTTTTAGGAACTTTCATTCTGAGATCTACACATAAAGTTACTGGGAGCTCTACCTTATGCACTAGGAGAGCGCTATCCATACGTACATTTCAGTCTGGACTCAGAAATGTCTGTGGTCTGTCAGTTTTGATGGCATTTGCTGAGATCTAAATCTGGGTATTTTAGCTGTCAGAGTATTTTGTCTTAGATACCACTCATAATTCTGTCTCTCATAGAAGACTCAGTTCTCTGTCACTTGAGAAATTTGACCATTTGGTCACTGAAAGAAAGAAAGAAAACAAATCTCTGAAAATAAGGTCTGTCTTCTTATGCATGTAGTCACTAGTTGCAGCTTGTAGAAGCCTATGTTTGCAAGAGGATAATGCAGCTGATGTTCAGGTTTTTACACTACCATATAAGCTCCAGGTGCCTACAATGATATGGATAGGTATGTACACAGAAATCCAGAAATCTAGCTTGGTCCTTTGTTCTGAATGGCACAGAAGAGCTAGTCTTGGTAACTCTTATTTAGATAAATAACTTGGTAATTAACCAGATAATTAACCCATTAAAACCAGAGTGCCTTAGATCACTCAGCCATTCTAACTGTTCTGCAAGCATTGACACAATATTCTTCTATCTAGGTTAGGAAGCGTAACTCAACGGGCAGGCAGCAACACAGGTAAATAACTGGTTGGATGGCTGTGCTCAGAGAGCAGTGGTTAATTCTCTACCTTGAGGTAACAAGTGGACCACAGGTGTCTACTCTCAGATCTATTCTGTTTAACATCTTTACCAGTGACTTGAGGAGGCAATGAAGTGGACTCTTATGAAATTTGCAGGTGACGTCAAAGGGGAAGGAGGGCAGAGGAGGCAATTGGTGTGGTCAGGGTCAGGGCTGCCATCTAGAGTGATCTAGAAAGGCTGAAGCAATGGGACAACAGCGTTGTCCCTAAGTGGGGTCGTTTACCTGGTGTGCAAGATGCCAATATACACACAAGAGTAGAGGTATTTATTTAAATAATTTCTATAGAGGTGGGTGCTAGGTGGTAATCCACAAAGCTAGCACACCAGTTTACGAACTCTTTGGAATATTTATATGGTTCAAAATACAGAAATACACACCCTTAATTATAATTTTTGGGTAGTACCTTATCTTAACAATTTCTATTGGTTAGTACAGTCTCTCGCTTTCATTTAAAGTGACAATGTCCTTTAATCGATGTGCACATGCTCCAGTACAGCGGGGGGGGTGTGTGTGTACTTCTGTTCAGTTGCTAATTGAGTTGGTGGTTGCGATCGCCCACTGCTGCCTTTACTTTTCCCCCAGTTACTGCAAATCTTTGCTGACTTTAGGCCTCTTTCAGCAGCTGTCTGGTTTTCAGCCAGTTTTGGTGCCTTTTGCGTAGGGATGTTCCCTGGTTATCAATCTTCTGTTCTTCTTCAAGGGTATTTTCATTAGCAAGGCATGTATTGTTTATACAAACTGTCCTGTTTCACAAGGCCTTGCAAACTTTTTACAGCTTTCTGCTGCTGTTTAATGAGAAATTTTACCTTCTAACGTATAAGCTACCTTTTTTACCTACATTCAGCCCTGTCTATTGCTTTTTCCAAGGCTTTCTCACCAGAAGGTGTCCTGAATACATCTGTTGTTTCACACTCCTCATATGCAAATACATTAAAATTAGGGATTGCCCATTTTACTCATTCTTTGGGAGAATTCTACCTGCACTCCACTCTCTGCAACATCTGTGACTTTCCATGTTTCGGACCAGGAGTTACTAGAGGTGGGAAGATTACGTGGGTAGAATTCACCACAGTCCAAATTGCTGGCTAATTTTGTTGGTTTTTAAAACTGCTGTAATTTTGTGGGTTGGCCAAATGGGAAAAGATTGTTTGGTGACCTAGAAGTACTGGTGGTAAACAGATATCCTCTCTTAAATAGATAACATTAGTGACATCTGAAATAAAGCAATCAGTTTTCACTAAACTGCACAATTCACTGTCTTTCTAGCCAAGGCATACCATGTAAATTGGCAAAGTTACTGCATTAATTTGGTCAAATGTGAGACACCACTATGAGAAAAACCAAACCAATCCACAGCTCACACACCAAAGGAAAGGGGAAGAAATGACAACCAAAGGAACAGGCAGCCTCCAAAACAACTGATTTGGAAATTGTCAGAATAAGAAGTAAGTTCTTTGGAACCCTTTGAACATCCCAAACATAAATAGTGCAATCAAATCTTCCCTTTTGCTGCTCATTTATTGAAATGGCAGCTTGCAGCTGAAATCTATATTTGTGTGTGTGTTCACCTGCTTGAACCAAACAAGCCAAGGCTATTCTTCTTATGCATGCAGCATAAATCACTGTATTCTGCTAACTACTCCTAGCTACTTAAAGCAGTATTTCTTATTCTCTTCAGTCATACATTCACTTCTGTAGCAAGGAGCGGGTAGTTCAGTACCTAACACTACATCATCAGGATCAGGCATTCTCCTTAATACATAATAAATAAATCACAGTTGGAACATTTTAATTAAATTGGTGCTTGTTAGCAGGTACTACTAGGAGTACCCAGAGTACCTGGACCAGCAGTTTTTACACAGCAGCTGCTGCACAGAACACAAATTGAATAACAGAGCTATAGTACAAGTCTGTGGGAAATCTGTGAGTAGGCATAACAGTGCCCAAACAGATGTATATGCATTTAAACACTCAGGATACCACTAGGACTTCTTTCAAGAAATTCTTTGTGTTGCATTGTCTATAGCTGAGACAGAACAACATAGAAAGGAAATATTTCAGTATGGCCTTTCTGAGCAAAGCAGGTCCTTCAAACACCATTTAGTGTCAAATGCAAGCACAATTGAGATTTTAAGTTCTATTCAGATCATAGAAACAACTGCTTACTGCAGGCTTCCGGTATGACCAGGACGCCTTCAGAGAGGAAATGAAGACAGTCATTATAACGTTATATCCACCCCAGCTGTTTTCCCCTTCTGAGGCCTCAAAAAAGGCCAAAAAGAATCTTCTGTTGCCTGGTAGAGTAGCATAGCAAATGTAGTTTATTGGTCAAGAGAATTAGCATGTAGAGGGAATTACACAGAAAATGAATCCATTTAGAAAAGCAACAAAATGGAACAAATTTACTAAATCAGGTTTGTTCTACTGGTGTTATCAATCTCTTCGACTACTCATACAGATGACCCTGACTGAACCCAACTGATTTTCTGTAGCAAATTAACTATGTTTTGCATGGAAAGGCATTTTATCAACTATGAAATCAGGCTCAGCTCTACATTAAAAACATGAAAAACAGCTGCTAACAGCCTGAAGATGTCTCTGAAAGATATACAGTGGCTTGTCCAGTTTAGACTTAAGTGCAGTTTGATGATGTTCAAATACTCAGTCTGGTACAAGAGGATATAGTACCATCTAAGTTATCTTTATGAAGTACTGTGCTCCATACAGACCAGCACTGCTGTAATGGTGTTCTGTCTTAGGAAAGAGCCATCCTTATCACCGCGTAAGTCAGTGCGATTGTCCATGTTTAACACTCAAAGCACATACAGTCATTACTTGATAGAAATAAGTTTTTAAATGTATATACCTATTTATTTACACTCATTATGTTGGTTCATTGTGAAGGGAAGTGCAGGCTAGCTGCTTGTATGAATTACACCAGTTGATCAACAGCCAATAAACATCAATAATTCAGGATTTCTCCATTAAACTCAGCAGGTCAAGTGCAAAGTTTATATCAGCAGCCTAATGACAGCCATTCTGTGTACAGAGAGTCAAGGAAAGAGACAAATATTTACTCTGTGTAAACTATTGCTGAGCATTTTACTTAGGGCAAGAAAGCACTGTTCAGCTTGCCTAATAATAAAACCCAGATGTCAATGAGAAATTTGTAAAGCTTGTTTTAGAGCACATAAACATAATAGAAACTGCAGAACCACATGCTTTTAAGCAATTTTTTTTTCCTTTTTTTTTTTAAAGGCATGAATTGATTTGAATGCCAAGAACTGAAAAACACTGATAACTGCCCAGATAGCCTGGAAGAATAAATATGACTTCTGCAAAAGGCTAGAGCAAGTCATAGAGAGGACTCTATCATTCAAACTTCAGCAGGGTTAGCATTCAGTTTTTATAACTTCAGTTCTGTCCACAATCTGGGTACCAGCATGTTCAGGACTGTGTTCTGAGCACTTTCAATTCACTAACTTAATTCGTGGTTGAAGATGCAAAGCAACATGGAAAAAGCAGCCAGGGTAGTCAATGTAAATCAAAATACATTATCAGGTATAACTAAAGGCCAAGTACATGTACCACAAGGCAATACCAGATAGAATAAGACAGATTACACTTTTATGTACAGATAGATACATGCTTAATTGTCATTTGAACAAAGGAGAAGTGATGAAGTAATTTATTAGGACTCCAGCATATCTTTAATGCTCCCACATAAACCCAAGTACAATAGGTTACTGTATTTGTGCAACTTTAATGAACATGGGAGAAAAACTGCAGAAGCGCTCCATTGAGGAGGAATTAGGCATTGTAGGATTGAAAAGGTTAACAGGATTGAAGTACTGAAGGGTCCAGGTCATGTCTGAAGGGAGGAGACTTGTGTGTCTGGAACAGGAGTAAAAACAAGATTAGAAGGAAATAAATGAGCGAGCGCATGACCTTGTTTGTGAAAGAGGGAACTGCAAGGTTGTAAAAGATAGCCAATTGTATCAGCTAAAGGGACACATGAAGGACGCGTGAACAGGACACATAAACCAATACGAGATCACTCAGTCGCGCGTGTATAAACAAGTAGAAAGTATATAAGCAGGGTAATATTTCAATAAAGGGTCTTCGATTTATCATCTATCGGAGTCCGTGCATCAATCCGCTACACTCCATAGTTCAAATGACAATGAAGAGGAAGAAGGCATATTATTCCGTACCATTTTGTACGTGTGCAATGCTAGCTGCAGTGAAAGGGACTTAAATCTTCCAACAGAGTTAGTAAAAATTCAGAATTTTAACGCACAGGAACTGCTGAGATTTCAGAACTCCAGTTTCACTCTAAAGCAAGATCCAAGTATTTCTTAAGAGTTTTGGTGAAAGAGTGACCAAATCCCATCAATTTGCAGAACATGCAACAGAATTTTAAAATTCTGAATGAAATATTTCAAATTTTTTTTACATTCTGTCATAACACATAGCTTGATCTGCAAATTACATACCAGATATCAAACTTCATTTTAACAAGCTAAACAGATGTAATTTTGATCACGAAGGGGTTTCAGCTGGTACAGTGCGCTAATTAGTAACTCATGGGTTTAAATATAAGGTTTTAAATACTCCATTTTATTGTGTGTCCCATTTTACGATGGAAGCAGTAGTCAGACATTTTAGGACTTGGAAATGAAAGCAACACTTCTACTGAAACAAAAGTCCCAACATATGCAAGTTCACTAAAATGCTAAACTAAAACCCAGAAGTTCTCAAACAATTCCAAAGACTGCCATCGTAATTTTCCCCTTACACTTTCCCACTATCCTTTCAGTTTGTTTCCTCCTTCTCTGTAGGAACTATCCATAATTATATCATTTCCTCAGGAAGAACAAGACTTGGTGAAAACACTTTTCGTAATAGGAAATGGATCAAAATTTTGTAACTTATCTTTCTAATATCTCTCACAAAGACATGGTAGAGCTCAAGCCCTTTGCTGGAGGGCTGCTGTGGCTTTTGTTTTTATCTGCACCCTCCAGCCCTCTTCACAATTTGGTGCTCCCCTGGCAAAAACAAGAAGGCAACGTTATAGCTGCCTAATCGCATACCAGTAAGCAAATTCACTAGACCTCATTGAAGAGATTGTCTGATTGGTAAAGGCAAAGATGACAAACTTTTCTCCTCTAAACTCTCTGAGGGTCATTGCTTTGTCTGCAGGTTTCTAAAAAATAAGTTACTCCTTCCCCAGCCCTCAGTGAATAATACAATCCATAAGCAATTTTCTTGACATTATTTAACCAACTCAATAACATCTCAAGGTATTTTTTTTCCTTTTGCATATAGCCTGTACAACGGTACAGCAGAAGGCACCTGCACTGTTCCTCTAAAACCACGTTTACTCATTCCCAGTTCCTCTTATATGAAAAGGAATTTAGAGATATAAATACGTGCTATGGGGAGACAGAGGAGAGGTCAGCCATAAGAAAAGCAGAGCAGCAATGTTCAATGGACTGGAGAATCCCTGAAAGCAGTAACAGGAGACAGTGACAAAATGGACACTGGATAAAGCATAAGTTTAGCAGCAAAAGGCCTGAATACCAGAGGTTGATTCATCTCCCTGTGACTTCAAACTTATTAATCTTAAATCCACAATTTATGTCTGTGCACTCTATTACTAAAAGGAACTGTGGGAAAGGAAAAAGAGGTTATTTCTGCAATACTTAGACTAAAAGATTTGAAGTATATACCTCTTTACTCTACAGTGGTTACAGGGAGAATTTATATCATTTGTGTATTTGCAGGACCAGAAATAGAAGAAGATTATTCCTTTCCTAGCACTCAACACCTGATTTCAGGAGATGAAAACATTTAAACCAAGGATCAGGAAAATATTGCTTATAACATAGTCCAATGTTGTGAAACAGAAAGCATGAGATTCCTATTGTGTCAAGTACTTGAAAATCAGATGTAAAAATTTTAGTAAATATTTGGGAACAGGAACTTTTGTATTAACAGACAAATGAGTAGGGAAGAATATTAGGCTAGGATGATCATGCAGGAACACGTTCCCAGAACAGTCTCCAAGACTCCAGTGATCTAATGAGACTTGCATAACCCCACCTGATCTTCATTCATGGTAAGGTTAGGAGTCCTTGCAGCAGTAGTAAGATTGTGCACAGGAAGAAACTGTCCTCTATCTGTGGGGGTTATCTTTCCTACTTCTGAATTCTGATCTGACTTTCACAGGGTAGGATATTTAAAGAACCAACGCTTCAGGTAATAGAAACTGGCATAGATCCACCAAAAAAGAAATTGTGTGTCAAATAAATATCTGTTCTTTTTGTCACTGTGCTTGTAGTTTTAATGAGCTTCTGCTTATTAACTTTTATGTGCTAAAATTTGGTTCTCTCCTGTCCAGATCTCACTCACTGCACTGTCATTCATCAGCTCAAGAAAAACATTTTCACCTGATGCAACAGATTTATCTCCAATGTATATGCAATATATTGTATTTCTGTCACTATTCAGACATACATTAAGATTTTCATCATTCTAATAGCTGGTTCCAGTTTGTTTCCTTAATTAATTATCTGTAATACAGCATTACATATTTCTCATCTGCACTTACAGCATTTGTTAGTGATAACTGATCTGTGTTTTTTTCTCCTACTGAAATAAAGACTTAGAGCTGTGTCTCTTAGATGCACCATCTATTCTATGGCAGTGTCAGTTAAAAAGAAAAAAAAACAGTCTGAGTAACACTAAAGTCTTCATGTGCAACATCTGCTTCCCTTCAATAATTTCTAATGCTCCTATCACATAGTTAATCTATAGGTCATTTACATAACAAATTCAGACTATTTTTGATAAGATAGTAAAAAAACTCTTTTTGACATAAACATCATTGCCCGTATTAGAACAGTATGAAATATATGAAGGTTTTTCACTTTTCCTAAAATTACATGTAAACTTTTAAATCAATGTTCTCTCTCAAGTTAAATTTGAGGCTATGTGTTCGAGACATGCTGAGGGATTTGGCTTTGTTACAAGAACATACGATCTGAAATTACAAACTTTTCACTGGAAGTCCATAAAGGCTTGGCTGGTAAACCTAAACATTTAACTCAAGAGATCTGAAAATAACAATTTGCTCAGACACTTACCAGGAAAAATCTCTATGCACTGGAACAAGCATCACATCTGTGTCTCTGCACTTACACCATGCCTGGCACATTCCTGGTATCTCCAGTGACACAAATTTCTGTCTTAATTGCTTTCTGCTACCTTTCTTTGATGTGATACAGCCAAAAAAACCCCAGTATTCTCCATTTCTTTAAAGTACTTTCTGTTCATTATCACACTCTGAAGAACTATTGAGAGAGCAAGGATGATAGGCTGCCTTACAGCTGGGGAGCCAACGTATTTATTTTCCCTTTTCCAGAATGAATGGCAATTTAAGCTCTTAACTTGCAGCAGCTTCCCTATACGAAATGAAGAACAGTAAGCACCAGAGAAAATGAAGATCTGAAATGTAGAGTCTCTTTCCATATTAGGAAAGCATATCTTAAAATTAACCCTTACTCTCAATTTATAGACATGATTTGGAGGAATCTTACCTTCTATGATCTGAGCTGCTGAACCAGCATGGATTGACAAGCCAAGGAGCGGTAGCAGCAAGTCCCAGGTCCACCAGGCATGCCTGGAGCAGGTGTGCCAAAAAAAAAGGGAGGAGGGGGTAGGGAGTGGGGGGAAGAATGAGACCAAAGAGCGTAATACAGAAGGGGAAAAAGAGAAAAAGTAAAATTTAGAAGTGAGAGTTCTTACCATGAGAGCATTTTTTGAAAGTCAGTTGAAAGACCTCAAGTGAGGAAAAAGTTCAGTGCACATGTGTTTTATGCTTAAGAAAATAAGAAGTTAATGAAAACTGGAGCCTGCTGTTTCTCCTCCAACGTTCAGACAGAAGTGGAACAAAGGCAGCTCTCAGGCTCTCTGTGTGACTCACTGCAATTCAGTGCTCCAGCTCTGAAATATGACTCCATGTAGACTTTCCTGTCAGACCACTGCTGAAAACTTCCTACTTTATTGATGGACACCCCTTACTGCTGTACATCATCCCAACGTTGTCATTATCCAGCCTTGTCTTTAACTGCTGTGTACCCTGACAGATAGTAGCATATCTTCTCCAGCTTCGCCTTCCCCCCCTGCCCACTCATAACCCCCACTTACTTATCCAATAAAACATGAACTCTGTTATATAGCCAATGATATACATTCTTACATGGAATAGGACATTTGTCTGGCCATTTTAACCAAACTTCAACAGAAAAAAGTTTTAAGATATGAGCAGGATAGAGCAGTCACAGTTAAATGGCATTTATACCATTTATACCTGGGAGCTGTAGTGTCTTACAGATTTTCTGTCACCTACAGAGACAATTTCAACCACACTCTTTTCTCTGACAAATTCTCTAATAGTCTTATTTGCAAAGATTTACACTCTGCTTGTAGATTAAGAGTGTGTATCTACCTCATAAGCTGTACATATATGTGTCTGCTACAGAGATCCTGTAGCTAAGCATTTCTAATAGTTTCCATTAAAAGTATTATTTCACCCCTCCCTCCTAACTTCACGAAAAGCCTTTTTTCCACATATAGTTCTTCAAAGCCAATTCTTACTGAAGGAAGAATTTTTGGAAGAATAAGCTTGAGATTAATCAGACAATTTTTGAGTCATAAGGTTTTTAACAAAGACTGCAATTGTCACTTTTTGACTGGGACAGGAGGGAGCCTGGAAAGCATTGCATGTGGGAAGAGATCAGCAGGCTCTTGGTAGATCCAGGCTGGAAGGTACTGAAGATCGCTTTAGGAGATTCAAAACTAAAACCGGATTTACCTAAGATGGGGTGTGGGGACAGACAAGAGTAAAGTTTTTTGCAGGAGTGAAATGACAATCTCCAGCAATAAAGATAAATGAGAAGAATTTCATTGCACCATGAATAAAATGCTTCAGTTTGGGGGGTGGTTTTTGTTGACTGGTTTTGGGGAAGTTTTGGTTTTGGTTTGGTTTGTTTTTTTGTTTGGGTTTGTGGTGGGGTTTTTTTGGTTTTGGTTTGGTTTGGTTTGGTTTTTTGTTTGCTTTTTTAAAATAAGGAAATACAGAGGTTAGGGCTTTGAAAGCTAGAGTTTTGATTCTACCCCAGACTCCCCTTTTAGGTTAGAAACCACAACAGGTCAGCTCTCTTCAGGTGTATTTTTAGCTGAGCCACAGACCAGTATTATTCACTATCCACCTTTTGCTTAATGATAAGGAAGCAAGAGATTGAACTCTTTTAATCAAGTTTTTTATTATAAACACATACTGTTTTATCTTCTTCAGAGGACCAAGGACCCCCCTTTATCTGTTCCATAGTACTATATTATATTCAACTTTTCTATATGAGGCTTTCAGCTCTCTCCCTAAAGTTTCTTCATTGTTATCACCACCAGCAGTGCTGCTTAAAGGAACAGTGTTTGCAAAATTTCTGCAAATCATATACCAAAAGCATTTATTTTATGCCTTTGTCTAGGACACTAGATATATGTTATTCTAGGAGAAAATACTGTTTTTTTAAGTGTTCTTGTAAAATGTACGTATTTACAAGCCTGGCTCCCTTTTCCATTTTTTTCAGGTAATCTTTAGCAATAGCTACCAAGAGCCATTATTAGTCCTGTCAAACTATTTTTTAACTCAGTTCCTTCTTTCAATAGTAATTCTTCTATCTCTCTATGCATAAAACGTCAGAGGCGTACCGGCATAATGCCTCCTGTTGCAGTATAGTTTTTGTCTTGTATATGTGGCCAAAACATATGTCTGCTTTGATGCCTTACAGTAGACTAATATATTTAAGAGGCAAATGTATGATCAGACCACAGATTTATAAGATTCAAGTGACTATTTATTGAGGATTTGTTACAGTATAAGCTGCAAAGATTTCATTAAAAAATAAGATTTCTTCTATTGCTTACAATTTGATGGATTTTTCATCTGATTTTAGACAACCCATAGAAAAAAGGAAGTAATACCTCTCCTTCTCCCATAGGTATACACTGTTCATGCAGATGATCTGCATGAAATGTTGCTTAGAGTCTTTAGTTTCTGCTGGATATTTTAACATGGATGTCTGGCCAATGCTGAATATTTTAGTGCTACTGGACAAAAGAAAACAAGGCAAAGAATGTTCTTGACCTCTGCATTCCATTACTTTTAAAGGCAAGCAGTGGAGGAATCTCTAAATGCAAACAGTTTATTACTCCCACTCCTGTAGGGCCTTGAGTTTCTAGTGTTCATTTGTAGTCCCAGAATACTAACAGGCTCTCTGTATCTGCTATATCTATCTAAGGGCAGTGACATTTGTACATATCCACTCAGTTTTAACCTTGCTGTTGGTCTCTTCCTTTTCAAACACAGCAGGACTCCTTTAAATTAGGATGAAAGTGCTTTCCCTCAGTCCTGCCTCCAGCTGTCTTCAACTAAGCTAGAGTTTTCCTGCTAGTTAAAAATCTTAGTTTTCCAGTCAGAAGTTTTGTTTACTTTCCTCAACTCTGTGAACTGATTGCATTCCTTAAGATTTGAAATGGCAGACTACAATTATGTTGTTGCAGTTCTTACTCATTCACTGAGTTAGTCTGGCTGAGTGTTCTTATATTTCTGATCACCTCTGTGTTAAGAAGTTTAATTTTTTCCTCTTGACTGCAACACAAATTTCTTAGCTGCACATTTCTAGTCTCTATAATGCTAGGATTTAAGAATTGTAGAAATACTCTTGTGCAAGATCAGCGTATGAAGCAGAATGCACCAAGGCCTGAGTGAGTAAAAAACCATGCTAGAAAAGAATAAAAGATTTCTCTTTTGTTTAGACTTCTCCTAAGCATGTATAAACATTTCACATTCACAATATCCTCTGGCAAGGAGGCCCACTACTCAGTTTTGCCTTTCATAAAGAAGTGTCTGGTTTTTTCTTTTCGATTTAGGTCCTGCTGATGTTCTTTGATGCCTCCAAGTTCTTGTACTGAAGAGGGATCACCTATTCACTGTCCATGCTGTTTTCATAGAATCAGAGAATCGTTTAGGTTGGAAAAGACCTTTAAGATCATTCAGTCCAACCACTGACCCTACTCTACCAGGTCTGCCACTAAACCATGTCTCTAAGCACCACATCTACACAACTTTTAAACACGTCTAGGGATGGTGACTCAACCACCTCCCTGGGCAGCCTGTTCCAGTGTTTGATAAATCTTTCAGTGAAAATTTTTTTCCTAATGTCCAGCCTAAACCTCCCCTGGTGCAACTTGAACCCGTTTCCTCTTGTCCTATCGTTAGTTACTTGGGAGA
The DNA here is from genome assembly GCA_008921705.1 of Burhinus oedicnemus. NCBI lineage: Eukaryota > Metazoa > Chordata > Aves > Charadriiformes > Burhinidae > Burhinus > Burhinus oedicnemus. The sequence continues at coordinate 485,276 of VFFE01006163.1, forward strand.
AGAGACCGACCCCCACCTTGCTACAGCCTCCTTTCAGGTAGTTGTAGAGAGCAATAAGGTCTCCCCTCAGCCTTCTCTTCTCCAGACTAAACAATCCTAATTCCTTCAGCCGCTCCTCATCAGACATGTTCTCCAGACCCCTCAGCAGCTTCGTTGCCCTTCTCTGGTCACGCTCCAGCACCTCAATGTCCCTCCTATACTGTGGCGCCCAAAACTGAACATAGTACTCAAGCTGCGGCCTCACCAGCGCTGAGTACAGGGGCACGATCACTTCCCTACTCCTGCTGGCCACGCTATTCTTGATACAGGCCAAGACGCCGTTGGCTTTCTTGGCTACCTGGGCGCACTGCTGGCTCCTGTTCAGCCGTCTGTCCACCAGGACCCCCAGATCCTTTTCTGCCAGGCAGCTTTCCAGCCACTCCTCCCCAAGCCTGTAGCGTTGCCCGGGGTTGTTGTGACCCAAGTGCAGGACCCGACACTTGGCCTTGTTAAACCTCATGCAGTTGGTTTCAGCCCATCGATCCAGCCTGTCCAGATCTCTCTGCAGAGCCTTCCTACCCTCAAGCAGATCAACACTCCCGCTTAATTTGGTGTCATCTGCAAACTTACTGGGGGTGCATTCAACCCCCTCCTCCAGATCATCAATAAAGATATTAAACAAGGCTGGCCCCAAAACTGAGCCCTGAGGAACACCGCTTGAGACCTGACGCCACCTGGATTTAACGCCATTCACCACAACTCTCTGGGCTCGGCCATCCAGCCAGTTTTTAATCCAGCGAAGAGTACACCTGTCTAAGCCATGGGCTGCCAGCTTCTCTAGCAGAATGCTGTGGGAGACTCTGTCAAAGGCCTTGCTAAAGTCCAAGTAGACAACATCCACAGCCTTTCCTTCATCCACCAGGCAAGTCACCTGGTCGTAAAACGAGATCAGGTTGGTCAAACAGGACCTGCCTTTCATGAACCCATGCTGGCTGGGCCTGATCCCCTGGTTGTCCTTCACATGCTGCCTGAGTGCACTCAGGAGGAGCCATTCCATGATCTTTCCTGGCACTGAGGTCACGCTGACAGGCCTATAGTTGCCTGGATCCTCCTTCCGGCCCTTCTTGTAGATGGGTGTCACGTTGGCAAGCCTCTAGTCATCTGGGACCTCCCCTGTTGACCAAGACAGCTGATAAATGATGGAGAGTGGCTTGGTAAGCTGCTCTGCCAGCTCTCTCAGCACACTCGGGTGGATCCCATCTGGGCCCATAGACTTGTGGCTGTCCAGTTGGTGTAGCAGGTCACTAACTGCTTCCTCTTGGATTATGGGGGGGATTATTCTGTTCTTCATCCCTGTCTTCCTGCTCAGGGGGCTGAATACCCTGAGGATGACTGGTCTTACTATTAAAGACTGAGGCAAAGAAGGCATTAAGTACCTCAGCCTTCTCCTCATCCTTGTTGACAATCTTCCCCTCCGCATCCAATAAGGGATGGAGATTCTCCCTGGCTCTCTTTTTCTTGTTAACGTATTTGTAAAAACCTTTTTTGTTATCTCTTACGACATTGGCAGATTAAGTTCTAGCTGTTCTT
>VFFE01006167.1:37625-75888 GCA_008921705.1 Burhinus oedicnemus
TGTTCTTGCTTCAGCTTTTGGGAACCAAAACAAGTCTGGCCTGACAACTGCTACCTGCTTTCTCTCCAGAAAGAAAATAAAAAGTTTGGGGAAGAACAAGCGTTCCACAGGACATTGTTTGGGAACCACGACCAGGTACAGGCTCAGTACGCCAACAGGAATTAAAGTCAGCAAATCCAGGCAAGACCTGACACGGTCCTGGGCAACCTGCTCCAGCTGACCCTGCTCGGGCAGGGGGTTGGGCTAGACCATTTCAGGAGGTCCTCTCCAACCTCCGTGATTCTCTCATAAAGGACAATGAGGGACTGAAATTAGAAAATAGCCATGTGCTTTGCTAGCTAATAGAAATGTGCATTTTTGTTGGTATCCGTTGCATATGGGTGTGCCTATCAGCGTATATACATTGAGTGGACTCTGACTTATATCTATATAAGATCATAAGAGGGAGTCAACCACCTTTATCTCTCTACTTATGCTATCTGGATGCCAAGTTCAGACAAACTGTTTGGGCATCTGACTGCTCTTGTACCCAATTCCCCGAAATAAAACCTGCCCATGAAGAATTTCAGTTTCCTGCTGACACAAACCATGGTGGGACACACAGCGCCTCCAGGAAAAAAACAAGATGAGAGCTGGGCCCCTGAGGGTGTCTCTGAAGCACAATCCCTCCAAAGCAAAACCCATTTGATACAGGTTGTGCTCTCCTTGCTCAGGGCTGCGCTCGACACGGGTGAGAAGGTCTGCCTTTCCTGACCTTAGAAATAATCCCCTACAGTCTTCGTGTCTTGAGTCTTCGTTCAATCACTGACACGTGCCCTCAAGCGCTCTGTGGAGAGAGGATCAGGAATGTTATCTGATCATTAACCAGCTATGGCTGATAAGAGCCACCCACGTACGCTGGTGTATCAACGACCGTGTCCCATGGGACATCTGCACAAGGCAATGCCCGTGAGGGAGTCCCCACGCTCTGGCCAGCAGGTAGGGCTTGTTTCTTTCTTTCATCTTTTGTTTGCAATTTCTTTTTGGACCATACGCTCCCCCACATTCTCCTTTTCAACCACGCAACACATTTCAGTTGGCGCTGCAGCACAGAACGGGTAACGGCAACGGGAGCAGAGTTCGTGCAGCCCACTGACATTGCCGAAGGGCAAACAGAAACGCACCCACATGTGAATAAGATTATGCAATTTTACTCCCTGCGAGTAAACAAAATTACTCATTCTTGAAAATCAAAAGGTAATCACGCTCTTTTCAAATTGTGTGAAAGGATGGAAACTGGATCCCTGTTCCTAAGACATTAATCAAATCCAGACTCAATTTAATGATGTTAACAGTCGTCCTTAGCTTTCAGAATCATTCAAAGGGCTTCTACTGAAGTTATTTGATCTCAGGCTTTTTGTTCACTTTTCAGCAGTATTTTAGAGTCTGTAACGTCTGAGAAGCTTCATGTTCTGAATAGGGAAGGAATTGCAGGACTAATGTTACTATTTATTACTTTTTTCTACTCAGTCAAACTTAAATCGCATGCACAAAACTTCAGGATGATATGAGGCACATAAACGCCCATATTTAGTATTTTGATTAGTCACAGAAGAAAGCAAATCATGAGCTTGTCTCTATAAGTTGCCAAGCTGCTGACAAAGTCTTTCAGAAATAACGCTGAAAAATAATGAAGTCTAGTTTATGAATGAAGTTTGTGTCAAGGTAAGACAGCGTTCCCTTCAGCATTATAAACAGTGCTTTGATGAAAGTTTCATAAATGGTTTAATTTTTCTCTTTTATCTTCTCCCACACTCTCCTCTCTACAGCCTATGTTTCTTCAGAGCAGCATCTGCAGAGGAACAGATGGTTCAGGAGATGGGAGATCCCTCCTGAAGATTACAGGCAAAGGTTTCTCACCGGCTTCTTGGAGGAGAGACAGTTCAGTTATACGGGTATCAGATACGACCAGAGAGACCACCAGCCTTGGCCCTGGCATATGGACACTCCCGGGGACAAAAGGTAGCTAAGGTTGCACAGCATCTTCATTTGGACAGAAATGGCTTAACAGAAGCTATCGGTCTGTGCAAGACTCGCATCATCCTCTGGTGGAACCGCTCTGCTCTGTAGGAAGGGTTGAGCATTCACTGAGATGTAACCTCGAGGAGGAAAAACACCCTCTGAAATGGAAATTATGACACTGAACTTCAGAGAGAGGACACTGGGATTCTAGCCTTTCTTGGTTAATGTTTATTTATAAATGGAGGTGTACTACCACAAGAGATTAAGAGCTTGCCTAGCTCCAGAAATCTCTGTGACTCAAGAAGCTGCTTGGGAAATGACAGTTCACAACCATTCATTGCTGTCACCTACTGGTGGTCTTCATCTCCACATAGCCCTTTCCTCTAGGGACTCAGCTTCAAGCTTGTCCCTCTGATCTATGCCACAGCCCCACCTTCAGCATCTCTTTTTTTTCTTCCTGTTTTCTGAAAAAATTTGACTTGCTCGCTCTCTGTCTTCCTCCACGCAGTTCATGAGCCGTGTGAGAACTTCAGATCCATAACACTTGGTCCTTCCATCCCACTGGGGAAATGGTGCCTTGCCCTGTTAGCGCAGCACAGAAGAGACGGGAGGCACCACGCCAGCCCCTGGGGACAGCACGCACAACCTCCGGAGAAACCCGGCTCGCCTGGATCGCCGCAGAACAAGGAGGAGACCCCAGCTGGGGCTGTGCTGCCTTCTCCCGCCCAGGAGAACGAAATGCAGAGCTGGGTTCAGGGCAGAGCTCTGCCAGGCCGGGGTGGTCCCACCAGCTCAGTCAGGTACCAGCGTATGCCGACGACGGATACTGGGGGAAGAGGAAATGTGCTTTGGCTCACTTCAGGCAGCCGCTGGCCCCACGTCATCGCATGCCCTTTACAACAAAAAGTACATGAGGTGCCTTCTCCCTCCACCCATCCCACCCACCACAGGACACGGGGATGCCAGCCCTGCCTGAGCCCCATCACGTCCATCTCCAAAGACTTGCCACCGCAGGAACGCTAAGCTGTGGGGATCTCTGCCTCTCTCTCGTTAATTCCGCTTCCAGCAAGCCGGTAGTTGTTGATACCAGAATTACATGCGGATATCCCAGACTTTTGTTCAGAGTATTACAAGAATTGCTATAATCTCCCCATTCTTCCTTTGCTTCTTATCGTACTGGTTCAGCTCTTGCCTGCTCCATACAGTTGCTGTCTTTGTATTGCCCTTAGTTCAAATTTGCATTCAGACAACAATTAGAGGACTATGCATCGCGCACTCGCATCCTACCACACGAGCACTTCTTTCTCTGGAAGGCTGGCAGCAACCTGAAACAGCAACTAACGGGAAACCACCGGAAGGATCACTGCATCCCTGGAGCAACACCGGGGCTCTTGCCTTTGGCTGTGTCTCCCACCACACTGGATACACCGGTGGGTGTTCAGCAAATAAATAAGTCAACAAGTCCTGGGAGAGCAACCAGATACGAGGCCACAAAGAAGGGTCCCTGATTCACACGGCGAGTCTGTTCATTGATCATCCGTGGTAAATCCCGGCTATGGACTACAGAAAAAACCATGAAACCGCTTTCTTAGATGTACCCTCCTTCTTTCATTGTGTGCTTCAAAGTCTTCATGTGCGGCCAGCCTCCGGGAAGGCATGGCAGAGTCTGTCGTTGTGGAGACTGAGGCTTGCGAAGAACAACTGCGGCAGAAGAGAAAGAGAGCCCCGACTGAAATACGAAAGGGGAAAATGTGCAAGCCCTTCCCTCTGCCCATCACAGGCTCCCTATTCCTTGTCCCAGCTAAAGCTAGGAAGGAAAAAATATACCTTAAGAGAACGAGTCCTTTGAAACCAGGCAGAACACAGTTACAGAGAGATGAAGACGATGGCTTATGGTAAGGGCACAGCCCGCAAGGAACAGTAACTTTGGGAACAATGGAAATTTCACAGGTAGGAGATCTGAGCGCAGGTGAGGCTGCTGGAAACTGCAGTACAGGCAGCAGGGTGCAAAGGTGCTCAGGCTTTACTGGGACTTCTCCTTCCTGTTATTTTACTGATAACGGGGAGGGGGTGAGAGACAGCAGAAATCATCAAGAATATCCTGATCGAAGAGGGAAACTATAGAAATATATAGCAATTGTGTCACCTCTGTTTCTCCACAATCAGTCAGTATCTTCTGCTGAGCTGACTCTCACACAGCGTTTCATAAACCAGAAGTGTGTTTGTAGATACAGGGAGTGACAGGCGATGGGATGATAAAACACCGATTTTAAGAGGATGGTACCCGAAGGGACACACCGAATGCAGTCCTACTGAGGATTTTAAAACTTTTAAAGTTCAATACAAAGATGACTTTTTTTTTTTTAGGTGACATAAGTGTAACAGAGATTATATGTTAACCAGAAATTAGGAGGGGTGCCGAAGGAAGTCTCTTGATCTTCAGCAGGGCAGTAACCTGCCATGGCATCGCTCCCTGCCCAGCACCGCCACATCCCAGTTCCCCAGCATCCTGATGGCAGGACAGCCCGGAAGACAGAGGGCTGCCGTGTACAGAGAGAAAACAGCTTTTCACTAGGCAACAACTGGTACAGGCACTTGAGTCCTTCTTCAGGTACGAAACAGAGGAGACAACTGTCAAGACCAGTTAATTATGGTAATGTAATTAGTAATGTGATTAAACAATTTCAAAGGGGCATCTTAGCAAGGGTAAACTTTCCTGAACAGTAGCATCCCTACAAGGGGTTAGCAGTAGGGAAGGTCAGTGGAGGACTCTAATATCATAGAATTACAGAATCAGAGTTAGAGTTGGAAGGGACCTTAAAGATCATCCAGTTCCAACCCCTGCCATGGGCAGGGACACCTCCCACCAGACCAGGTTGCTCCAAGCCCCGTCCAACCTGGCCTTGAACACCTCCAGGGATGGGGCAGCCACAGCTTCTCGGGGCAACCTGGGCCAGTGCCTCATCACCCTCACAGTCAAGAATTTCTTCCTGTTCTCCAGATGCATTCTCGTTTTGTTTAAAAACTATTGCTGAGCAAAATGTGGTATCATCCATGTAGAAAGTAGGGAAAAAAAAAAAGGAGTGAATATCTTTACTGATCTAAAAGCTTCTACTTGTCTCTTCAAAACTTTTTTGGAAGTATTTGCTGGTGCAGAATGTCCTACCCCATTTTCCCAGGTGTGCTGTACAAGTTACACAGCTGCTTATCAGATTAGGATTAATTTCAAATAATTTGTTTCCTTTCAGAACAATACGGGTGGGAAACATGCTTGGCTGGGACACCTTCTCGCAGCAACCAACTCAAATGGAACTAAAGGCAGGGATGAAGTTGGTCTCACACACCAGAAACTGAAATCAACCTACCGGGACACTCATCTTCCGCTTTTCTTCCCGTGCTCACGGCTGCGCCCCAGTGCCCAGCATCCAGCACAGTAACGGACGCAGAAAAATGTGGGGGGAACTCGAGAGAAGAACCGGAGCACCGCTGTGCTCCAAGGGCACGAGGAGAAAGTGACCTTGGCCCACCGGTGTCCTGCGGGATCCCGGCACAGGGCAGAGCTGGCACCGGTAAGGGGGAGTGGGAGGAGAAAAGCCAGATTAGACTGAAACTCTGGTGCTCTTCCGCTTCCATTAACAGATTACGCATGCTGGAAAGATTGTTACTGCAAAAATCATTTGTATTGGTAATCTTTTCTGGGAGCTACGTGAGAGTCCTAAAGAGTCTTCTAAACAGAGACGGGCCTAAATTGAAGATGCTTTTTGATTCAGATTCATTTCTTTTTCTAATGGCTAGATGCTGCCTGCTTTAGCAAACACACCAGTCTCCTCTTCCCCAGCACTTCGGTAGCATGCAATTACAGCTACTGTAATTGAACAATTAACGTTTCCATTGAACACGCCTACTTGAAAGCATTTTACTTCCGTCACAAACTTGTAGCGGGTTGAAACCCTCAGCAGAGGCTGGAAGTACCTTCAGCAGAGAGGAGACACCTCCCCGTCCCAGGGCTGTGCTGCCGCCTGCCTGGCTCTGCTCTGCCACCGTCACCCCTCCTCCCTCTGCCCGGACCAAAACACCAATTATTAACGTAAGGGTGGGCACTGCCTAGCAAAACAAAACATTTTGACAACAATTCCAACATTAATCATGTTCTTTATACTGCATCCACCACCTGTTATCATTAATATTTGCAAATAATATTGAAGACTTTTGTCCCTCTCGTAAATAAGCTGCTTTAATTATAACATTAGTTATTAATATTGGTGCTAATAGTACTATCATTACTGTATGATTTCTTAATCATGTATCAAGCTTACTATATAGCAAATAGCATCTTCATTCTGGATGCCAATTAGCTCCAAAGATGACAATTAAACATATTTATGTAGATTTATGCAAACACTAAAACAAACTCATCCCCGTACACAGGCTACGTTCCGTTTTACGTTCCTGTGGCTACAGCTCCTAACAGCAACGTGTGCTCTGCTTACGTGACATCAACTCCAAACAATTATTGCCAGAATCAGTCCAAGGTAGCCCAAGACTTAATTTTTTTGTGTAGTTTTCAGACGCCATCAAATCGCAGATATTAGTATACGAAAAGACTGAGCGGGAACCCCATCTATCCCTCTTCCTCAGGGCAGAACCCACCACATCCAAACCCCACCACCAGGATACGTTCAAGGTGGCACCCACATTTCGTCTTGCGCACACACAGTCTGCACAGCACCCATTCAGTCTGGGGCAGGGGCTTTCACACTTCGCTGCATCGCATCTCCTCTCGTTTACTGAGACGTCCTACCCAGCCGAGAGCTGGAAGACACAGCAATAATATAGATGTTTGTTGCCTTTGACTCTTCATGTCACCAACATCTCACTCAGGCACGCAAATACGCCGTAATTAGAGCTACGTTATATCAAAAGACAAAATATTTCAAAACAGCTGCTTTTGCCTTCTCTTTTTTCAACCCACAACAGCCAGTCTAGTCTTTTTCTTCCCGTAACCCTGCTGTTCCTACTGACCTCCACAAGGATAAGACTTTACAGGAATCCCCCTCAAAACGGCCCTGAAGAGTTTCAGGGTGGCCCACGTTTCTGAAACGCAATAATTAACAATTTTTTCATGTTCATTCATACACGACTCAATACTAAAAGTAGAGCACCCAACCCCTAAAGGGTGAGCCAAGAGCCAGCCCCGGACACAAGCTGCACAGCCCTGGTGGGAACAGAGCAGGTATCTGCAGGGTCAGAGCGCGCGGTCCCTGCTGGAGGCCAGGCCAGACAATTGGCAAGGTCACTCCACTGCCACCAACATCAGCCGTCCTACCTCCACTCCACGTGTTCATCTTTGGGTACGAGCACATGAGAGAGGGGCTTGGAGAGGGGCGATTACAGCTCCTGCCTGGCTCCTTCAGCTTCGGACCCTTCTCAGGCCACCAGTCTCACGGTGGAAGTCATCAGATAACCGCCCTACAAAGCAGAAGACACTTATCGATTATCTCCTCTCCGGCATTGATAAAGCCTGGGCAAAACCGGCGGTGACGAAGATCCAGCCCAAAGCCCAGTATCTGGATAGCTCTGACAGCAAGCACAGAAACCAAGACGAGCCGAGCAGGGGAAGGGATGACCAAAGAGCGTAAAATAGAAAATGCAGGAGGCTGCAGGGAGCTGCAAAAGGCTGGACCGCAGCAGGTTCACCCAACCTTGTGTGGTACAAAGGAGCAGTTGGGAAGACCCCTCCACTCTTGCCCTCTGCATTCCAGGATACATCCCAACAGGCAGAGTCACCACCATCTGCTGTCATTCGAACCAAAGAGCCCAGGACAAAATCACCCCTGTGTCTTTCCCTGTGTCCCGACCCTGTGCGAGAGGCTGGAAGGCAGCACTGAGCAAACACCTCGCCGAGGGTCGGCTCTTTCGGAACCCAGCAAGTTTTCCCTTGCCAAATATCTGTTTGCTGTCTAACGCTGCGCATGCATACGGCTGCGGTGAAAGCGTTTCTCGGCTTACCTACAGCTTGTATAGAACTACTGCTTTGTTATTCATTAAATGTCTAAATAAATAATGCACTGCTGTGCTTCTCTGGGCTTTGGGTTTGGTGTTTTTGTTTGGTTTTGGTTTTGTTTTTTGTTGTTTTTTTTTTTATGTAATTTGGATACGAAAAGTTGAAAAATTTAAAAGTTTTACACATCAACCTAACTGGATATTTAATCCTCTTTGCAAGCCTGTGTATCGGTTTCACACCTTAAGGCTCTGGCGTGTAATTAACACGCCCTGCTTCCATCAGGCTTTTCTGTTAGAAGAGATTCTGGATGTTATCAGAAAACACCTTCTCTAATTTTAGTACGCAAAATTCTAATTACAGCATGAATTTTTTATTTCTTAATTCTTTACCATTTTTATTCACCCTCTGGGTACTGAAATATAATTAATTCTGCTTTACTTCTTCTAACAGATTTAGGTGTATTACCATATATATTAAATTTTCCGTTCTGTAACTTTTTTCATTTTTATTGCCTCCCACACTGACAATGTTCACTTCATTAAAAACATGTAATCCCTGAGCTGTGATCAAGACATAATTGCACTTTTTTGTACTATAATAACACGCACGTTCTTCATATTTTATTACCGAAACCCCCTCTTATGCTTGTACGACCCAGAGCAACCTCCCAAACTGCAAGCGGATCCCGGGCGATGGCGTTGGGGGCAGCAGTGGGATGAGTTTACACGCAGGGAGGATGCTCACGCTCAGAGAAAACAATAAAATCCTGCTTTTTTTCCCCCCTCCTTGCACCATTCCGCATAGACCAACCCCAAGTCCGTCTTCACAGCCGCGAGCGAGCGACGCCGTTGCCCCCTGCAACCGCAGGAGACGACACAGAGGGAAGAAGCCGAGGCAGCAGCCCCGCGCACGCAGCCCCGCAGACCCCCCCTTCAGGTCCGCGACTACACTTCTCAGAAAACGGTAAGGTCCAAAAAGTTTACATCCCCTATGTTTTTTCCTTCCTTTTTGAGAAAACCCCCAGTTCCAACAGATTTGTCTCAGTTCAGAATGGATTTCTTGTTCAAAGCTCAAGGTAATTAAAGCCGCAAAGTTAATTTGAAATGGTCAAAAAAAGAGAAGAAAATTAACCCATCTTTAACCCGTTACTTTATCATATTAATTTGCTGATAGTAAAGGTATTTAAGATACTGACCTTTCAACTGGGAATAAGAAGGTATTTTAGTTTATTTAAATATGGTCAACTGCTCAACATTTTTTCTAAGGCGGAAGCACTTCTCTGACCGCAGAAAGTGCCGGCAGGCAGCGAGCGAGCGCTTGCTCCACGGAAAGGCGCTGATCCGCTCCGTTCAAATACCGGTCGCTTCACTCGCTTGCGACTCCATCTTAGAAATTCTATTATGCATACCACTATTATTTTTCTTGTAGCCTTTAGCTCATACTTTTCTCAGCACTTAAGAAATAGAAAAAAAATTAAAAATCCTTTTTATTGTACGGATAGAGAATAAAGGCAAAACTTTTTAGCGATTTATCTAAAGCCGTACAGCATGCCCTGAGTAAGGGAGTACAAAGGCTGCTGGAGATGTCGCTTAACAGCTTCTACTAACCGTTAAACAATTTATCTGGAACGTACACGAACATTAAAATAAATAAATTCGGGTTTTCCACATGTAAAAGGACAGGAGAAACCTTTATCTTTTTTACACTAAGGTAAGATGCTCACGTCCAATAGATTCTGACTTTCTAAAAAATTATTTTTAACATAAAAAGAGGGTCAGGATCCAGAGTGCATTCCTCTCTTTGAACTTCCCTCTGCAGACACGCAGCCTCCTCTGGGAGCCGCTGCCGAACGGCAGCACGTTTCTTCCCCAGCAGCAGCTCCCCTAGCTCCGTTTTTGGAAGAATCGCCAATGCTGATCTCATTTAAGTATTTTTTCTTCTTTCACACTTCTTTTTATTTTCATTCTGTACTCACATAATCATCATTTCCACACATTTCATATCAGCGTAACCATGAATCCTATCGTATCTGTTCTGTACTACTCTTATCGTATTCTCTAATGGAACTGGTAGGTAAAATGATTTCCATCTGCTAAAGCAAAAGCTTTGAATCTTCCTCAGGCTCCTGTTGTTTCCCAGGTACCGCCCAGGTTCAACAGCCGGCAGCCCCCGGGAGCACGCCGGGACGGCACCCACGGCAGCGGTGACAAGTGCCACTTGTCACTCCAGGAGTGGTACCGCAGCCTTTCCTGACCTGTTTGCTCAGCAACACCGTGGCTGTCGAGTGATATTTTTTTACTTCTCTTCTTGACAATTCTACATTCAAAACCTCCTGCTAGCAGAGCACACGCGCGGCAGCCGCAGGAGACCCCGCGTCCCCGAGCCCCCCAGCTCAAATGGCTGCCCAGCGGGGCGTTTCGGAGCAGCCTGGCATTTCACCTGACCCCAGCCGAATCTCTGACACCTTCTGGCCTGACGACAATCCTGGCTGAGTTTTTTCTGCCCCAGCTTGACCACCGGAGATGTTATCCCAAGGGGCAGTACTCCCAGCGCGGTTGCAGAGGTAGCAGCTGGTCCACGTCTTGCTGTTTGGGACTGTGCCTTCCTCTCCACCGCCTGGTTCCATGGGACAGTCGAGCTGCACCGAGCCCGTGCCAGCGTTGCGACATGCCCTTTGGGAACACAGCCCGCCCAGCAAAAAGAGGAGCTTAAAAACCTTTGCTGTGACCTACAACATGCCAACGAAGGGAGAGCGGAGAAGTCTGCTCAGCCTGTCCCCATCGCAGCTCTGCCTCCGACACAACCTCCTTCATTGCCAGCTCCGTGACGGCGGCTTCACTCCGCTGCCTGCTCAGGGTAAAGACCCCAAAGCCATGGGGCTGGCTACCGGAAGCATCATCATTGGGCCCCTCACTACAAGAAAGACATGGAGGTGCTGGAGTGTGTCCAGAGAAGAGCAAGGAAGCTGGTGAGGGGTCTGGAGCACAAGTCTTGTGAGGAGCGGCTGAGGGAACTGGGGTTGTTCAGCCTGGAGAAAAGGAGGCTGAGGGGAGACCTTCTCGCTCTCTACAACTACCTGAGAGGAGGATGTAGGGAGGTGGGGGTCAGCGTCTTCTCCCAAGTAAGAAGCAATAGGACAAGAGGAAATGGCCTCAAGTTGTGCCAGGGGAGGTTTAGATTGGATATCAGGAAAAATTTCTTCACTGAAAGGGTTATCAAGCATTGGAAGAGGATGTCCATGGCAGTGGTGGAATCGCCATCCCTAAAAGCATTTAAAAGACGTGTAGACATGATGCTGAGGGACATGGTTTAGTGGTGGGTTTGGCAGTGTTGGGTTGATGGTTGGACTCGATGATCTTAAAGGTCCCATCCAACCTAGACAATTCTACGGTTCTATGATTGCTGCTGGAGGTCCAGCTGGGCTGCCACAAGGACCGCAGCAGAGGGAGCGGCTGGCTCTGCACGGCAGGGCCGCGCAGAGCAGACGGAGCAACAGAACTGCGATTCAGCCCATTAGTTACAGACATGTCCAGAAGTACTTCTAAAATTCGAAGCAGATTCCAAGCCACACGGAGCTCCAAACGATGAACTCCAGCGCGCTGGGCCAGCACCTTGCTCTGTGTCGCAGGCAGGTCACTGCTCCCTCCGCTGCGTCCCTGGAGAAGAAGATCTGCTCCCAAAATTGCTGTGAGAAGTGCATCGTTGACTGCTAACAGCTACAGAGCTTTCCCCTACCTAAACCACAGGTTAGGGAAAATACACCTCTTGGTGGCCTCCAGCTACTGGATTATGATAAACAAATCTCCTGTCACCTCCTTGTTTCTGGATTAGTGCTTTGCTCCTGTTCAAGCTGTCACCCCAGTGAAGGAGCCGAGGTGACAAATCCAGCCTCAAACCCGGGTGTAGCTTGGCGCCCAGCTGGTGGGCAAGGCACCGAGATTCACCACGTTGGGGTGACGAGGATGGGATTTATTGCATACTTCAGCAGAGTTTGTTACCTCTACGGATTGAAACGTTATTAATAAATAAAGCACTACGTGACTCACCCGACTCTCCACTGAACACGTACCGGCCAAACTGCTGTAAGTCCCTATATAACACCGCCAATCCCTCAGCAGAGCCCGTCATCCCAGGACACCCAGACACAACTGCTTTGTCCTTGGAGGAGCGTGCCAGTACCACGCCACTCCACGTCGATTCGGGTCAGCCCCCAACCCAGGCAGAAAGCACCAAGAAACACGGGAGCATATTTTACACGCTGGTAGATGACGTTTCCATACCGGCTTTAATAAAGGCTTATGTGGCTCAGCTACGACGTGGACGCGAAGGGATGGGCACAGCTGGGCTGTGCTCTTTTGGTAGCGCTCTTCTCCCTGGCACGGCGACAGCATCAGCTACAAAAATATTCAGAGAAAAGGATCCAAAACATCCATGTGCACATGAGCTTCCGGCGGGCGTTTGGCCAGGAGGGTGTTTGAATCCCGCTTTCACTTACTGGTACTAAAGATTCAATTTCCGAGCCATGCAGGACAGACGGGGGAAACGATGTGCATTTTGTGCTCTACGGTGATAAAACTGAAGCGCAACCGCCCGTAAGCGCGAGGGCGAGCACAGGGAGCTCCCGCGAGATGTGCTTGTCCGTCAGACTGCCCTGGGCAGCAGTAAGAAGAGATGCCACCGTTTCACGGAAAGCTGATGCCACAGCAGCTTTTCCGAGCAACGCTGAAGGTCACGGAATCACTACTGCAAATAGGGAAAGCCCTTACCTCTGATTCAGTGTTTGGTACTGGTACTGCGGATGCACCCTAAAATGAGACAACACAGCTATATAATCTGACATTTCAGAACCAAGTATGACTTCCAAACGCAGGAGGACATTTTAAATTATTCCTTACTTTTGCCCTGCTCCTTTCCAAGCGCAACCCATGCACACGCAGCACAGGGGCTGCTTTCCACCTGACAGTCTGTTACTGAAGGAACCGACGTTCGAACGTAGCCCACCCAATAAAGCAGCCTCAAGCCCAAGATGAAATACGAAAACTATCAGGCCCTTCTATCCCCAATAAAAGAAACAGCTGAGAAAAAGAGACTCAAAATAGACCGAAATAAGACATTCTGGTTCCTACATAATCTGATAACGACTGAGCCAAAGAGAAGGCTTTGAGTAGGAGTCCCTAAAGGAATATATGACTTTTTTTGATGTAAAACAAGGGAACAGAACATAATTTCTGAAGACTCTATTTTTGTAGGGAAGAGAAGGAGATGTGGTTTGGTGCACTTCTAAGTCATAGAATCATAGAATGGTTTGGGTTGGAAGGGACCTTAAAGATCATCTCATTCCACCCCCCCCTGCCATGGGCAGGGACACCTCCCACTAGACCAGGTTGCTCCAAGCCCCGTCCAACCTGGCCTTGAAGTCCATGGCAGAGAGAGCACAGCTCTAGGACGTCACCTGGGCCAGCCACCAATAACAGCATTCCAAATGTTGGTGCATGTGGGAACGTGGAGATGGGGCAGCAAGGCTGCACCGCTGGTCCCCGGGATGTCCTCGCTGAGCCATCCTGCCTCTGAGCATCAGCGGGGAAAACAGCAGAAATGGAGAACGGGACCTGGGGGTGAGAAAGGCTCGGCAGGAGCAGCGGAGCGGTGCTGCACATCCTCGTGTGCTGAAGACCCGAATACCTCCTCACCTGAGGCTGCTCCCATACCATATCTGACTGCAGAGAAGATGTAAGTTAGTACCAACTTGCAGCGGGAGTACTGAACCGCACTGTGCTGGGGCATCGGTGACGCAACAGCTTTCCTTTAATGACCTCAGCCATTCAAGGCAGTGGCTACAGCAGCTCTGAACCTCCCAAGCAGCACCAAGCACCAAAGCCACCCTTTGTAAACGCAAGGAGGTGACAGGTTGGATCTATACAGCCAAAACCTACAAATACCGCAGCAGGTGAGAAAGTATTCCAGAGGGAGGAAGACGCAGGCAGAAAAGGTTATAAAAATACAGTGAGAATACAACCTGCCACTACAGTGCTACTACAGCCGGAGCCACAGAGCGAGCCAGCCCGGGCACCCAGGTGAGCGGATCGGAGGCCGACTCAGATATTAACTTCCTAAAAGACCTGAGAGTCTGTCTGTGGCTGTCTTGTTAACCCACTACCGTGTAGATCCAAAGCAAAGAATACACGTGTCTATAAAGTCCTTGCCTGAAAACACTTCATGCTGATACAAAGCAAAAAATACATTTTGCAAATGAAAAGATGCCTCAGGCCACTGAGTAGGTGGCATTAAATACGCAGATTTCGGTACGCTCTTTGGCTCAAGTGGCTTCCCAGTAACTCCTGGCACCAGCAGTGAACTGAGCTGCAAAGCCAACCTGCCTGCAGAATGGGAGAGAGGAAAACCCCACCGGCAAGCAGGCTCTCTGGAAACGTGGGAGCCGTTGGGCAACAGGCAACAGCGCTTCCCTCCCGCACGCAGGGGTTTTCTCCTGGCACCAGAAGCCTCAGAAACACCGGCTGGGTTTTACACCTTCTGGTTTCATGTCGGCAGAGAGGGTGAACGCCAAAGCTGGGTTACACGAGTTTCAGTGCTGCACTCTGTGGGAAGACATCAGTGACAACAGGTAAGGTTTAGCTCTGTATAAAAGGAAAGCGGAAATTCAGGCAAGTTTGTAAAATATCTCAGGCTGAAGAGTCAACCTTGCCATTCTCACTCCTTGATCAGACACCAGGTGACAACTCAAGCAAACTTAAGACAAGACACAGCATTAACCCAATAAGTACTGCAGCAACTGGAATGGCCCAAGAAAGAAGTCATCCTGCTCACAGTGATCCATAGGAAAGGCAGACCGTGCCTGAACATTGGGCAAAGAAAAAGCAATCCTTTCAGAAAAGCACTCGGAGACTGGTAGGGAAGTCCCCGACAGTACTTGAAGCATCAAACGATTAATATCAAAAAGTATCTGTTTGTCTTTGGGGCAAGAAAACTTGCAGTGCATTACACAGCCCTGCGAGAGTCTGCAGATCCCCAAAGCGTTTGCAGTGTGGGCAGAGCTGGACAGATGCAAAATGAACACCGAATCTCTTTCAGATACACAAACCTTGAACGTCACACCACTGGGCAAGCAGATGGACTTCATTTGAACATAGGAAACCACTTCTTAATAGAGTAATAAACAAAATAAATAAATAAATAAACCTAGAAAAGATAAAGCCCGTAACAGTCATCATAAACATGTCCCACGCTTGGTTTTACCAAGGAGGAGCACGCATTAAACGCATCCTGCTGAACGGAAGGTTCACTTCCCTGGAAATCACAGAGCGAGTGAAACACTTACTGGTTGTGCATCTATATACCTTCACTGACCCGTATACATAAAAGCGTACATTTTTCAAGGCCGGTGTCCCATCATTTGCAGAGGCAGGCGAAGTGGGCACAGATATGTTGGCAACTTGCCGTAGTCCCTTGCCAAGCATGGCCTGGCAGGTACCATCAGCAAAGCAGGACATGGCTGGTGTGAGCTCAGTGCCCCTCTAGCAGACACCTTTGGGTCTGGGTCCCACACCGAAGACATTTCTCTGGAAGACCCCACACAGAGATTTGGTAAGCGCCATGCTGGCTTGAGTGAAGGAGAAGCCTGAGAAGGGCAGGGCTGGAGCCTCCAGCCTGCCCCAGATGGAGGCAAAGCTGCTGGACCAAATCCACCCAACGCATGAACCTGCCACGTCTCGACCTCTGCACCGCACACCACGTATGGGTGGGACATCGATGCTGTCAAAAGGAGCTTGGTGGCTCTGCCCTCCCATTCCTTCCACGGCCACTGGAGCCTACATTGCAGTCTCAGACACAGAATTCACAAACTACATAAAATCAAGTAGGTCTTGGTGACCGAGAAACATTTTGCAAGATTAATAAAACCAAACCAAACCACCCCTAACCAAAAAACCTTTCTGACCCCAGACAAAGTATGGGCTGTGGCTGGGAGCAGTAGTGCTCAGGGATGAAATCCGGCAGATGGCAATGAAGATGACGAGCACAGAGCGGTCAGCGCAGTCTGCTCCAAGTCCCTCCTCTTAAATTAAGTTTGAGCTCTTTGCATTGTTCAAAAGCACCAGGATATCAGTCTCCATGGGCTTACAGAATTATAACAAGAACATCAAAAAAAGCTTTAAAAGAACAAATTAAGGTAAATTAAGGATTGAAAAAACATAAGCAAGAGACCAAAGCCATTTTATACTGGCCCCAGAAGAGCTGGGAGCTGTTAAGTCTAGCTTTACAGACCAGAAGCACAAGTCAAAGAAAGCAGAAGAGGCCACACCGGTGGCACGGGAAGCGGACGGCACCGATGTGTTTGTGCTGGCTGGAAAAACTGAAGTGATGGGACTTAACTTCAGCCCACACTGCCAGGGAACTTTAACCGCTCAGGGACTTCCAGATGCGGACATCACTCAATGTATTTACCCTGGGAATCTATTCTAGTATTGATTTGAGATCTGTAATATCATTACGTATTATTTTTTTAAAAGCTTTTAATCCACCCTTAAATCTCCTCTTTGCAGACGTGAGCCGAGCATGAATACAGCAATGCCTGTCACGTTAGGATAAAGTAGTTGGTGTGGCAGATGTTTAACCGCACTAATAAAACACTAAACCTTCCATTTCCTTCCCATAAAATCTGCATTTATTGGGTACACCGCAGCAAGAGGGGCGTGGAACATTACTTTCTTCACCGCCTTTTAGTCCACTCACACATTTTCAAAGTGTTGCCCCAAGATTTAGCCGTACACGTTCACTCTGGCTTTAATGAGTGTGACAAAAGCGGTGAAGCCCTCAGCAACTGGTCCAAAGAAGAGTCCGTGTACACCCCTGCTCTGCCAGACACTGGTCCTGAGCAAAGCCGGAGTCTGAGATGGATGTCACCAACCAGTGAGCTCTGGACGGGTCCGTTCCCACAGCACATTCCTGTGTCTTAAAGCGCGTCACCAGCCCACGTATTTGTGAAGAAAACCATGAAGTAGGATGTTCAAGCTATCCAGTTTTCTGAAATAAACCAGTAGAGACAGTGAGGTTTTCCAAAGCCTGTGGGAGGCCTGAGCCAGCGAGTCAGAGGTGTGGGCTAGTTCAGACACGATGAAGTAATAACCACAAAACCTTGAAGCAGAGCTGTAGTTCAACACCAACACTGGGGCGAGGGGTCACTCGGCTCATGGGCAAGGGATGAGGAAGACTAGAGTGGAAGAAGACGGAGTTAGAAATTCTTTGGCAGGGAAGATGGGGCAAGTGGAGAGAATGAGAGATGTCACAGGTAATAAAAAGGCAGAAGGGGGCAAAAGAGAAGTAAACAAAAAACTGGAAGATCAGCAGAAACGCTCTGACAGTGTCCTGCTAACACATGCCCAAAGACCTGTAAGAAGGTCATCACTGAGAACTGAAGTCACCTTCCCCTCCATGGACCCTGCTCCCTGGCAGGTTTACAGCCTGTCCCTGTGACCGAGAGCATTAAGAAACCAGATGTGAAGCCCAGACGTCCCCCCTTGCTCCAGCTCTGAGAAACCCAGCTCCGGTTGCTGCCAGCCCCTCCGACAGCAGAGATCCGAGCTGCGAGGACAGGCTCAGCCCCACCAGTGCCCATCAGATGCGCTGCAGAGGAGCCCACCCCAAAGCAGCTCCTCGGTCACGAGCTGCTCCATGCCTGTGTCTCCCGGTTCACTGCCCGCCAGGTTTGCAGGGTGCTTGAGAAAGCGCCTCAAAAGGGAATTTTGATAAGTCGCCGCGCAATTACTGCCCTGCCAACATTGAAACCCTTTCAAGCTTTTCCTTCTTCCCTGTTGCCTCTCGAGACGAGCCGTGCCACCGCCGCAGCCCTGTGACAACTGCCTCTGGGAGGGACCTCCTATGCACACAGCAAACAATCACAATTATTAAAACACAGACAGCAAACAGGAATACTGTTATAACCTGATGCCCCAAAGCAAAGCCCAGCAGAAGCGAGGAGAGGAGAAGGTACATACGGAAGATTAATACCACGAATCCTGTTTTTCAGCAGGAGTGTTTTGTGTACTTTTGTGTTAAGCTCATTGCTTTGTTGATGGCAAGCCAGCGTGACAGGCAGCTAAGTGCCATTTCAGTTATGATAAAATATTGGAAGGTATCAGGCATTGCGAGCACAGGCAAAATTAAATTTACAAATGAGATTGATAAGGGAAGGCCACAGTGAATAGCGGCTCGACTCCAAAACCTGCGCTCCAGCCACGGCATACGACGTGCAGACTCTGTGGCATGGGGCACAGCTGGTTCCGCAAGCCCCGGCCGTGTTAGCCCCTCCAACAAATGCAGCAGACCACTTAAAAATAAACGCAGAAATAAATAAAAAGGTTCATTCCTAAGAACTGCACTTTGCCTTTGCACGTCCAGCCGCTGTGGTGGTTTGCCAGAGCAGCAGCTCCTGCCCAGCATCCTGCTAGGACGGCACGGGAAGGTAACACGCACCGACGCTTCAGCAAATCCCCAGGCAACCCACGGTCTTGAGGCAGGTGACGAGATTTTTCGGTCCTCCATGTCTGTTCCTGGCATCCTGACAGACTGGGAAAATTTTTATTAAATGCACCTTCTGAAAACATTCTACTGTGTAACTGTTAATGTCTGCGATAAGATAAACTTCCTGGGCTTTTGCCCAGTGAGTGGGAAGGCAGCCAGCCCAGAGCCCGCGGAGCGCTGTCACGCCACTCGCAAGCACGCAGAAGAACAGGAGAGGAGAAAAACAATGACCAACATTGGACTGAGATGTTGAGATCCAGGTCCTGCATCAGTAGAGAAATGGGATTGAAATGGCAACACCAGGAACTGCGGAGTTGCCAACTCCACACGGAGGTGGGCTTCAATGACACTTTAAACGCTTCTTTTTACTTGTGGTGATGATTATCCCTATGGTCATCTAAGGTGAAATGCTCAGAAATTCTTCTTCAATAGGCACGAATAACCAGTACATAAGGATCTAAAGCCACAAAGTTCAGCAGATCTCCACCTCCACGCTCCACTGCCTGTTATCCAGCTCCGGGGAGCATCTCCAAAGCACACATTCTTACCACAAGGGCTTCCCAACATGGAGCTCTGCTCTCCCAGAAGAAGAAACATCAATCCACAACCTTGACTTATCATTGCATCTTGAACTTGGGTCTCACAGAAGCCAGAGCCTCAGTCTTCACCTCCTCCAGCCCGAGACCACCAAATCCACGTGCCACAAACCACGTTTGAGCGCGGAAGGGCACCGCGCGGGTCACACAGCTTTCAGCCCTCACACCTCTGCGGGGGGCTGGACGGGGCAGGGGAATTACACCGGCCCAGCATCACTTTAAAATATACCGAGCCTTACTCTTTGCAGACTCAGACGGTTATTTCGCTTGAAGTCTTCAGGAAACGCGTCTTAGAAACATTTCGCCTGCAGTAGTCTGCTGCAAGATCGATGGTTATGACTATGGCCAGCACAGGAATGTTCTCTAAATAACAACTTCAAGGCAGGTAGTCCTCTGGCTGCAAGCGCTGTGTCTGTTGCTTCAAGGGCTGAAATATCGATGACTACCAGAGGTATTTCACATACAAAGCGATGCCGGGACCAGGCACTGCGCAGCGGAGGCTGGAGATATTTACCATGTGAAAGACAACTTCACGGCACCTGCCGAACGGCGCCACGGAGAATTTCACGCCGCCAGAGCCTCCTCCATCACCCCCAAGAAATGCCCCAGCCCGCTCCCAAGAAATACGTTGGCTCCCACCTAACGGCCTTGTCCATCGCAGAACCGACGCGGCTGTTGCAGGCTCCGGACAGACGCCGCGTGTCAGGTTGGCGTAAGAGTCCCTCAGCTTTGGCAAGAGCAGCCTGCCAGGGAGCACCGCCTCCTGTGCGACCGGCGGGGCCAGCGCCAGCCCCAGGTCCCCGTCGGAATGGGGTCGGACCCTCAAACCACCTGGAAAGGAAGGGCGCTGCTAAGGCTTCGCCTTCCAACGCTCGCGGCGTTCACGTATTACTTCCTACCAAATGACGAGCTCTTCTAAAAGAGATTAAATAGCGATTTGAAAATGTTATTGTTGAATATGATTTATTTTGTTACATTTTACCGAGTTGTAACTCCTTTCACTGCTTAAATGGCTGCTCCTGCAATATATCCCCAACTCCTGTTTGGGCTCTGAACTTCGGCCAGTTATTTTTTTTGGCCAGTTATTAGTGTTATTTTACTAAAAGGCTTGGGGCTGAAATCCCAGGCCGCTTTTGGGTCCGGCTCGCAGACTCCCAAGGGCACCCCAGCATCCCCACCCCTGCTCTCCCCTGGGTCTTCCAGCACATAGTGCAGGAGGTCACCGCATGAAGAGGTGACCAACGTTTGCCGATAGATCATTTTTGCCCAACAAGGCTAACTAAAAGCTAGTGACATTTCCGTAATTAACTGAATATAATTGGGGGGTTAAATGGCCCTACGATGTTAGATCAACATTTTATCAAAGAGCTTCAAAAACGCTGTGTGGGTTCACGGGTCCCACGATCACGCGAAGAATTAGAATTAAAATTATAGCACAAATTTAACTTCCGCGTATTCCCTCTGGGCCCATTTTTAATCTCTTGTGCTCGGTTTAGTGATTTAATGCTGGCACTGTGATTTTAGAAAGCCTTGGGATGGCAGCAGCACCTACGGCTGAATTTACGGCACCTTGCCGGTGAGGCTGGCTTCAGTCACTTGTGAGCTTTGCTAAACCGGGTCTGCACAGGCCGAGCTTCTCCTCTCAGAGTCGACGTGTTTGTATTCATTTCACCCATAACAGGATCACTCTTAGCAGTTTCTGAGAATACTGATATTTTATATTTCAAAAAAAAATGCCGTTGCCCAGCATAGCCTGCCTTATGGCAAGGGCTTTACGCATGCGTAGCACTTAGCCAGCTTCAGGAAAATCTCAGATTTGCCAAATTCTAGGTTTCTGGAGGCGGGGGGTGGGAAATCATTTCACTTCAGTTCATCTGACTGAGACTTCATCACTTCTTGGTGATGAAGCCTCCACCCTGGGCACTCCCCCTGCATTCCCTGCAGCCGGTGCCGCGCGCCGCTGGGACGCCGGCTGAGCCACCAGCCAGGGACTCGCTGGGGCCATGTGGATTTCTGTGACAAGCAGAAGCTCGCAGGAGGATGCCAAGGAGCAGCACTGAGGGCAGGCGAAGCGAAGCAGCGCACAGCTCCTCGCTCGGTGAGTGTCGGCCAGCCTGGCACGCGGGGAGCGGGAAAAACTGGGCACAGCCCTGCAAAAAGCCTGTGTATCTTAATGATAATAAACGGTCACAAGAATTGTACAACCTCCCAGAAAAATCTACAGATTAAATCAGGGGTTTACACGACTTGATTTAATTCTGGCCATTTATTTCTGTTTATTCTTGCTACAATTAATTTGATTTAATTCTGGCTCCTCCAAGCTTGAATTTTGCCATACCATCAATGCACTTCTAATGCAGTTTTCTGCAGGTCCAGTATAACACCGTATCTAATTCTAATTAATAACACTCATAGAAGTATCCAAATTCTTCTGTATCCACTATAAGCAGCCCAAAATCTAAGCAGCTTGTGAAAAACCCAGTATAGGAAACTGATTAATTAGAACGGCGTGTATTTCACACTGCACGGCAGGACGCTGGCTACAGGAAACAGGATGCTGAGCTCAAGAAATTAATGGAGTTAGGGGAGAGCAATCCATAACGTCTGACTGACAGACCAAGGTACACCTTATTTATTAACAGAATCTATACCGAAATGGAAGCCAGCATACTGATGGAGAGCTTCATTAAAAAATAGTGTCAGTCCTACATTATCTAAATTACACTTAGATCCATGCTTAATTGCATTGGATTAGCCTAAACAGGAGTCCCCTCTCAGAAAATAATGAGCTTCATACCTGCCACTGGAAGAGACAGGGATGAATCCAAGAGTGCTTTGACTCTTAATCAGGCAATTACATTTTCTTCTTGCTCTTGAATTAATTAAAGAAGAAAATAGCTACAGCATTAAGACACTTTTACAATAAAAACAGATTCACGACCATTTGTAAAAGGCAGAGTGATCCATACAAACAGGAGATTTCCCGAGACTGACAACGACCAGTCCCCAGCCAATTCCTCCCCCCCAGGCGGTGAAAAGGGGGCGCCCCTTCATCAGCGCTGGTCACGTACCCGCATCTGAGACTCATCCTACCTGTTTGTACGAGGCTAGTGGGAAAGCCTTGCGAAACTAAAAGTTTTTGTATTCCTAATACAAAAAAACCCAAAAATCTTTCCACCTCCACTGAGCTCATCTTGACCATTCAGCGCCCTTCATACACCAGGCAAACCCTGGACAAAACCACCTCCCGGGTTGGAGCCGTCACCAAGCTGGGTCGGTCTGAGCCCCCCCCACCCAACAGGTCCCCGAGCCCGAAGAGCAGTCTGAGACACTGTGCCCACAGCCCCCCGCCCTCTCCGCACAGGCTTTCGCCTGTTAACACAACTCTCGGTGAACACGCAAGGAAGTATCAGCTGGTTTCTAACCTCCTTTGAGACTTTTTCCTAAGTTGCAGATACACCTAGGTGCAATCTCCGCGTCATCGGAGGCACTGACTCCATCCTTACGGAAGGAACTAGATCAGCTACTGCCTCAACACGTCCTGAGCCTCTTCCGCTGCGGACCCCGACCGCAGCCCCTGCCTGGGCAACGCACGCAGCCTCTCTGCATCGAGCCCTTCCACCAGACCACGGCAAGTCCTCCCTGCCAGAGCTTTTCCTGCCCAAGAGTCCACAAAACAAGTCCGAGACGGGAAGCGAAGCAAAGCTCTTCTATATCGTCTCATGGATCAAAAGTGCTGGAGCATCCAGCCCCTGTGGCACATCCATGAATCCCATAACAAGCCAGCGGATCATTTAAGCTTTATTTTTGTTTTGGAAATAAGACACAAGAGGTTTTTTGCTTACTGAATGAGTGGCAAGCCCATAGAGAAAGCAACATCCACCATCCATCTGCTGATGCATTCTGTATGGGTGCTCATCAACGGCTACTTAAATCTACAGAGACACAGCAAGGTGAGTGTAGCATAAAAGCATGTTTTTCCCCCAGTTTACAGCCCTCAGCGAGCGTGACACCAGAGCCCCACTGATCACCATAATCACTGTGGGAGGACGCCCAATACAGGCTAACCCTCCTCCTTACTTCAATTACACCGACAGCTCTAATTAAGAAACATTGTGGGGGCTTTACTATCTACTTACTCAGTGATCTCGTGGGCTCCAAGCTGCACGGCGGTGTAAGGGGCTCCTTCCAGCGGAGTTCCCATTCTGGCACGCTCTCCTCACCGGGATGGACCCCTCGATGCTCTCCCCAGCCCCGATGTGCACACCACGCTGGCGGGCATTGCTCTCATATGGGCGCACGGCTGAGATGAAAAAAGGTGTGAATGTAAAAATTTTGAAGTCGGAAGCAAGCAAACATAACTCTCTTTTGTGCCTGCCGGCTCCCACCCAGCCCAGCCGGACCCAGGGCATGCTGCACCCACCCCTCGACCAAAGCCCCTGCAAGGAGACAACAGAAAGTGGGTATTTCTGCTCTGGCTTCTCAGCCCCATTACTGAAGGGTTTTCCCCTAAACATCAACCAAAAGGAGATATTTTTGGCATCCATAACAGGTTCACAGGGTTATGACGACAGATTTTTTCCCCACTTAGGGGCCCATAGAAAAACAGCTTTTTCTGACTGGGTCTAAAACCCCCCCTCTTCACCACCATCACCCCCTACATGCCCGGCTGCTCCTGCTGTGGGACATGACCCTCCTCAGCACCCCACGCATGGGCAACGTAGGTGGCCACTTTCTGCTCCTTGGCCACTAACAGTGTTCAATGCAATCAGAAGACTGAAGCGGTTCACTACATACAGAGAATCACAGACTGGCCAGGGTTGGCAGGGACCTCTGGAGATCACCTAGTCCAACCCCCCTGCCAAAAAAGGGTCACCTAGAGCAGGTCACACAGGACGGCGTCCAGGTGGGTTTGGAATATATCCAGAGAAGGAGACTCCACCACCTCTCTGGGCAGCCTGTGCCAGCGCTCTGCCACCCTCAAAGGAAAGAAGTTCCTCCTCACATTCAGATGGAACTTCCCATGTTCCAGTTTGTGCCCGTTAACCTCTTGTCCTGTCACTGGGCACCACTGACAAGAGCCTGGCCCCATCCTCTTGCCACCTGCCCTTTAGATATTGATAAGCATTGATGAGATCCCCTCTCAGTTTCCTCTTCTCCAGGCTAAACACACCCAGGTCTCTCAGCCTTTCCTCATCAGAGAGGTGCTCCAGTCCCCTGGTCATCTTCATAGCCCTCTGCTGGACTCTCTCCAGCAGTTCCCTGTCTTTCTTGAACCGGGAAGCCCAGCACTGGACACAGTACTGCAGATGTGGCCTCACCAGGGCAGAGCAGAGGGGGAGGATGACCTCCCTTGACCTGCTGGCCACACTCTTTTCAATGCACCCCAGGAGACCATTGGCCTTCTTGGCCACAAGGGCACATTCTGGCTCATGCTCAACTCGTTGTCCACCAGAACTCCCAGGTCCCTCTCTGCAGAGCTGCTTTCCAGCAGGGCAGCCCCTAACCTGTACTGGTGCGTGGGGTTATTCCTCCCCGGGTGCAGGACCCTACACTTGCCCTTGTTGAATTTCATAAGGTTCCTCTCCACCCAACTCTCCAGCCTGTCCAGGTCACGCTGGATGGCAGCACAGCCTTCCGGTGTGTCAGCCACTCCTCCCAGTTTGGTGCCATTAGCGAACTTGCTGAGGGTACACTCTGTCCCCTCATCCCGGTCGTTGATGAATATGTTGAACAAGCCCAGGCCCAGAACTGACCTGTGGGGAACACCACAAGCTACAGGCCTCCAACTAGACCCTGTGCCATATAGCCTTCGTTCACCCCCACCAAAATGAGAGAAAACAAGAAAAAAGGAGCAGTGGGAGTTTCCACAGCCCGGGGTCCCCAGGAGGCAGCGGCTCCTGGGCTTTGCACGGCCAAATCACACCTTGCAAACAGGCACTGTTAATGCCCAGCGCCGACGGCAGTAAGACACGCTGTAAATGACAAAATGCGCCAAGAAAGGCAATGCATCACAAAGTAATCAGAAAAGTACAGTAAATCTACCCCAGCCTATACCAGAGGCGGGCTCTTTGCTGCAGTAAACATGCCAACGTCAGAAATTTCTCTGTGGGTTGGGGGAAATTTTTTCGGTAGGGTCCTGTGTAACAGCACTGCCGGAGAAGGGATCAGTTGCGGGTAAGCACTACAGCAGGTCACAGAGTTTTAGTCACGCTACGTTTCTTCTAAGACCAATCTATCCTGCGATAGCTGGTTAAAACAGGAGAAGGATTTACACACACACACAAAAAGTGATTAAAAATTCTGTCCAGCTGTGCTCTGAAGAGGTGACACCACCTCTGGAGGACAGCTGGTGCTGCCTCTCAAGCTGGGTGTTACGATGGCCACCGCTACCGCCCAGCTCTACCTGCACACTGGGGAGCAGTGCCGAGAGCTGCAGACGCATGCCAGGCTCAGCGGGTGACGGGGACACGGAGCCTGTCCTAACACCTCCTGCCCTGATGTTCCCTGCGGCCAGGGAAAGCTGCGGAACACAGCGCAGAAATCCTGGGACACGTCATGTCCATGAAAAGCTGCCACAGAGATCCAGTGACCCTCCAGTTCTGACCAGTCCCAAACCCCAGTTCTCAGAGGTTAAATACACAGCTGGAACACGCTCCATCCGAAACCCAGCCCTTTAACGAGAGTAGATCTGGACCACAGCCTTAGCCTTTGTTGTTACAATCTTTTTTTAATTAAGGCCAATTAACTAAAACTGTAATTTCATCTTAACTTACAGCAACTACTTTTGCTCTCGGAATTCAGCATTTCTGCGGTCAGGCCGTCAGGCACTCCCACGCCGGGGAGAGGAGCAGGCAGAGCCAGCAGCGGTGTCGAGGGCAAGCTGTGAAGCTGAAGAGCGCGGCCAGCACGTCAGCCACCGACGGCCCCGTCCGGTCCGGGGGAGCGGCGGAGAAAACACTGCTACAAACAGCCACCTCTTATCAGCGTCAACAGGCATGGCACACGCTCCCAATCTCATCAGGAACCGCACTGAAAACACCCCAAATAATCAGCGCTGGCAGTGCTGCAGGGATGGGGACATCACAGCCCTGACCACACTCACCGTAGCAGGGACCAGGACATCACAGCTCTGACCATGCTCACACTGGCAGAGATAGGGACGTCACAGCTGACCATGCCCACCCTGGCAGGGACCAGGACGTCACAGCTCTGACCACGCTCACCCTGGCAGAGACAGAGACGTCACAGCTCTGACCACGCTCACCCTGGCAGGGACCAGGATGTCACAGCTCTGACCACGCTCACGCTGGCAGAGATAGGGACATCACAGCTCTGACCACGCTCACCCTGGCAGAGATAAGGGATGTCACAGCTGACCATGCCCACCCTGGCAGGGACAGGGACATCACAGCTCTGACCACGCTCACGCTGGCAGGGACAGGGACATCACAGCTCTGACCACGCTCACGCTGGCAGGGACAGGGACATCACAGCTCTGACCACGCTCACGCTGGCAGGGACAGGGACATCACAGCTCTGACCACGCTCACCCTGGCAAGGACCAGGACGTCACAGCTCTGACCACGCTCACCCTGGCAGGGACAGGGACATCACAGCTCTGACCACGCTCACGCTGGCAGGGACCAGGACGTCACAGCTCTGACCACGCTCACCCTGGCAGAGATAGGGACGTCACAGCTCTGACCACGCTCACCCTGGCAAGGACCAGGATGTCACAGCTCTGACCATGCTCACGCTGGCAGAGATAGGGACGTCACAGCTCTGACCATGCTCACGCTGGCAGAGATAGGGGATGTCACAGCTGACCATGCCCACCCTGGCAGGGACCAGGACGTCACAACTTTGACCACGCTCACCCTGGCAGAGATAGGGACGTCACAGCTCTGACCACACTAACTCTGGCAGAGATGGGGATGTCACAGTTCTGACCACGCTCACCCTGGCAGGTATGGAGGACGTCACAGCTTTGATCACACTCACCGCCACAGTGACAGAGGATGTCACAGCTCTGACCACACTGACTGCCGCAGTGATGGAGGATATCACAGCTCAGCCACCCTCAAAAATCAAATAGTTACTCTGCACAGCTTGGGAATTACGCTGTTTTTTTTGCAACAGAAAGCATTTTTCTGTTGGTTTGCTGGTGTTTGTTGTTTGGGATCTTTTTCAGCTGTTACTTTGATAATACGGTCCCTCCCTGTGTGTTTGCACGTCGGTACAGCGCAGGTGCTGCACAGGAGCGGGAAGCGATGGGAGGAATCCTTGTTTCCCAGTTTTGGAAGAGCACTGAGCCCACACTCCCATTCCCAGGCACGAGCGATCCTCTGTCTCCACGTCCGACGGACTCCGCAGAGATTCGCTCCCAGGAGGCAGAGAGGTAGGAGAGCGGCGGCAGCTCCTGCTCGGCACGTTGTGGCCATTCAAGCTCTCCTCCAGCAGCCCCCGGCAGCGGGCGAAGGGCAGGCAGGGCCAGTGCTCGCGGGTCTGCCCTGCACTCCGCAGGCTGAAGGCCACCGGGGCCAGCAGTACTGATGGCTATTAGCCTTCCTCTTCATCAGGGCGGTTCGGAGAAGCGGCACGTGGCACTGCACGGCTGCAGCGGTGACGGCCCCGCCATGCCTGGGTGAGGGGAAGGACGCGGGGTGAGGAGTCAGCTCCCTCTTCCTTGGGACAGGAATTTTACAAGAAGGATATTAGCTTTCCTTCAGGTGAGCAAGTCAGGCTGAGAAAGAGACTTCAAAGGTCTCAGTGCTAAACGCTGCCAGCGAGGGAACCCCCGGGTGCGCTGCCGTGGCACACGGCCTCTGCTCAGCGCCGCAGGGAAGAACACGGCCCCTGAAGTTGGTATAGAAGGGTATTTTTGTCCCTTTTTTCCTGCTACGCTTTGTGTGTGCTTGTGCTTTGAAAGCCCAGACACTTGCAACACCATCTATCGGATGTTCCGTTTGCCGTTTCCGTTATTCACTGTTGTTCCTCAGCCGCGGCCGCAGGGCAACGGCTGGCAACCGCTCCTCCTCTCTCGGCAACCTGCGGAGTCGCTGCTGCGAAACAGAAACATGGAGAGGAACGTTTCTCTTAGAGTGACACGCGGGGCTTTGTCGGAGGGGTTTAGGTGGGTAATAGCAGTTTTGAGTTACATTAACTAAAGGAAATGAGATTGTTTCCCACTTTTAGGTGTGTTGAGAAAAACATACTGGCAGCTGCCAGTGACTGGGAACCAGTGACACGCAGAGAGCCATCCGACAGACACACCATTGTCCTGGTTCCTGACCAAGCCATCTCCTCATACTCCCTCCGGACACCAGGCTCACACGCGGAACGGCCCCCCCAACACTTCAGTGTTTAATTCTGGGAAGGGGGCTCCCAAGGATTTGCAGAATAAACCTGGATGATGCTCCCCTGACAGACCCGCCGACAGCGGCACTCCGAACTCGGCGCTAGTGAGGCCACAGCTGGAATACTGTGTCCAGTTCTGGGCTCCCCAGCTCAAGCGGGACAGGGAACCGCTGGAGAGAGTCCAGCGTAGGGCAACAAAGACGACTGGGGGATTGGAGCACCTCCCTTAGGAGGAAAGGCTGAGAGAGCTGGGACTCTTTAGCCTGGAGAAGAGAAGGCTGAGGGGAGACCTTCTTCTTGCTTAGAAGTATCTCAAGGGTGGGTTGAAGGAGGATGGAGCCAGACTCTTTTCAGTGGTTCCCAGTGACAGGACGAGGGGCAACGGGCACAAGTTGGAACATCGGAAGTTCCATTCAGACACAAGAAAAAACTTCTTTACGGTGAGGGTGCCAGAGCACTGGCACAGGCTGCCCAGGGAGGTGGTGGAGTCCCCTTGTCCGGAGATTTTCAAGACCCGCCTGGATGCAGTCCTGAGTCATGTGCTCCAGGCATTCCTGCGTCAGCAGGGGAGTTGGACTAGATGATCTCTGGAGGTCCCTTCCAACTCTGAAAATTCCGTGATTCCGTGAAGGAAGGCAGGGGAGCCGCTGCCGCAGCGCGTTGGAAGCGACATTTGCTGGGGTGCTCCAGAGTCAGGCACATGTCCTGAAAGGCTGCCGTAAATTATAAATCTGCATATGTGCAGTGGAAAAGATGACCCATTAGCAAACCTTTCAAATATAGAAGGCCTCCCAGGAGACAGGATTGTACATTATTCACAGAAATAACCCTGACGGCACAAAGATTTGTAGAGCGTTTCAATTGCCCTGAGATAATTAAGAATTTGTTCAGTGAGCAAAACTGGAAACCTAAAAATCACAGCAGCTGAACAAATTATTCCAAAATCTGCCTCATTTATTTCATGGTGATGTAGATTTGCAGAAAATTAACATAAGATGCAACTTCGGTAGCTTATGTTAAGCTGGGAAATACAAAAAACCAAAGAGCCGTGCCATGGATCTCCTGGAGTCGCTTTGCACAGGAGATCTCGGCACCTCTACTCGTAACTTCTGCTGTAAGCCAACCCTGAATGGAACGTTGCCCAATTTTTGGCCCATCTCTTGAAAAACTTCCTATATTGGATTCACATCACGGCTTTGGCAGTCATTGTACTTGGCGCGTATCTGGTCTGTGCTCTTCATTTCCAATCTCTGTGATGGACTACTTTTAATATCACCAAAATCCTTCTGGTTGAACCGTGGCTTTGGATAAGAAGCACACTCCCTCGTCAAGCGGACCGACCATCCAAACCAAACAACCCTTTGCCAGAGGGTACCTTATTCGAGGCTGTGTCGTGTTTCTAGGTAGCTAACGTCAGACTCCACACCGAACACTGCACTCCCAAAAGCTAATACCAGGAACTCTTCAGGGATACATCCAGCGCCCTTGAATTTCACAACAGCCCTTCTTTTAACCGTGACGAGCGTGACACCTGCCTTGTAACTTCATGCAACACGTGCAGACTTCATAATGACCCCAAAGATCTCTGCTTTATATATTTTTTTCTGAGAAAGCAGAGTGTGCTTTCTCAGAATTTTTGCTAGAGGTGGCTGTTTTCTTTAAAAAAAAGGAAGCTGATGTTGCAGCTTGATGAAGCTGAGCGCTGCCTCTCGCATCTGGCACACTGACAGCAGATCAAAAGCAATCCCATGTTGTTTCCAGCCACCTCCATCCTGGAGAGGGGGAAGGAAAACGTGGGAATGGAATTCATACAGCAACTCCAAATAAAAACAAGCTAAATGTGGGGTACTCCTGGCAGCAGCATCCCAGAGAGGGGCGCTGGGTCTGTCATCCGCATGCTTCATACTTTTCACTTGTTTTTTTTTTTTTTTTTTTCAAAATACCATTTTCAGACACCCTGTCAAATTGTGGCTTTGGCATTAAATCAATAGTAGCACCACTTCTAAGCTCTGACGTACCGGCTCGCTTTCCTGTGGCGTTGCATGCCCCGTGGTGGCCATGCAAACCTCAGGAGCTGCCATTCCCTCCCAGGCACGCCACGGGCCACTGCCCGGCTGGTGGCATCCATGCTCCGAGCCTGACAGCCCTCTCGGCAGCCCTTAGCACTGCCGCCACGCTGACCTTTGCTGCTGCTGACATTTGGGGAATTTATAGAGCGGCGAGCTCCAGTAAATCTTGTCGGAATTAATGTAGAAGTAGACACACTCATTAACATCCTCCCTCAAATAAAGGCTGGCTGGCTACGGCCGCGTTACAGAGTCACCGGCTGCGATGCAAAGCTGGTAGGCAAGCGATGCACCGGGGCACGGAGCCTGCCGGCACAGGGACATCATAAAATGGTTTAGGTTGGAAGGGACCTTAAAGCTCATCTAGTTCCAACCCCCTGCCATGGGCAGGGACACCTCCCACTAGACCAGGTTGCTCAAAGACAGCGTGCACCTCCTCCTGCCCGGCCAGCCTGGAGGTCCCAAGGCCAGAACAA
The DNA here is from genome assembly GCA_008921705.1 of Burhinus oedicnemus. NCBI lineage: Eukaryota > Metazoa > Chordata > Aves > Charadriiformes > Burhinidae > Burhinus > Burhinus oedicnemus. The sequence goes on from VFFE01006167.1 coordinate 68,665, forward strand.
CTCCTGGAGACAAGAAGACATGTGTACCCTGCACCCACGTACCTCTGACCCACCAGAGACCCACGGTCTCAGTATCGGTACACCAGCAACATGGGGTAGACCTTTTCTGTGCATGTTAAAAAAAAACCCAAACTCTCCAGAAAGGTTCCTTGAGGCACCACGGTTTGTTACAGACTCGTCACCAATCCACCCGTCAGCTCCAAGGAGTTTTAATGCTCCTGTCATTATGCTGCTGCTGATTCCCCTTATTGTGCTTCCAGGTCAGAGCACAAGAGAGAGTCTATCAAAACCAAGTCTAATTAGTGATTCGTGAATCGTCAATACGCTTGTAGGGTCACATACCAGTCAGCCCCCCAACCTCTCCCGAGGAAGTCATCCCACCGGGGCTGATTTCACATGCAGCCCAACAGCTCATCCCGTGCCAAGCCAGGGTCCTTCCGACCCCTTCCTCCCCTGCAGCTCCCCAACAGCTCTGCCTCTCGTACCACCATCCAAGCACAGCTCCTGTTAGGGGATTTTCCATGACATACGTCTTTCCACTGCAAACCTCAAGAGAACCTGAGCACAGACAGAAACATCCCTGTGCCTGCACAGGCTGAGAAGAGCCGGGATGGAGCTGATGCTCCAACAGCGCTGGGTCAGCCCGAGATGGTTCTCCACCCCAAGGACAATGCGCTCACATGAAACAGGCTGCGGGCTGAGGCTGGCGTGCTCTTACTGGTACCACCATCTGACTAATGAAGATCTTCTGCTCGTTGGTCAGTGGCTTGGTACTAAATCAGGTGGTCAGGCCCCATCCCTGGAGGTGTTCAAGGCCAGGTTGGATGGGGCTTGGAGCAACCAGGTCTGGTGGGAGGTGTCCCTGCCCATGGCAGGGGGGTTGGAAGTAGATGATCTTTAAGGTCCCATCCTCTAAACCGTTCTAGGATTCAATGCTAAACTGTCCCTCACAGGGAAACTTGTGTGCCAGGCTATGGATTGGCAGGTTGGTTACTTCCACATCCCTTAATTATGTCTTGCATAAACTACTTGTGAACGTACCTGCACCAGAACTATTACAGTACTGCAAAGCGATATAAAACCGTCCAGTAACACTCATTTTATACATGAGTTTTCAGACGTGCATTTCAACATTGTTGAGACAGCTATAAAAATATAAACAGAGAAGCAATGCTGATGTAAAGCTTGAGGCAGTGACGCATTAATTAGGTCACTGTTGAAACAACAATTTCTATTATGTCCAGATCTTTCATTTACTCGTCAGAGGGATCACAGAACTTTCTTTGATTCAGATTGTTCAAAATAACCCCAAAATGGAATAACAAGCCTAAACTTCACAAGAGTTAAGCTGGTGGACCAGTATCTCTCACTAGACACGCCTTCCTCCATGCCAAGGCCACGGCATCACCTCCTGAACCTGCTTCTGGTGTCGGGCTGCAGGTAATGACCCGCTCACTGGACCCGCTCCAGAAAGCGCAGTTTTGTAGCAAATCTCACACACTGCTGATCTCTGGCAGTTTTGGTTTTTTTTTTTCCAAATTACCAACAGGTGGGATAGCCAAGGTTCGCTCAGCCTTGCACTCACCACGAGCTGGTGTGCCAGCGACACGCACAGTGACCCTGCTCCTGCTCCGCCATCTGAGCTCCCTCGGTTCCGCAAGCGTCGCATTTCCAGCATCCAGGGGCTTCAAAGACCGCGTAACGACTCAATAACAAAGGATGGGACCGGCCCTGCGCCATCCGTTAGACCACCTCACATCTGATTTCTGGGCAGAGGCAGCCTGAGCCATCAAAAAGAAGGAGCTACACAAAAAAAAATAATCACAGCAAACCTTTCATCTGTGGGGCTAAACCAACCTGTGCTGGAGAAGCAGAATGACTAAGGAGCCAAAGAGGTGGAGAACTCGCCCTGAGAAGAAAGAAGCCAAACTCTTCAGAGCTCAGAGTTCAACACTTAAGCAATCCCATGAACAAATATGCAATTAAAAGAGGACAAAAATCCAGACACCTGCGGCAGAGGAGACCAGAGTGGTGGGGGCCCTGCAAAGCAGGGAGGGTGGAAGTAATTACTCCCTACCATCCAATTATTTCCTTCAAACACAGCTTCCTAAGTATTTTAGATGCCTTTGAGAAATCTTTTGAAAATGAAAAAAAAAAAAAAAGAAGAAGAATAAAAAGAGGTAGAAATGATAATGCTCCTGTTGGCCAGTTAAATCCATACAATACTTGAGCTTCTTTATTTAATTTAAGCAAATAAATTAATGAATAAATCTAGTTTCACAAAGTAGAAATCCCTGGGGTTTTCAGCAATCAATTAAACACTACAAAAAGTCAATATGACTGACTGAATGCTTAAAGCAAGTAAAACCCTGAGAAATTCAACACCTATTGAACAGAGCCCTTAGCAACTAGCACTTGATACTGGAGAATTAGACATCAAAATGCATTGTAAGTGCCTAAACGAGGGTGAGGTCATCTCCTTAACTAATTCAGTCGTTAACATTCATCTGTCTGGCCCAATCCGCAAACCTAAGACTGCACTATAAGCTTCTTCCTTTTTTCCCATTCACTTAGAAATATAGAATGGTTTGGGTTGGAAGGGACCTTCAAGATCATATAGTTCCAACTCCCGTGCCATGGGCAGGGACACCTCCCACTAGACCAGGTTGCTCCAAGCCCCGTCCAACCTGGCCTTGAACACCTCCAGGGATGGGGCAGCCACAGCTTCTCGGGGCAACCTGGGCCAGTGTCTCACCACCCTCACAGTCAAGAATTTCTTCCTGAGATCTCATCTAAATTTCCCCTCTTCCAGTTTAAAACCATCACCCCTCATCCTATGGCTCAAGAGTCCCTCCCCAGCTTTCCTGGAGCCCCTTTAGGGACTGGAAGGAGTTATAAGGTCTCCCTGGCGCCTTCTCTTCTCCAGGCTGAACAATCCCAACTCTCCCAGCCTGTCCTCACAGCAGAGGGGCTCCAGCCCTCCCATCATCTTCCTGGCCTCCTCTGGACCCGCTCCAACAGATCCATGTCCTTCTGATGTTGGGACCCCCAGCGCTGGAGGCAGCACTGCAGGGGGGTCTCCCCAGAGCGCAGCAGAGGGGCAGAATCCCCTCCCTGGCCCTGCTGCCCACGCTGCTGGGGATGCAGCCCGGGATGCGGGGGGCTTTCTGGGCTGCCAGCGCACATTGCTGGCTCATGTTGAGCTTCTCATCCACCAATAGCCCCACGTCTCTATCCTCAGGGCTGCTCTCAATCCATTCTCTGCCCAGCCTGTATTTGTGCTTAGATTGCCCCGACTCACGTGCAGGACTTTGCATGTGGCCTGACTGAACTTCATGAGATTCACACAGGCCCACCTCTCAAGCCTGTCCAGGTCCCTCTGGATGGTATCTCGTCCCTTCAGTGTGTTGACAGCTCCACACAGCTTGGTGTCATTGGCAAACTTGCTGAGGGTGCACACAATCCCAGCATCCATGTTGCCAACAAAGCTGTTAAACAGTAGCGGTCCCAGTACCGACCCCTAGAGGAACACCACTCGTCACTGCTCGCCCCTTAGATATCGAGCCATTGACCACAACTCTTCAAATACAACCGTCCAGCCAGCTCCTTATCCGCCAAGCGGTCCATCTGTCAAATCCACGTCTCTCCAATTTAGAGACCAGGATATCATGCGGGACAATGTCAAATGCCTTGCACAAGCCCAGGTAGATGACATCTGCTCTCTCGCCTTATCCACCAATACTGTAACTCCATCATAGAAGGCCACCAAATTTGTCAGGCACAATTTGCCCTTAGTGAAGCCATGTTGGCTACCACCAATCACCTCCTTATTTCCCATGTGCCTTAGGAGAGTTTCCGGGAGGATCTGCTCCATGATGTTGCTCGGCACAGAGGTGAGTCTTCCTTTTTTCCCTTTTTAAAAATGGGGGTTGTTTCCCCTTTTACAGTCAGTGGGAACTTCAGCAGACTGCCACAGCTTCTCAAATATGATGGATAGCAGCTTAGCAACTTCATCCGCCAGTCCCGTCAGGAGCTGCCGATGAATCTCATCAGGTCCCATGGACGTGTGCACCTTCAGCTTCCTTAGATGGTCTTGAACCTGGTCTTCTCCTACAATGGGCAGTTCTTCATTGCCCCAGTCCCTGCCTTTGCTTTCTGCGACTTGGGCGGTGTGGCTAGAGCACTTGTCAGTGAAGACTGAGGCAAAAAAGTCATTGAGCACCTCAGCCTTCTCCATATTCCAGGTGACCAAGTCTCCCAATTCCTTCCTGAGTGGACCCACATTTCCCTAGTCTTCCTTCTGTCACTGATGTACCTGTAGAAGCTTTTCTTGTTGCCCTTGATATCCCTGGCCAGATTTAACTCTAACTGAGCTTTAGGTTTCCTAACCTGATCCCTGGCTGCCCGGACAATTTCTCTGTGTTCCTCCCAGGCTACCTGTCCTTGCTTCCAGCCTCTGCAGGCTTCCTTTTTGAGTTTTAGTTTGTCCAGGAGCTCTTTGTTCATCCACCTAGGCCTCCTGGTGTTTTTGCCGGACTTCCTCTTTGTTGGGATGCATCGCTCCTGAGCTTGGAGGACACGATCCTCGAGTATTAACCAGCTTTCTTAGGCCCCTCTTCCCCCGAGGGCTTTTTCCCACAGTACTCTACCAAGCAGAGCCCTGAAGAGGCCAAAGGCTCTCCTGAAGTCCAGGGTAGTGAGCTTGCTGCATACCCTCCTCGCTGCCCTAAGAATCTTGAACTCCACCATCTCATGGCCATTGCAACCAAGGCTGCCCTTGAGCTTCACATTCCTCACAAGCCCCTCCTTGTTCATCAGAACAAAGTCCAGCGTGGCACCTCTCCTCGTTGGCTCCTCTAGCCCTTGGAGATGGAAGTTATCATCAATGCATTCCAGGAACCTCCTGGATTGCTTATGTCCTGCTGTGTTGTCCCTCCAACAGATATCGTCGGGGTGGTTGAAGTTCCCCATGAAGACCAGGGCTTGTGAATGTGAGGCTGCTCCCGTCTGTCTACAGAGGGCCTCACCCACTTGGCCCTCCTGGTTGGGTGGCCTGGAGCAGACCCCCACTGTGGCATCACCTGTCCCCACCATCCCTTTAATCCTGACCCATAAGCTCTCGGTCAGCTCCTCATCCATCCCCAAGGCAGAGCTCCATACTACTTCAGTAGAAGCTTTAGGTGGTTTCCACAAGTGTAGATAGCTATCAGGACAGGTAACATGCCTGGGTATACCTATCCTCAATAAGTGCTCCAGGACAGCCTTCAGGCTATTTTAGTAATTCCTTAAGAAAAAAAGAAAAAAAAAAAAAACAAAAAACCAACACAAAACCAAGTTATCTCTGCAAACCCTCTGAGGACCTCTCCAGCATACAGATCAAGTTAGTGCTGGTACAGGGTAGGGCTTAAAACTCCGTTCATTTTGCTTGGAATAATCAAATGTAAAGCTCTGTCAGGTAGAAGACTTCATATTAAAAAGATGAAAACTAATTAAAGTCCTGTATTTTTATTATAAAAATATACTGTCACAGCAATATTCAGAAGGGAAGATGCGTTATTTCCAGCAGATCACAAGACAGAGAATCCAACAGTACCAAAGCCTGAGAAATTCCCTCGCGAAGGCTGTCCCCCAGCTAATCAACATGCACATGCACTGACCAGATAATAAAGGAAGATATATCTGATTTTTGCTAATCAGCGCTAAAGCCACAGAAGGTTAGCATTATAAATATTTCATTATGCCTGGGAAAGGCTTCTTGCCAGCTCGTACAGTCCGTGCCAGGGGCCACAGCTGAACGAATGAAAACACAACTGCTAATCTGGTTAGTTCAGCTCCGGTCAAAACCATGCATGGTTAGTTGTGATAACAGAGTCCAGGACGCCAGCCTGGGACCGAAATGACACAATGCAGAGGTGAAGTAAAGTTTTGATGTCACCGGAAAAAAGGAAACCGTGGGGTTTGTACTGACGTAAGTCTCTGCACAAGTCCTGCGGTGACAAAGGGCTCCAAGAAGGTGCTCCAAGCAGCACCACAGCTTTGAGGGCTGATGGAGACAGAGCAAACTCCAAGGGCATCTGCTCACCCAGAGCAGAAAACTTAGCGAGTGCCTTGTCTTGCCCGTGCCCTACGGAAAGAAGCTCTTCCCATCTTAAAAATGAAACCTCAAACAATAGCAGGACCCTTCCCTTTTTGTGCACTGCAGGTTTTGCCAGAAAACAGGACACGCTTGTTTTCATAAATTCTTCCCACGCCGTTGGGAGGAACCTGGGAAAGTGCAGGTTCAAGGAGTTTCTCAGCCTACAAAATGGTGAGCCACGTAAAAGTAAAACAGCACCTCGTACTCTGACAACTGTGCACGTGCTGTAGCTTTGCACCCGGATTGTTTATATATATATATATATTTTTTTTATTATTATTATTTTTTTTGGTAGGAGGAATACCAACATTCTCCTTACATCTCTACTGCACAGAAGTGGATGCCGAAAACCCCAGAAATCAGAGGCAGCTCCCACCAGCGACTCCAAAGCCAAGAGGGGCTCTTCATCCCGCAGCCCCAGTGCCTTTGGCAGCTGGTTTGGCTGTCCATCTGATTGCTTCCCTAAGTCATCTGCTCTTACACTAAACTGGGTCAAATGCTGTTTTTTCTTAAATCTACGGCAATGACCAGAGAGCAGCTGTGCCCACCGCTTCCCGGCTCCCCAAGAAGAAGGTCCAGGGAAGCAAGACAGGAGTCTCCAGTGGCTGGGAGAGGTGTGAGCCCATTCCCCAGCCACGCTGCTCCAGAGATGGGGGGCACCAGGCTGGGACGTGCTGCTCCATGAGAGCGGCAGAGATTTGACTTGGTCAGATGAAGGAGCCGTTCATCTGGGACTCATCCTCCAGGATAAATGTGAAGTTAGACCTTCAGCAGAGCAGGGAGCCACCCTGAAGAGAAGCTGCAAACACTGCCCTGAGCAATTTAAAACTCTTCACCTAATCAGAGTTGCTGCTGAACGGCATGGAAAACAGTGAAATCACAATTTCAGAAGCTTTATCTTGATTTAGATGAATGGAAACTCTCAAAAAGGAAGCACGTTAGCCACCCGGAAGCACATCAAGGACTTTTCCTGGCAAAGCCAAGGTTGACGATCGTATCACCCCACCCACAGCAGAGAGGCAAACACTGAAGCGCAGAGCTCATGGCGAGGGCTGAGCAGATTACACCCTCGTTCTGCACACCTCCAA
>VFFE01006169.1:0-41739 GCA_008921705.1 Burhinus oedicnemus
ACCTCTCCGCACCGCTCTCCTCTCCTCTCCTCTCCTCTCCTCTCCTCTCCTCTCCTGCCTTGCTTTCCCTCGCCTTGCCTTCCCTCACTTTGCCTTGCCTTGCCTTGCCTTCCCTCGCCTTCCTTTGCCTTCACCACCTTCCCTTTCCCTTTCCCTTTCCCTTTCCCTTTCCCTTTCCCTTTCCCTTTCCCTTTCCCTTTCCCTTTTTTCTCTTTTTCTTTTTCTTTTTCTTTTTCTTTTTCTTTTTCTTTTTCTTTTTCTTTTTCTTTTTCTTTTTCTTTTTCTTTTTCTTTTTCTTTTTCTTTTTCTTTTTCTTTTTCTTTTTCTTTTTCTTTTTCTTTTTCTTTTTTTCTTTCATGGGGGGCATTGTAACCCCCAGCCTCTCTACTTTCAGTCTTGCCCTTGCTGCAGACTGAGAGCTGGTATGATCTATTGTTAATGTTGAATGGATTTCTGTTTGGGGTGGGATACCAAATGTAGGCTTGGTGAGCCACACAAAATAAATAATGGACAGAAAAGCTTGTTTTCCAGGCTGAAGTGGAGTGGGATGGGGAGTAGGGGTTAGCGAGGGAGGGGCTGGAAAGGTAGTTGGTTAAGATTTATTTGGCAGACATGTACAACTATCCTGTTTGAATTGTATTTGAATTAATTAACTTCATCTGTGTAAACTGGGTCAGTATCCTGTAATTTCCTAAGGGTACGGCTGTATCAGGAAACTGAGTAGTCAGCAGAGCTGGTTGAATAGTTAAAATAACTGATTTACAAATATTTCCAGGAATAAAACCACTGAGTTTCGTTTCTTATGATTTATAGGGCAATATAGGAAAATTTATCTTACCTGAAAAATGTCCTTTCTGTAAAAGGGGAAGTCCACAGCTCCTTGGGTTTTACTCTCATAGTTTCCACTCTCTGGAGGCAGAGTCAGGCTGGTCAAATGAGGCCGTACATCAGCAAGTCTCACAGGTTTCCAGTGTGACTTCATAGAAAGGAGTCCTTTACAGCTTAATTCACAGCTAAACTCATGGAAAAAAGAGATCCCCAAAAAATTTCTGCTGCAAAACAGTTTAAACTTCCATGGCGACTGCTTTTATGTTCCATAGCATGTCTCATAAAGATATGTGGAGATGGGAGGCAGAGAGAGCATTCACAATGAAAACGGAAGGCAGTTTGCAACTGTATGCCGAACTCTGAACTGCCCTTCTTGTGCTAGGTGGGTAGATGAGGTCTTCTAGTTTTCTTGCTAGAAGAATTGAAATGTCTGCAAACATCCTACTAGGAAAGACTAAAGGTTTACTGCAATACACTACCCATTAGATGTCAAGGAATGTAAGAAAATAGTGAATGCAAGAAGTATTTGTCACTGCCCTTCCCTTAAAAAAGAAAAAGAGTGTCAGTTCAGAAACAGAATGCCGAATGTGTTGCTTCCTCCAGATAATGGCAGGGTCTGAGGAGGTTTGCCTGTATAGTTTTGAGAACTTAAGGAAATAATGAAAAAAAGTCTTCATACATTTCTGTGTATGTTGGAAAAGAGCTCCTAGCCTGAAGGCTTCCACAGTTAATAAGGAAAAAGCACAAATATTTAAAAGAGAAAAAGAGATTGCTGGCTTTTAAAGCTTTGGCAAAGTATTGATTTAGTCATCTAATAACTGGACCCTTACCAGCAGGGTGTTATTTTAATTTCTAATTAATGAATAGGATTATCACAATGAGAGATTTCTGAGTAAGATATTTCATTTACTTGATTTTTAGAGATTTTCTGACAACAGGGTTTCTCAAGGATTTGTAGAGGACTTTTTTTCTATGTTTGTGGAGTTTGTGTGTTTCGCATGTGGCTAAACAGAACATGAAAGAAACTAATTTCTTTTAATCAGTATTACTTCTCCCAGATAAGACTGTAACCTTAAACCACATTCCTTAGTGAAATGATGGTAAGGTTAACAGCCTTCAAAGATGAAAATTTATCAGTATTTCTGAAAGAAACACACAAAAAAAAAAAAAGATAAAAAGTTGCTTAGTCAGTGAGTTTAATTTCCAGGTAGGAATTATTTTCATTAATAAAGGTTTGAGAAACATTGTATCTGGTTGTGAGAATTGCTCTGTGGCTTTACATAGTTTATAGTGATCTAGGAACTGAGCTCATTTATTGTCTGTGGTAAATAAAAAAGATGTCTTTTTATTTGTATTTCTATCTGTATTGATAGATAAATGAGCGAGAGAGATAAGCTCTTTGAACATGTCCTGTTTGCTGAGTGTTTTCTCAAGACTGAAAAAAGTGTGGTGAATCCATGTGGATAGCCTGCTTTATTTCCTCCTCTCATTTCATCTTAATTTTTTCTGTCTAAGAGTAAAATTTTGTAGATTACAAAACCAAGAAGAAATTTTGAGTTAATCTTGCATCTCAAAGGAACTACAATATGTAACCAGTATTTTCCTTCATCTTATGCCACCTTACTTTCTTCACGGACTCCAAACACAAGGACAAAATGAAGGGCCTTGAAAATTAATTTCGAAGATGAATGACCACAAGTTTCCCTATTTTTTTTCTAGGAAATCAAAGCTATATCAGCAACAAGCTATATGGCCTTGCAGATGCAGGCACAGATGTAGAGGTCTCTGAACTACTTCCAAAATTGGAAGCAGCACAGTCATATCAACATGACGCCCTATCATAATTAACAAATGGCTATATGGCTGCCACAACCCACTCTCATATTTTGCACTGCTCTATGCACTGTAGACAGATTGTATTTTGCCAAGCTTTTTGGCTATCTCTGTATGCCACTGCAGTGCATAAAACCAATTACAATAATGTGTGAAAAGGATGTATAAATCCTCACAAAAAGCTAAACCAGTGCAGAACAAAACTTGGATAAGAACATGTTGTTGTCTCATTACATTCCCCTAAGATATGTTTCTTTAATCTAATTCACAGCAGGCTCTTCGGACCAGTAGTAATAAAAGAAGCAACAGGAGCAGTGACATTTAATTAAGTATTCATACGTAAATTTTCAGATTTAAGCCTTAACTCATTTCCATCTCTTTTTCCTATGATTCTGTGATATTTAGTGGTATGTGACCAGTACAACAAAATACCTCAACGTATGTTCAACAGTAACCTGTGTGTATTTCTGTTGATTTCAGTGGCCTTGCTGTCAGGTTCAAAACTGTGCTCCTGTGTTGACTATGATAACCCATAACACCATATTTTAAGAAAAAGTACTAATAAAGGTAGAAATTAATTAAGATTAATTAATTAAGATATTTGTGGTTGGCAATAGGAGTGGAAATTAATCCTAAGAAACTTACTAATAGGAAGTTACTCAGCTTTATTTTGACGGAGTAATTTTGATATTCTGGATAAGAAAAGAACAAAGCTTTTTAATGTGTTAGCTTGTTGGACTGTTGATTTATTAGGCTTGTATTTTGATAAGATATTTGACAGGTTTAAGCTGTGCTGGTATCAAAGATATTGATACCATGTTTGTACAACAGCTGTGACCTTAATGATGCTGACAAAATAGATACAAAGTATGTGCATGCTAATTGATGTTAAACAATAGAATAAGAGGCATTGTGAATACATTACGCTAATAGTTGTAACATATGTATACATATTTATATATGTATGTATCTCCATGAAAGTAAAGCATAAGTGTCAGATTTAAGAAAAATTTATTTGGAGCACCTTTGATCACTGCTTGACACTTTGTTCTACCATAACAGGCAGGTGTGGGCATGAAAGGGTTAAAAATTGATTATTACATTGTAGTAAGAAGACTTCTTTAATTTCTGTTGTGAAAAATGCCAATGCTGTCTTCTTACTTAACAACATAATATTTGAAATAAATGCAAATGAATAATTGTTTCTTTTAATTTAATTTGTTGTGTGGCATCCTTGTTCACAAACCGAGGGGAAAAAGAATATCATGAATATTAGTAAAAGCACAAATTATTATTTTCTGCTTTGCAACAACGTTATACTGTGGTTTTACTGAATATGCAAAAAGGAAAAAAAAAGGAAATATACTTTCAATGTAAAGCTGGGATTTGTTTACAGTAGCATAAAATGAGACTGCAGTTATTTGTATGTACAATGTCAATAAATCAATTAAAAAAACCCAAACCCAACAACAAAAACAAACCAACAGTAAACCCCAGTTTTTTCAGTGTTTTCAAAATCCTGGATCTGGCAGCTACAATATTAGCTACTAATTACCCTGCAAGGCTGATCTCCTTTGCAGGAGGTGGGCTGCAGAGTTGCTTTGGTGGCCTGCAGAGTTTATCATAAGCTGTTTATCTCAAGGCCAGTCAAACAGATATTATGGTCACAAATACTGTATTTTAATAGTCAATGTTTCATGCTGAAAAATTATTTTGGTTTCTGGGATCCTACTGTGTTTACTTAAAGAGCATTTGAGTTCTATTTGGTCTAACGATTTACACATTTCCAAAAAGCTTTTAAACTTCTTTTCTATACTATAGAGTAATGCAGATCAGACAGCCCACTTCCTCCATGGAAAAGGGGCTTTTGTTTGTTATCCTGTCTGTGTTCCTTAGGCATTTTGTGATGAGGAAAAGAAACCCTGTGTAAGTCAATTTGTTCAATTGACTGAAGTATGCACAAAGATTTAAGCACACAGATAGAGTTACTTAAGACATCAAGACTTTTGTTTCTAAGCACGATGGCTGCTTCTGTTGAAAAGCTATTTCTTGTAAGTATTTAATGTATGAAAGTGTTGGCAAATTATTTTTCTTCCCACCCGGGAGGTAAAAGAAAATTGTCTTCCATGTGAAAGACCTAGTATTTAAATCCCTTTACTGACAGCAATTAGGATATTTCTTACCTTTATGTAAAATGTATCAGTTTTACCCCATTTCCTAGCATAAGATGTTTCCCATGCCCTGCTGGGGAACTGCTGAGCATCCTGTCTTTTAGCTTTTCTTTTGTCTTTCCTCGATTACTGAGCAGCTCTACTCTCATATTACCTAATTTTTCTTTTCCCCTCAAAGAAGAGCAAGGATGAAAGTAACTTAATAGAAAGGAAGTGAACACACCTTTCCAGAATAGGATGGAGCTGACAAATTGCCTCAGAATAACAAGAAATACTGGTTTTCTGGAGGTTAACAAAAAATTCCTTAATAGAAGAAAAAGTGAGAGAAGGCAGAAGCAGGCTGTATTCAGAGAAGAGGCACTCCAAAAAAGAAAGATAGACTTAACTAATGAAGACTGGGCGAAATAACTGAGGAGAAATCATCAGCCTGAAATAACTGGATAAAAGAAGAAACCGGGAAGAGGAAATTTGAAGAAAAAAAATCTAATGAGATAAAGAACATGCAGAAGGTAGAGGTGACAATGAGAGACGGAGGACACCATCAGAGACAAAGAAGCATCAGGCACTAAGCAACCCATGATGATACATAGAGAAGGAAAGGGAAAGAGAGGAGGAGAAATATGGAAATACTGATAACAAATAGTCTTAAACTATTGAAAAGAGTCCTACATGGATTAGATGCTTGATCTGGTATATTTATAAAATCCCTTTCTAAAGGTATTTCTGTCAAGAAGTTGTTTATCTCAAAGGCCTCCCAGATAATCTTATGACAATATTTAATCCTAAAGTGATGTCTAATATGCCTAGCTGGGGTTTTTTTATTTATTTCTATAAGTCATACCTTTTTATGAAAACACTTTGTGCTTCAGCATATTTTTCACATTTTTGCACTTTTCGTATTAAAATAATGGGAGAAACCCCTTTTCCTCTTTATATGTGTCACTGCTATTGAAATGAAAAGGCTTTTTTCCTCTATTCTATGAATTGGTTTTGTATAGTGATGGCGTAACTGCAAACTGTTCTGCTATCAATGATCTTTGGGCTACTGCATCTTTCCTCTCCTATGAATTAAACTTGCTGAGTTCTAGATTTGAGGCCCAGCTGGTGTCAACAGGGATTCAGCTTTTATGACAATGGGACTATTTAGGAATCTCCTTAGGGCTGCTAGGAAGAGATAGGATCTACCTGAGCAACTGGACAAAAAAACATATTTGCCAACAGGCTGACCAACCTTGTGAGGAGAGCTTTAAACTAGGAATGATGGGGGGGTGGGGGAGGTGTTGGTGTGACATTAACCCCCCAAAACACGTGGAAGTGTTGGACTAGGTTGGCAAGCAAAGGGTGCAGGGAGATGTGCATAAGAGAGCCCTCAAGTTTGCAGGTGATACAAAACTGGGAGAAGTGGTTGATAGACCAGATGGCTGTGCTGCCATTGTGATCCCTATCAGCATGAAAAATACAGCTCTAGCATTTAATTTCAAATTCTGTGCAACAAAAATCCAACAGTAATCCGTCTTTTAAAGGCTACGAGGCTAGGCTTGGCCAGCCTTTTTCAATGTAGCCTACTACACCTCCCTCAGTCCCCCAGGGAACGTTGCATTTTCCAGCAGTGAGAAGTGGCTCTGGAGGAGAACAGCCTGGATGGAGGCTCCTGGAAGGAGTAGAAATAGCTGCTCTTTGTGGGATGCCGTAATAGACTCCAGGTTTCGTTTGTGCGATGGGAAGTAACTGCTTCTGCTTGAGCAGCTCCATACAAAGGACAGATCTGAAGGCTGGGCTTGGACAGGCTGTGGCACTCCTGAAAGCAGCACGCTGGACTGCTGTGCTGCTGCCTCTGTAACAGAGAAAGGAAAAATTCATAAAAGCAGCAAAATACAGTGCTTTCAGCATAGGCAGACACATGTGAAGAACTGATGAGGTCCTAGCTCTGCGTGCCATGTACAGGGTTCATGAGCTAGTGTAGGCTAATATATCTCTGCACTAACAATCTGCCCTAAGGAATGTGCTAGTGATTAAATGAGACTTTTGGGGCCGCTTGAAATGCCAGGGGACATGTTTACCAAAGCATGGGGAGGACCATATTTGTTAGTTTATCCTCACATGAGGCAATGACACTGCAGTTTCCCACAGCCGTGGGAAGGCAGGAGGAGGGGTGGGAGGTAATCGGAGCATTGAACAATGATTAATAGGATGAAATTTAACAAGTCCAATTGCTGGATTCTGCACCTAGGACAGAGTAATGCTGGGCACAACTATAAATTGGGAGAGGAGTGGCTGGAGAGCAGCCCTGCAGAAAGGGATCTGGGGATGCTGGGTGACAGCAGGCTCAATGCGAGTCAGCAGTGTGCCCTGGCAACCAAGAGGGCAGACCCCATCCTGGGGAGCATCAAACACAGCATAGCCAGCTGGTCAAAAGAGGCGAGTATCTCACTGTATTCAGCGTTGGTGCAGCCTCACCTTGAATACCGTGTGCAGTTCTGGGCCCCACAATTTAAGAAGGATGTGAAGGTACTTGAATGTATCCAGAGGAGGACAACAAAGCTGGTGACAGGGCTGGAAGGCATGTCCTGTGAGGAGCAGCTGAGGACTTTGGGCTTGTCTAGCCTGGAGAAAAGGAATTTGAGGGGCGACCTCATTGCTCTCTGCAGCTTCCTGGGGAGGGGAAGTGGAGAGGGAGGTGCTGGTCTGTTCTCCCTGGTATCCAGTGACAGGACACATGGGAATTGTTCAAAGCTGCACCAGGGAAGGTTTAGACTGGACATTAGGAGGCACTTCTTTACCGAGATGGTGGTCAAAAGCTGGAACAGGCTTCCTAGAGAAGTGGTCAATGCCCCAAGCCTGTCAGTGTTTAAAAGACATTTGGACACTGCCCTTAATAACATGGTTTAACTTTTGGTCAGCCTTGAATTGGTCAGGCAGTTAGACTTGATGATCATTGCAGGTCCTTCCAACTGACATTATTCTATTCTATTCTATTCTATTCTATTCTATTCTATTCTATTCTATTCTATTCTATTCTATTCTATTCTATTCTATTCTATTCTATTCTACTCTACTCTACGTAATAGTACCCAAATCATTAGACTAAAGAGAGATCTTTGTTCAACCTGAGATTAAGGCATTTTAAGGTAGGTTTCTCCATATATGTCTTTCTACATGTCATTGATAAATTATGAACTTTATATTTGCTGGAATACAGAAAGTTTTAAGGATTTTTTTCAGTCACCGTAGTTTAATATTTGGTGTCCAGATTGTTTTGGAACAGTGCATTTCTGAAGAACAAACATCATGTTGCTTATGTGAATGTCCATCTTATATTTGCCAGTGACTGTGAGTACCTCAGTTTCTTTAAACCTGTTTCTAAAACAGTGACTGATGATGAAATGAAGTACATCTGTAGTAACCTGATAAGCCATTAAATTCCTTTGTAAACTGGCACACAGCAGCAGAATAAATGACAGAATATTGGAGAAACAGAATGACAATTTACTTACCAGTTTTGAACCATTCAGCATTTTCGCTACAGTCTCCTCTGTATTATGCTTGTTATTGGAAGCTTTTTAAGACTCCGTTCTTCCATAAATTTCTTTGTAAATCAGATATTTTAATTTTTCTAAAAGTAATGTTATGAAAGGATGTTACAGAAATCATTCTTCTACTGTGTTTTTCCTGAGATAGTTACAGCTGTATAATTAATAGTTCTATAATAGTTGAATTATCCTATTGAATAAACACTAATTAGTTTTTAGGTTTAGTTTGGCCTTAAAATCTGCAACCCATTGTCCTGGTTTGAGGTTAAACAGGACCAATTTTGTTCAGCTTTACCTTTTAGCTAGACCTCTTCTAACTACTGAAATTAACAGCATGTTGTGCAGAAAACTTCGCTCTCAGAGTGATAAGACCCATGTTTATAGTTGATGCCAAGGAATGGGATGCAGAGAGGCTCTTTCTTATACTGATTGCTATAACAACCAAGGCCAGACAACTTTGTTATTTGCCCCGTTGGAGGGTTGGAATGGGAAAAGCGTCGAGGGGTCACACCTGTGGGGAGGAGCAGACAGGACAGGTGACCCAAAACTGACCAACAGGGTATTCCATCCCATCTGTCTCATGCTCAGTATAAAAGCTGAGGGAATCAAAGGGTCAGCTCTCTTTCTTCAACGGCTGGTGTCCGAGGATGACTCTGTCTGTTCATCTGCCTGTGATCCCGATCCTGAATCCAGATCCGGAATCCAGTTCCTGTCTGTCGCTGACTCCAGTCTGGGACTTTCCCAGTGCCTGCTGGTGATGTGATTGTCATCCTAGGAGCTTGATATGATTTTGTATGTATTTCATTATTTTCTTTATTATTCTATTATTAATATTTCATTAAAGTAGTTTAGTTCCTTCTAAACTCTTAAGTCTCTCTTTTTTTCTCTCTCTCTTGCCTCCCTTTGGAAGCTAGGAGCAGGAGAGAGAGAGCATCTGTCGTTCCACCAGATTGGGCCAATCTGGCCCAAACCACGACACCCATTTTTTACCATAGTCTTCCTAACATGCAGAGATTACTTTGCTTATTTACACTAGCCTCTTATTCATGTAGATTTTTTTCAGATTCAACAGATAGTAGGAGATATTTTTCTCAGTAGATGTCTTTTGGCTTCTGATGTGCAAACCCGGTTTCTGGGTGGCTTTTCTAACTAGAGGTATTTAGTATGTCATCAACTGGACAGCCCTGTTGTTGCGATTTGCTGAGGAACTCCCTGGGATCTCACCCTTCCCAATTTGAAGGTAAACTTTGCAGATCCTGTGGGAGAATATTTATTCTGAAAGAACTAAAATAAGCAAGAAACCTTTTTATTTGGTCAGTTCCTCAAACTAATCATCAGGTATCATTACAGGAACTTTTTAGGATATGCTATTGAAGTTTACTTTAGAATTAAGCTAAGCTAAACTGAGTTTCTGAAGTTTCTTTTAGACTTACCTTGTTGATATGAACTATAAGGGCTATCCACTAAGAAGCACATATATGTTTACTGAGACTTAGTTTTGTTGAAAACGCAGCAATAATTAAAGTAGAAACTTTAAAAACATAATTTTGGCTATTGTAACTGCGATGAACTGCAGAGTAAATCCAACATTACATCGTTTCATTTGCGTATTTTAAAACTGCAAATAAGTGAAAACAAATCTGATCTGAGTGGGATTTTTTTCCTATTCTCATATTTAAAGGGGATAAGTTAGTACAAGACATACTTTTTTTTTTTTTACTCTAAGTGGATGAATGAAAAATTGATTGAATGAACACATTGAAGAAAGGTATGTCTGTTCATTATCAGAATTGAAGAGTATGCTAATTGGGGTTTTGCCGTTTGCAAAGGACTCAAGACATGTCCTTAGTCTGATATCCTTCATTTTATTTGCCAGGCTGGAGGATGGTATCAAAATGCCTATTAAATTGCAGACGCAGGAAGTATGGCAAGTACATTAGAGGTCAGCGTTAGAATTAAAAATGATCTTGACAAACAGGAGGAACGATCTGAAAACACAGGATTTAACTCAATAAGAACAAACAGAAGATACCATAGCTAGACAGAAATAATCAGTCTCACAAATGTAGGGTGAGAAACAAATGGCTATCAGTCATATAGAAGATGATCAAGATATTATGGTGGATTGTGAGTTGAAAGTGAGTCTTGATTCAGAAAAATTTAAAAAAGGAGTTAGTGGGACAAAAGCAAGGATAACTGCCAAGAAATGTGAGACAATGTTTCCACTCTGCTTAGCTGGAGTACTACATCCACTTTGTGACCATAGTCCTCAAAGAGGATGTGAACCAAGTGAGACACTCTGCAATACAGCAATGATAATCACTGTGGGCTTAGTAATATAAATATTGAGGAAATACTAAAATAGGCTTGGGGAGGAATCTGAGAAAAAGAAAAGAATAACCTGATCCCTATTACACATGGGTATAGAAGGCAGAAACATTCAGTTTAAATTAAAACATTGGAAACACTTTCTAATGGAAGGATGATCACTGACCCCCTAGACTATTCAGAATCTGTGTCTTTGCTTCTGACTTTGGAAATCTTCAAGAACAGGCTGAACATGCAAATCGGGAATGACAGGTACAGTTGTTCCCTATAGAGACTTTTCCAACAGTTTTTTTCCTGTGACATATTTGCTATAAAAAGAAGCTCTTCATTAACCTTCCAATTAACAAGAAAAATAGGTTAAAGTTTATCGAATGTTGGCAGATTTACAGGTTGATGTAATATAAATTCCTGTCTTAATCAGATTGTATTCCAAAATTATTATTTGGGAAATAGCCCGGGTAAACATTATAAAGGGCAATAGAAGAAGAGTTTGCATTTTACCATCTTTGTGGTTAGATTGTTATTTAAACTAATGATGGTAACTATGAGTTAATAGCCTTTGTAAAAGTCATTTTGTTTGCAGCTGTTTTGGTTTTGTTAGTTGATACCCATGCTGAGCCTTTCAAGAGAGCGAAGACAAGTTACAACTTTCTGTATCAATTCCTCCTTCTTTATTTTAAGTAAATCCTCTGGGTTTTTTTCCTTTTAGGTTGCGCCACTCAGATGACACAGAGTAGTGATTCATCAAAATGTATCCTGCTGACAGAACTTCACAACCCTTCAGCATGTGTTTGGGTACAGAACAAATTTCGATAAATTTAAGGCTATCGATCCTTCAACTTTTGTGAAAAAAATTTTAAAGAATATAAACGACCCTGAAAGTGTATTCTGGTTTATGGTGGAGAGCGATGGGATCCTGAGAAAAAGAAGAGTGCTTGAATTCAACAACTGAACCTGTTCAGGAAATTATATTTACCTACAATAGTTACAGGCTCCAGCAATTCTCATGCTCCCCAAATAAGCTCTAAGCCCAGGGTTTTACTGAAATGGAAAAATGTGTCTAAAGCAGTGGTAACCAAAGAAAAATTTGATTATTGCTAAAGAGGGAGAAACTTGAAGAAATCTGAAACTTCTGCTAGATATGTACAGGCATATACCATTGAGACTGCTCAAACCTGTCACATCTCTCTGTTTACCCCAACCTTTCTTTTGACAAATGTGTACCTGTGTTTTACTTTAACCCTCCCTGTGCATTGTGTATGTCTTTAGTAATGTGTATTGTTACTGAAACCACAGAGGAAACAGGAGAAACAGAGGAACTGTAAAATCGGTCTTCGTAGCTGGAGGTTATGTGGAGATTGTGGTATTTCAGAACACACAGAGCTGTAGGCTATTTGCTTTTCTGAATTCTTCATTGTCTGGCTTAAGTAACCAAAAGTAAACAGCCTACTTTTCCTTCTCTTCATCCTCTTCTGCATTCGCAAAATAAGAATCTAGTGACTGGGAGAGGTCAGTGCATAGATAGAAACTTGTGGCTGAGCCTTAGTTCACATGGGAATGATGCAAAGATGGCTGGAAGGGAAATTAATCAATTAATCTGGTAAGGAAATTATTCTCAATTCAAAGAACAGATGTGTTTATGCTGTTTTCTGTTATGGTTTAAATGGGGAGATTTGGTTTGATACCCAAGTTGCAACTGTACAGTGAAAATTGTTCTGATTCATTTTGGTATCACCCACATACTATAAAAGTTAATGCATGCTTGTGATTGTACCTATCCTCTGACTGTAGACTTTACCTTCACAAGGTTAGATTACTCTCTCAATCTCTGCATGATTTAAATCCATCTGGAAACTAAAGCTAGTGTAAAATCTGGCTGCCTCAAAACTGGCTGCTCTTCTAAGAAGTATTGTGCTTTTATGGAGTTCAGTGCACTTTTGCCATATGATCTCCATTGGCTACCAGTAGACATTTGGGTGTTTTGACCTTTTAAGCTCTAAATGACTGTGTACCCAAGAGACCAGCCTCCTCTTGTGTTATTCCTGAGCCAGCTGCAAGCAGCAGGCATGCTGGATTCCTTTTCATCTACCAAAGAGGGAAATCTTGGCAAAGTATGGGCTGTGATAGTTCATACAGACTGCAAACATGGTCATCTAGTTAGTCCTAACTTGCTCAGTATGCTGAAATCTTTACTGTTTTGGCCCTAATCTTCAAAAGATTGTGGTACTAAGCAGAAGAAAAAAGCAGGATGATTAATGATTAGAAAGGGCAGTCTGTCTTAATCTTTTCTTTGATGGTTTTCTAATTGGGGACCAGAAGGAATTGTTTCAGATTAAATGGCTCATCTTTTCTTAAGTAGAGAGAAAGACATGTTGTAAATGTGCAGCTCCCTTAATTTAGATTTGGGCTTCTTCTGTCCATGTTGCCTAAAACCCATAGGTTATTGTGTGCTTTTTCTCCAAACCCTTGTCCACTTCCCCTTTCCTTGTCTGCATCAAACATCAGTTCAATAAATGTAACTTGAAGGAACATGATGCAGTCTGAAGCTGGAGCACCTCTTCGGTAGCTGAGGTTGGCATCAGAAGGGTTGAGATGAGGCACAAATATCCTCCAGCTGCTCTGCACAAAGTCTATCAAGAATCAGCAAGGGCACAGTGAAGTTTAGCGAAGTCAATTACAGCGCTGAGGCTGCCGTCCTTAACATTGCTGATGCCTGTCTCTCTTCTGGAGAACCACTGCCAGCAAGACCAAGGTGAACGAGGATATTGACTGCTCCAATCGGTCCTTAAGGTGGGACCAGACAAGATCAGGAAGCTGAAAGCAGTTTCCTGACAGTCTCTCCTTTCTTTTTTTTCTTTCTTTTTTTTTTTTAACTCAACTTCTGTTGCCAGAGTAAGAAAGCTGAAGTATAGGCTCTAGTTCAATAGTATAAATGGATTTTTTTTAAAAAGACATACTGCGGCCTAAAATTATTTGGTAGAGAAGATGGAGAATGTGCTAAACAACAAACACTAACTAGAAAACTGTTTGTTGCACAATGAGGGAGAATTGCACAGGAAAATGCAAAGAAGTCTGGAAGACTGAAAAAGAGGTAACAGGCTGGCTGTAAGAAGCAATAGTTACCAGAGGGTGGCTGGTCTTAAAATCAAAGGGTGCAATGAGTTATTTGGCACATAAGCTGTAAAAAGGATAACAGTTCTAACATCTAACTAGGCACATTAAATGTCAGAAGTATATTTCTGTTCTCATCTACAACATGATATTGCCTTAGAAAGTATTCATTTCACTTGCTTAGGAAACAGAAATGCTTTTTGATGAAATATTTATGAGGCACGCTCAGTTCTATGTTTACTCTATAAAATGTCATCATTCACATTTATTTTTGACTTTGCATTTGCATAGCAACAGGAGACCATTATCCAGCAACAGGAGACCATTATCCTGTAACAGTACTGTGGGGTCTCCAAGGTATACAGCAGATGGGGCTACTCCAGCTGACTAATAATTTAGTTACTTCTGCTGCAGCTATCTGTACAGACTAATTACCAGCAGTACCAATTCATGCAAATCCCATGTATGCAAGGGAAAGGACGTAACGTCTTCAGAGTGCATACAAGGGAATGGTATTTAACCTCTTTCACATTGAATCACAGAAATGAATAAAAATAGGGAAAACAACCAAAATATCAGAGCAGCGAGCTGTGCAACCACAGGATGTTAGCTTGTTTCAGAGACCACATTTTGCTACGATGAAGGTCAAAAGATTGACATTTTCAATACCGAATATAAAAGTTACTGGAGCTGAAGCACTTGCCAATAGCATTGCTAAGCCATTCTAAACTCACTTATGAATTGGAGGTTAATAAAGGAGAAAAACACAGGAACTGAGTGTGCACATAGCAGGGCTCAGGGCCACTTTTCCGTTCCTGCTGTGTTTACTGACAAGCCGGCACTGCAATATGAAGTCAGGAAGCATTGCAGTGGGCACGTGCTGCCTCATCTCAGATTAATATGCCTGACACAAGTCTTACTAAATTCAGTGGCAGGTTTCTAACTGTCTGCAGTGGACATAGGATCGTTCTTTAATATCTTCTGCCTCTTGTCAGGCATAAGTAAGCATGATGTCTAGTAGAGTGCCCAAGATGAAACAGACACTTTCCAAAATTCTGTGAAATTTTCTATTAAAAGTCTCAGCACTGCTGCTAGATGAAAATAGGTGACATATTAGCATGACAGCAATGCTTAAAGCCCTAAGAAACCGCTGTGCTTGGAACTCTGTGCCTTAGATAACCAAAGCAGTGGTTGAGGGAAAATGGAGACATGCAGGGGTGAAGGGTCTTACCAAGGTCCTCTAAACTTTGTAATTCTTCTTTTCTTGTCTAACATATTTCTTCTTGCATTCTGTGGTTCCCCACAGACAGAAGTGTCCCGAGAGAACACTGTGCCACAGCTGTTCTCTGTGCCATGCTGTCAAGTTGAGAAGTGACAAACTCTAACTTATTTAGGAAAGGAGCATATGCCCAATATGCTTTGCGTGCATATACATTCATAAACAAAATATCCAAGTTCAATGAAATAAGGATAAGAAGAACAAACACTGAGAGTATACACAAAACTTGTGAAATCCAACTTCTTCCCCACTTTAAAATTTGTGGTGGGCTGGGGAAGGAAAGGGCAGGAAGCATGGAAAAAATTGAGGGGCAGAATCACTGAAGAATCACTGTCTTCAGTAAGCACATACCATCTTTGTAATGGTATAGGAAAAATGTTAGCAAAATTATGCAACATGGGAGTCGGGGAGTGGTGGAAAGACTGGAGAAAATGGGTAAGGGAAGAAAAATAATACCATGAAGAAAAAATTGGTGAGAAAAAATACCTTGATCAGCAACGTGAAGGTATCATTAAACACATATTATGCCTTTCATCTTAAATTATTTGCGAAATACTATTACCAGATGGAAACTTGCACCTCTTGATACTGAGCCCCTGAAATAAATAAAGGCTAGAAAACACTGCTAGTCTTCATGCTGAAGCCATCTGTTTATCTTTTGTTTTGATACCATTTCATGTTGTGCACATTTTAAGTTTCCTGCTAGCCTACTTCTCTTTGCACTGTTCTATTTTCTCTTTCTGTTTTCAGGGATTTGGGTTTTATGGTGATTTTTTTCTTATAAGTTACTAATTCTGGCATTAACAAAATAGTGAAGCATTTTAACAGGGAATTGAGGCTAGGTTTGGGTATGGTCTTATGCTAAAAGCTAAACCTTCAGACAACTAAAAACTGGAAGGGTTCACAGTCTTATCCCACTGTAATTTAGAACAGCTGCAGAGCAGTTCTAAACCAGTCTGTCCTGCCATTTCCCAGCAAGGAAATTCCTGGGTATGACTAATGGTGGTATACGTGGGAATAATCAATGCAACATAGAAATAAAATCAATTCTTTTTCCATGTACCTATCTGTCTGGCTATAATCTACTTTGCTCCAAGACAGAAATATAAGAAATACGTTCTTCTGAAAGGAAGAAGACAGAGCAGTCTCAACAAAGGATTTCTCCTGCAAATCCTACATGAGGCCCTCATGCTACACAAAATTTCCTGAAAAGCAGTGTTCCAGCATCTCAGAGTCATTTAAAATAAACACAAACAACAACAATAACAAAAAGCCAAACCCTAAAGAGAGATTACCAACCTCTAGTTGTTGGGGGAAAATGACAAATTTGCATGTCAGGACATCTACCCGACTTGCATGTGGAAGCAGGGGAGTGTGTGAGTGCCTGACAGGTTGGTGCATAGTGGTGGAGGATCAGAAAGTGCCAAGTCAATGAGTGTATCACATGAGTGCAGTTATCCCTGGTCTCTGAAACCCTCTGCTGCAGCCTAGGAAGCATCGGAAACCCCAGCCCAGTTGCCCAGCACTGAAAACTCACGAAGCAGAATTTTAATCTGACAATCTGGAATACAATGATAATTACTTATGAACATAGCATGTGATTCAGTGCCACAAGGAACTCTGATTATTTAGAAGCCACCAAGACTGTGGTAATTCACAAGGATTATTCAAGTGTCATTTTCTCATTAAAATCTTCATTATTAAAATGCTCTATGGTTGCCACAGAATATAAAATGCATATTCTTTTCTCCTAAAGACTAGCTTCTTAATCAGCTTCTTAAGCTTAGCTACATGATTTAGAGCACACCTACTTGTACTCCCAGTACATGACAGGGTTTCAGTAGCAGGGGCCAAGTGGTCTCTGAGGAGGCAGCTGGAACTGCCCTGTGCTGGTCACAGCCAGCGATGATGTAGCCCAATGCCTGCCAGGACTTCAAACCGTCAGAGGAGCGTGTGGTGCCTCTGCTCAAACCTACTGAATAAAATAGCCGCTGAGGGCAGAAGGCACAGGAAGACACAAAAATAGAGATTTGGGAGATGCCATGTGAGGACACGCACCGGAAAATATGGGAGGATGCATGTGGAAGAGGATATTGTTGGAGACATGGCAGAAGACATTTTTGGAAAGAGGACCTCCATACTGGAGGAGGTACACCTCCAAGGGACTGTGACCGTGGGAAACCCATACCAGGACAGGGACACCTCAAGGGACTTTGGCTATGGGTGACCCACACTAGGACAGGGACACCTCAAGGGACTTTGGCTATGGGTGACCCACACTAGGACAGGGACACCTCAAGGGACTTTGGCTATGGGTGACCCACACTAGGACAGGGACACCTTATGGGACTGCAGCCCATGGAGGAAGTCATACCAGAGCAGACAAAGCAAGCAAGAAGGGAGGTGCAGGGGAATAAGAAGGAAGGAGCAGCAGGAAGAAGCCAGCAGCCACCAGCTGACCCCAGCCTCCTGCACTGCCTGTTGCCTCATCAAGGGGCCTGACCCCAACCTGTGGTGCAAACAAGGGGACTGGAGATGACAAAGGGAGGAGGAGAGGTGCCCTGGACTGAAGCTGACCCTGGGGAAGGGGAAAGAAAGGACTTTTCCTTAAGTGCATGCTTAATTTACTCTCCTTTTTTTCTCTGTACCCAAATCAGTAATTAACTATTTCTGTTAACTGCCAATAAATTAAATGAAGTAGAATTCCCTGAGTCAACACTGTTTTGCCTGCAGTGTAAAGAAGTTTTGCTATCATTATTTCAGAGGTAACACCGGGAGCCAAAGTGGTAAGTATTTTCACCTTATACATAGAAACCTTGACTTGAATTGACAGAAATAGATCAAAAAACATGGCCAGATATGAGAAGCAGTTTACCAGTGACCTTGAAATATGAACTGGGAGACAATGGACCTGTTCTAATCTTTATTACCATTTCAATCTGAACTTGAGCAATTTAACTCACGTCTTCACCTGTGCTTTCTTCCTCTGCTTCTTGAGTTTTCCGCTAAAGAGTATACTTCTTGAGCGGTTTAACCATCTCACTAAATTCGTGTATTATATTTCTTATGTCAGAACCATGATCTGACTTGGGCCTCCTAGATACTTTTGTAATGTA
This sequence comes from Burhinus oedicnemus, assembly GCA_008921705.1. Lineage (NCBI taxonomy): Eukaryota > Metazoa > Chordata > Aves > Charadriiformes > Burhinidae > Burhinus > Burhinus oedicnemus. The sequence continues at coordinate 18,197 of VFFE01006169.1, forward strand.
AAAGTAAAAATAAAACAGCTAATAAAACTAATACCTAAGTAAGCTAACCAATAAAGAGAAGTCATAAGCATGTGAGATTTTTCTCTTAGGTCATGACAAAAGGCAAAAAATCTCTTGCTGTCATAACATGAGTTTAGAAGGGAAAAAAGCACATGAATATTGATCATGGATTGTCTGTTTCCTCTTAAGAGATTGAGACATATTGATTCAGGATTATTCTACAACTTCCCATTCAGTCAGGCAGAGCAAAAATGGCAATTCAAGAGACAAAAATGTATTTTCTTTAGAATTCCAGTTGCATAAATTGATCCCAGGTGCTTATTTCTCCTGTACACACTGCATCGTGTAAAGGTATTCAAACCTTAAGATCATTTCCAAAAAATCCTCTAGGAGTATAAAGTAAGATCTAAGCACACAGTAGTGCCTCAGCCCAGATCATGATCTTGAAAACTCTGCAGCCTAATCCTAAAGCCAGCTAAACTCCATAGGTTTTTTGGAGTTGCAATATTTCATCTTGACAGGACAGTTCTCTTCTTCCAGGAGAACATTAGCTATAAGTGTCACTCACATTCTTTGTTTCTACTTGGGTAGTCTTAGTTTTGACTATTTTTAGGAGAAAAAGAGAGTTAAAAGTTTTCTTCTGTTTGCTTTAATGGTATCCAGAAAAATCCATCCTTCACTGTAAGTGGCACCATTGCTAATTCCAGTACAGTACCTGTTAACTTTGGTTGTCAGTTGAATATGGATTCAGGTGGAAGCTTTTCCATCTTAATCTTTGGTTCTGATGGAAATCTTTTGGTTTGAGTGGAATCTAATTCAGTTTACCATTTAAATGGTATCTTTATATTAAAACAATGATTTTTCAGAAAACCGTTACCTGTAGTAAAATACACACAAATGTGAACAATTACAGAATACCTTAAAGGCTGAGCTGCTAAGGAAGAGTTGCAGATAATGGAATGCCAGACCCAAGGCAATAATTAAAAGCAAATTTATCCTTATGAGTAAAAAAGTAGGTCTATTTCTAAAGTTACTATAAAAAGTTAGTTTCTTAAGCACAGAAACGATGATTAGCATCCTTCAAGAATATAGCAAGACAAAAGTAATTTTTTGCAAGTGATACCATTTAACCACTTTCTCAAGAATTAGGCATGAAGTTGTATATATTTGAAATCTGGGTGCTGGCACTTTGTCTACTCATTGTTTTCTGAATTAATTTCCTGATGCAGAATGTCATGAAAGAAAGTATTTTAAAAAGACAAAAAAACCCAAATCTAGGAAAGGTACTGCTTATAAAACACATCCTATATACACAGAAGAATTTATGCGGAAACATATGTGGAGGCATTCAGTCCACTGAAACATTTTCCATATTGCCTATTTTCTGTCTTCAGTATCAAAGACTTGGAAATACCCTCTTCTTTCAGAGTAATTATTGCTTCACTGGGAGGCTTTTCTTTTCCTGCTGATGCAGTAGTCAGCAATTTATAAATGCAGTCTCTGCTCTTCTGGAACACTCAGCCCTCGTGTTGCTGTCAGTCACTTTGAGCTGCAAAAGCAAAGTAATTCAGAAGGGACCAAATAGATAATGTGCAGCTTACCTGGTCATCCAGTGTGCACAAGGAATCAAGTATGTTTTATTCAGACAGCATGTAATGCAAAGCCATCAAACGATTTCAACTTAAATTCCAAATCTTTCAGAAGAAAGAGGTATGACTGAGCAGCAGTGTTGTAAAACCCCATTTTCAGAGGCTTAGTACTACCAGATGAAAAATACCATTTGGATGGAATATCCAGTGCTTACTGTCAGTCCAAAGATTTGGACTGTGGGTTTGTTAGAATAGTTGGTAAAAGTCTATTCATTTATCCTAAGACAAAGTGTTTTTCAGCTGCATTTCATCTCCTGCCTTCCATATTCCTCTCCTAGTGAAACAAAATAGAGCGTCTGTCCAAAAAAATGCCAAATGCATCTTGATAGATGAAGTAGAAATAAGAGGAAGAGCTCACGCAACACAAGGAGGTAGCTGGAAGCATGAGAGGATTGCTTATCCAAACGGAGGAGAGAGGGTGAAAGAAGTTATTTTGGTGTGTTTAAAGAAAAATGGTTGCAAAACAAAGCAATAAGTCTCTGAAATTTAATCCATATGCACACTATTGTTCTTCCTGAAAAGTGTTGTCGTAACATACTTTCCTGCCAATTCTCATGAAAGATGTGTCGGATATATGTCATATCATTAAGTATGAGCTTATAGAGTTATACAAAAGAATTCCCAGTTTGTTTCTTGTTGCTGCTGTTGTTGGTTTCTACCAACTGAAACCATAACAGAACAAAAAGCAAGATAAAAAAAAAAGAACATTTTAATGCAGGTTCATGATTTTTAGATTCTGAAGATTTCTAGATTCTCTGCAAATCTTGGCAATTGAAGGTACCACGTAGTGTATGTCCTTGACAATACTAACAAAAGTGTTACTTATTTTATGGTAACTCCTTTTGGCCTGCCTCCTGTGATAAGAGAAGCAAAAGCAACAAAAATATGCTCTGCTCAAAGGAACGTAGGTGTGAGATTACTGACTACTACTGCGATCATTCCAGTCTGCAGTCAGGAGCTGTGACCTTGGCATACCAGACATCATTAAGTTGGTCATTATCTGGGTGGTTTGTGTCATTACACCAATGAAGAGGAGATGGCAGAGGAGATGGCAGAGAAGGTAATATTAGGACACAAGCCATTGCAAAGTCAGTTATCTTGTCTAAGTAGGTTCAGCTCTCGCTATGGTCAGGGAGAGACAGGATGATGAGGGGAGCATCCCTGTAAGGTAACTCATCATTAAAATAGTATGTAATTTTTGCCTGGTGAGAACAAGGCAAGGTGACAGCCAGTCTACCTGTACAAGCTTTCAGTGTAATTTACTTTAGCTAGGGTGTGCTGAAGTCTGTCATCCATCACATCACTTGTTATCTGGTGTAGTTAAAGATTCTTCAGGTATGTGTGTACATCTTGCAGTCAGACATGTAATTGCCACATCATTCTACCTGATACAGACCCAGGTGAAATAAATTTCAAAAGCTTTGTGAAAGAGACCATTCCAGTAGCCTGACTGGGACTGACATTGTATTTAAAGGGAAAAGAGTTCTTTAGAAATGAGAACAGCACCTGGTGTTTGTGAGACACTTCCAGAAATGGTTACCCTGAATAAACAAAGTCTGAAGTGATTTGAGTAATCTGAGAATTTGGCTGTTTCTACAATCCCAAATAACACTTAGCCAAGATTCTTGGAGGTGCTGAAAACAGAATTCTGAGCTGTTAGGAAGATATAATTAAAATATCATTTACACCAGAAGCCTGGAAGGTGGTGAATAAGTCATTGCTCTTCTTGTGAGGTATTAAGAGTCAGTTTTAGATTTGCAAGGGGCATACCTAAGCCAGGTCAAGACAGCTGAAAAAGAATCATTAGTGACTTTTATACAGCATCCAAACGTCCGTAAGAATCCATGGTTAAATGAGTGAAGTTTCTGTTGTCTCTGTTATGTTTTACAGAAAATGATATTCAAAAGCTCTAGAAAGGCCTACGAAACTGCAAGTCATTGTTAATAAACCCTGCACTCCACAGTTAGACAAACCCCCTGTGGCACAAGGCACATAAATCTTCTGAGGGCCTTCAAAATCTGCCCTTAAAGCTGTGGAGGGAGCAAAACCAATATTTTTTTTTCTGCTTGGGCTTTTCAACCATCTTTGCCAATCAACTGAGATGCATTCACCAGTGCTGTGACACTCATGGAGTATAGGGCTTCTGTATCTCTAGGAAGCCATAGGTATGCCAGTAACATAGACCATTCAGGTATGAAGTCCAAAACATCTTCAGTCAATTGAATTCCTTGAATACGTGCTTACTGTCAAGATATACGTACCTACCTGGAAAGTGCTGCATCTACTGTGTGCATCTCTGCTGCTGACTAATGAACTTCACCAATGGAGGGAACATACCTGGGGTTTGCAAATCTTGTACAGACTGACAGAGACTGCGACGACAACCACACAGCCAGAATCCTCAGTAGTTATCCAGAAGTCCTCAAATTCTGTCTTGTTAAATTTTCTAGCTGGAAATAAAAGGCGATTTCATCAAAAACTAGAGATATGGTAGCCCTCTCTGAAAGTTAGCAAGTGCAGCGCCATGATAAGATTCTACAGCCTGTACTTCATGTTAATAGCAAGAAAATTTAATAAATAATATGTTAATAATGTTAACAAATTGTCATGTTAATAGTAAACAAATATTCTGCATGAGCAACTGCTTGCCATTATAAACTAGTTCAAATTTTATCTTATTTTTTGAATTATAGCATTGGGCAATATTGCCTGGATGAATAAACTGCAGGTAGAAAACCTCTTTGTTATTGATTGCTGCCTTTTTCTCCAACTAATTATTAAATTATTATTGTTCTCCAATTAATTAGAAAACTAATAAGCTATGACAGTCCTGTTGTTTATCTCCCCACTCCCAATGTAATTTGAGTATTTTAATGTTCAGCCTCTTTGTAATTTAGACTGATACCATTACATTAAGTGCATGAACGGGTCAGTACAGCATCTCAAGCTAATTTATAACCTCTGGCAATTACTGACTCCCCAAGTTTCATACCAGTGCCAGATTTCTGTAACACTTTCTTTCTCAAGCCACCTTCAATTATAAGGAATTTATAATATATTGTAGAAGGTCATTAATTTTAAGTGTGGTGTCTATTCAGACAGCCTACTTACTGGTCTCAGCAGTTCTAAACTGATATTTTAGCAGGAGAAAATAAATCCTGTCCTCTCCACTCTTACAGCGTTATGGCCCAAATGCAGGCGCAGAACAGTAAATTCTCATGCAACTGCAACCCTGCTCTCTGTGTAGACATGTCCTGGAACTTGGTGACAGAAAGAGTCCAATTTGTGGGGTGACAACTTGGCCCCATTAAAGTCAGTGGCAGAACTCCCACTGACTTCAGCAGGGATTTCACTGATACAATACATTTCCTTGTCAATGTGGCAGCTCTTATTACTCCCTATGCTGTGAGGCCTTGTCCTTCAGACAGTCCCAGGCCACACACCATTTTAAGGATAAAAGACTGTCTTTCCTAGCATAAAAATATTGCCCATTAGTTCCTTTTATTTTTTTTTCCTACTGCTGGCAGCCTGCATATATCCATACTCATCTTAGAAGGTATAAATAAAAGGCAGGAGAAGACAGAGGATGGCAGTAGGACAGCGGAGCATCGCTAAGCCATGGCACACCTAGTTGACCTATGTGTTCCTGCTGCCTATCAGATCATAGTCAACCTTGCACATTGTAGCCGCCTCAGCCAAAGGGCACTATACGTTCTTCTTCAACATAATACAAGCTTAAAGTCTTGTAATGCTGCCTCAACTCCTATCTATGGTACGTGATTTGGTTTTTGGTTTGTCTCAAATCGTAAGTTCACTTGAAGAGCCCGTTATCATCAGGATTTCATTAGATGAAATAAACAGGTGCCTATACTGCACATTTCTGAGGAATTAAAGTTGTAGCTATTTGGAGAGAGAAAAAGAACTTACTCAAATGCACCTTTATACACGTATGGAAATACTTAGCTACTCGTTGTCACATAGGCTTATTCCATAGATTTGACATAATACACAGTAGTAAGATTGCAGCATTTCATAAAATCTGCAAGTATGTAGTTCAAAATATTTACAGGACATACATTTAAAACTGCCAGGAACAGGAAAGCTAGGTCTCAATATTTTGTTTGCAGGTTTTTTTGTAATTGTGACCTTTTAAAACAAAGTATAAATTCAAGATGAACTGATGTCATAAAGTTGGCCAAGTAAGGAACTAATTTATATAAACTCACGTACTAGATATCAAGCATCTGGCTCTTGCTGTAAAATGCATAAAAAGCACCTAAAACCAATATTTATGTCGGACACTAGAGATTCAGTTATCAGGCTTTACAGTGATTGCTGTCACTTTATTTTTAGCTGCTCTTTATTATATATCCTCTACTGAGTATTTATTTTCCCCAGGTAGCTGGAATTCCAAGATTTTTGGTCATCAATCAAGTCCTGCAGAATGATAGAAAATAAAATAGGGCTCTTTTTGAGGCAGCTGATATATATCTGATTTCCTGCAGTTCTCACAGAAACAAAACTTCTTTAAACAGATAAACCAACTTAAGCAAGAGAAGTGGAAGTTAAGAATTGCAGCTGTGGTCCTACAGTGGGATCCCTCTGTGTGAGATCATGGCAAGAGTGGAGCCTCACTCATAAAATCTTTGGAGCGAAAGGATACAGTAAATTGTCAGTAAAGGTACAATACTGAGCTAATCTTTGTAATGGTGGAGCTGGCAATTCATTCAATACTGCTCACATTTTAAAAATTGCACTCTGAATATTCTTTAGAGATTTAAATAATCGCCAAGATTTTCATCACTATAATTTTTTTTTTTTTGTAACTGTGAAATGGAGGAATTAGTTCATTTATATCCGTTTATGTAATAACCATAAATGTGAGCAAAACATAATTTGCTACAAATTCTTCATATAAATCTTTTTGGTAATTATATCAAGAAGTCATTATTCTAACTTTGTCTTCTTCTGTTATTTTATATATGCTGCACCTGTAGGGTCATCTTCAATGAGATGTGGCCCAGGATAATTTTGCTTCTTCATATAACTATTCCATTGTACAGTAACTGCTTTCAAAATTTTGATGCAAAAAATTAAATGGTTTGAAGAATTCATTCCTGCCTAACACAAACTTTTAAAATAATAAAAATAACCTTATTAGAATATATGCTTGAGTTTTAAATGTGGGCTGAATGTCTAAAGGCGATGCAAGTTACTTTGTTATACTTTTACTCCCCAGGCAGTGTATGTAGTTATATTTTTTAGAGATTTATGTTGTGGTGTACACCCTGCTTCCAGCTATGTGTGTCCATACTGTGTTCGCCAGAGCCAATTAACTGGCTACTCCTTAAGCATGAGTTTTCCAAAATACATAGAGTTCTCAGCTTCCACCACTAAATGCTTAGAGAGAACTTATTTCTCAACAACTCCATATGCACAAGTGTGTTCCAACACCATCTAAAAACTTCTGGCTATTCTGCCAGCATACATTCTTTAAACACTTCTAATGGAGCAGGTGATATAACAGCTAGTGCCTGGTATGGATTTTCCCATGCTCTCTGTTTCCTGGGAAAGAAGTTATGAGCTTAAACAGCAACAAGAGATACTTCAGTGAGGCATGAAGAGGGCAGAAATTCTTATCTAAGAGTACTTACATATTGTAGCAGACTCCCTGGTAGTGAGCCTGTGGGATGCTAAGCGAACGTCACTTCAGAGGTTAGAACTGCAGGTTGTCTCTGCCAATCATGCAATTAGTAGTCACTTGGAGATGTTTTCCATAGCAGAAAACAGTTTCACAGATGACTGGTGAGCATGTTCCTCTGGAAAGAAGGAAGATTTGAGTTTCAGTCACTTCCCTAGTAAACAAATGATTGTGTATCTTATGCAAAATAGACACTATGTAAAAAACAATGATGTCATTCAATTAGAATCTGGGAAAATGTCCTTACAATAAAAATAATTTACCCATTTTGCTGGCTGTCTTGGAAATCATTTCCAGGCATGTTCTACCACAAGCTAAGACTTATTCTCCATTCCTACTTCCTTATAGTTCAGAACCATGATTTATTATCTGGGGACTGTCCAGTGACCCCGACTGAAACTTCTCTTTTAGCCAAAAAAAGACATTACAAATAGCAATCTTTTCCATCATCCACTCTGCTGAACTGCGAAAACTAATTCCACTTAAAATATGGAAATATTCATGATCAATGTTCCTCTACTTGTAGAACGCCCAAGAAAAAATAAACAGTATGAATTATATTGTGAAATTTGTCCCCCTATGACATGGAATTACGGAATTTTCAGAGTTGGAAGGGACATCTAGAGATCATCTAGTCCAACTCCCCTGCTGACGCAGGAATGCCTACAGCACATTACTCAGGACTGCATCCAAGTGGGTCTTGAAAATCTCCAGAGAAGGGGACCCCACAACCTCCCTGGGCAGCTTGTGCCAGTGCTCTGTCACCCTCACCGTAAAGAAGTTTTTTCTTATATTTGAATGGAACTTCCTGTGAAGTCATTTCTTTTGGGCAAAATCTTGTAGGAAGAAAGTAGGTACTACCTTAGTGCTGACTGGCCATAGTCTCATGGGTTTTGCACAAAGGAGGCACAATCTGGTATGAAGGAGGACATTGCCTCAAAGGACCGTTCGTCTCAAAAACTTGACTCAATCCATCTCATTTGCATCAATCTACAACCATTGCAGCCATTTATAATGGGATTCTTCAGACAGTGAATGGATCACAAGGGATCTTCAGAGGATCATTCAGCTGAAGGCATACCAGAAGAAGTTTTTGAGGCTATGCACCTAGATTTTCTCAGTCGAGTTCAGCTTGTCTACATTCTTTCTCAATCCATCTGTTCTACTACATCCAATTACCTCCATTTCAGTTCATTAAAATGGGATCCCAAAGATAGGAAAGAGAACTGAAGACACCTTTGGATAACCAGTTGTCTGAAAACAGTCAAAAGAAGTGTCAGAGGTTATGCACTTGAATTATGTTCTCTCTTATTGACCAACACTAAGCATTTTAAATGATAGGCACATTATCTTGTGTCTAAGCAGGTTTTGTAGGTGGCTTCATGGTGACCCAATGGGTCATTGTTCTTGGAGGACTAGTACAGCAAGTCCCCAAAAGCATTTGTCAGCTTCTGGCTGTAGCTTATTCTGATTTGGCGAGTATAACTTTTGCCATGTATCTTTTTAGAGGATATCCCATTCTCACACCAGAATGGCTAGATTTTTCACTGAGAAATTCAGAAGCTGCTTCTCCTTTCCATGTATGGCTGCTTGTACATTCACAGCTCCAAGAGGATCGTTGCCATCCTTGCTGACTAACCTGTGTCTCAGCCTACCAGTACGTGTTCAAGGACAGTCTCACCTCCATTTTGCAGTAACAGCATGAAGCATGGCTTGAAGACAAGTTATAGCTTCAGATGGACTTTCTACTGAGAAAGTTTCTTTTTCTCTCTTTTCAACATATTTTTTGCCGTGTTCTCCGTCAAGTATCATGTATGGGCAATAATAATCACCTAAATATATACGGGGAAGGAGGGGGAAGCTGTCAAGACATTACTTAGGAAAGAATATGCAGATTATGGTGCTTCACAAGCTGAACATATGTTTGCAATGTTATGCTGCTGAAGCTGCAAAAAAGGAAATTAAATCCAAAGATCACACTGAGATGTATAAACAAGAGGGTAGCTTGCAAAATGCATTGGTAGTAAGGTCCACAAAGACAGAGTACCTCAAAAGAACTTTATTGAGGAGCAGTCTTAAGGAAGAATGTTAGTCCATATGCCTGCTCTCAAAACAGAAGCTCTAATCAGTGCACTGATATTTTTTCTGGGAATAGTCTTGGAAGACATCAAGCTAAGAGTGATTGTAGTTTCAGCAGATCTTGTCACCCATCCTGAGTTTACTTAATTCTTAATTCTTAAAATGCAGTTCTTCCTTTTGCCAGTTTCTGTGAATCACGAACTCTTACTGTATTCATCATCACTGTTGCCCAAACTGCTCTTACCTTTTGATTTTCAACCACTTCTTTCCAACTCAGATCGTCAGCCGCTGTAGATCTGCTGTTATTGTGTACCTTAGATTAAGTGCTTGGACCCTTAATATTTCCTTCTCTCTCACCTGTCATTCTGAACAAGCTATAGATTTTCTGTGAAACAGCCAGTCATCAGAATTACCTCACTACCTTTTTGCGATGCCAGTTCAGTCATAGTTTTGGTCGTGCATCAAGCATCCCAGTGTCTCTTGCTTCTTTCTCACACTTCCTGCATTACTATCCAGGCCCTTAAGCTTGATGGATAAATTTAATCATAATAGAGCAATGGGAGAAAGCATAAAAAAAGAGGACAGAGGATCAATCTCCCCTAGTTTTAGACGTTATGACATTCAAGCTGTTGTGTGGACTTTCAGATGCTGCTCTCTGCTCCTAGTTTAAAGCAGTACTCACTACATTAACAGACAGGTACGAAGTTGCTTTTCCCTTTTCTCTTGAGGCAGAATATAGCCTTGGTCAACACAGTATTACCACATGTTCAAGAAAGCCAAAAGCTTATTGGTGACACCATATCACAGCATTCATTTTCCCTGAATCTCACTTGTGAGAACCGAAGAGAACATCTGAGCTCTCTCTTGTCACCTCTGTTCTTAGTCTGGTAGCAAAATTCAATGACTCCTGAAAATGTTATTGACAATACATATCTGAAAAAAAATTCATAATGCAAATTCATAATACATATTTCATTAAATAAGTGGTCCTAATATCTATTCGATAATATGATTATTCATAATGTGTAGCATTTATTACAGCGTATATGCACAATTTGTTCTGGCATTTCCTACCTTTGACAAAGTGACTATGCAAAAGTAATGAAGTTGTTTAATCTGGTACTGTGTATTAGTACACATGCTGTTAAAGGAATATTTTCAAAGGCAATTGCAGATCTGGTCAGAAAAAAACAGAATAAATATGTAATATTAGCTGACTTAGTGAAGAAAATTCTTTATATGAGGGTGTTCTTATTCTGAACTGCAACCATACTGGTGTGGCCAGAAGGATATCATAAAATTTGACTGCATATATCACAGAGGACATCAGAAAGAATGCAAAGATTTCAGGGCCACAAGTTCCCTTTTAGTTGTGCATTTTTTTAATTTAATCACAAAGATCAATAATGGATGCAAAGGAGAATTTCAAGTATCGTTCTCATTCAATATTAACAAAACAATATTAGCTTACATTAATAGCGGTCCCTGTAGGCAAAGTTCATTGCAAAGATACAGAGGATGAGGAACCAGTTGAATAAAGTCACCTGCTGGGCTAACAGAATTGCAAGAATTTATCCACTCTGGCATTTAACTATGCAGTTTCCCAGCCTTCACTTATGATGACTCTTGCTCAGTTTAGCTGCGCATGCCTCTAACCCATTAGATCTGACAGTCACAGATGGTTCCACAGAAGTTTTTCTGGTATACTGGCTACAAAAGCTGGTTTGGATTGGAATCAAGCTGTTTATTGCTGAGTATGATGTAACACACTGATGGTGGTGAATCAATTAGGTGTTTCTGCAATAGTCTGCACAGCAGAAATAGCATTTACTGCCAAGTAGTAAAATGATTAAGTAGAAAATCTGGAATCTATTTTTTTCAGGTGACTAGAGAGAACGTTACCTTTTATAATCATCTGGAGTTCCAGAAAGCAATCCAAATTTACGGCAGTGTAGGCAGGAGGCTCATCAGCTGATGGGGTATAATGGATGAATTATGTGCTAGTTGTAGTAAATCTGGGTGTCTTGTCATACTCTGCACTCCAGTGACCAGATTGTCACAGACTGTTTGCATACCTTTCCTCTTCCTCAGGCCCAAGCATGCTTTATCTTGAGCATATAGCTGATGCAACAACAGTATGGGCTTGTCTCCGAGCTCGGCTGCTTCTCTCTTTTCTGTGGAGGGTAGTTGAAAACCCAGTGAAGACAGAGAGATTTCCAACACGCCTTAGAACACACTTTTGATGTGGAGGGTTTTTTCTACCCTGTACATGCAGTAACTTTTCGCTGTATAATTTAATGTTTCTGCCACAGAATAACCTTCATTTGTTTTGTTCGTTGCTTTTCATTACTTCTGAGCAGAATGAATTTAGTCCAGATTCTATGAACGCACTAATCCCCATACTGTTAAAATGTAAAATAAGGTAGTGAACTGTTCATTAATCTCTGGACCAAAACTCTATAATCAATGTCGGGCTGAGTATTGGGCTTAAACTTACTGTTACGGTTCAGAGTACTCACTTAGAGAAATCATAACCCTGAAACCTTTGCTACCAGAAAAACAAACAAACAAACAAACAAACAAATCAACAACTTAATTTTGATAGAAAAATGTAAGCAATTTAAAAAAGAGAATCACAGCTCTGTGATTTAATAGGGTCTTTCAGAATTCCCTTTCTTATGTCATTGGTATACTTGGTATACAGATTTTACTGGCTGGGTACAAAATTCAAGCCCTAAAAAGCTTTCACATACTGTCTTACACTTTCACACTAATTATATGTGGGATGTGATAGGTTCTACTCATTGTTAGAAGTTATCACTCTTGTCTTTTTATCCTTTTTAGTGCTAGAGAATGACAAAGATGTAATGGTGTTAATTAGAAAGTAAATAAACAAATGATCAATCAAAATTTATTTCTTAAATATAGCCAGCATGTAAAAAGAGCCCTACATGGTTAGTAAAATGGGAATGAATAAAGAAAATCCCTTAACACACGCCCCCTTATTGAAATGGAGCTCTATGTTTAGCTTTATGTTATATTATGATTTAAATGTAAGCATATTACGTCTTTTAAAGAGCACAGAGCACTTCCTCAATGAAGGTGAGATACAGAGATTAAATTTCTTATTTTGTTTTAATTTGGTCAAGTTTATGCAAGAGTTTAAAAGACATTCCATACCTTTCACTGCATGCATATTCTCCCTAAACACATCTATCACATTTCTCTGTCTTTAACTCACTAGGTACTTGTAGCTATAGTCTATACATTCCATTCTTTGGTACACTGGACACTTGATAGAAAAAATTCCCCTGGCACAAAGTCTTATTGCAGCAGCCAGACATACTAGTGAGTACTAATCTGCATCTAATGTCACTTAGATTCAAATAAAATTCAACTAAACAAGCTTAGGTCCCAAATTCCCCTCCTCCTAGTCATTAGTGGCCCAATTCCAAATATGATGAGAAAACCCTCAAGAGTTTTAGTAGTCTTTGGACTGAGCTGTCAAATAACCACATTATAAATCCTATTCTTTTTTTACAGTCTTTTTCCTTTTGACCCAACAGTAGAAAATCAGGCTATTCAAAATGCTTACCACACACAGCATACATTATGTGACAGGAATGAATCTACATTTCAGATACATAACCCTGGGGCAAAAGGAAGGGATAGAGTTCATTAGTCTTTATATATTCATCGGAGAGATGAATGAGGTTTTGATTATAACTTCCACCCATCAGAGAAGCTGGAATCTAAGGTAGACTCCCTTAGCCAATGCATTTAAGAAAGTCAAGAACCTGTGGAAGTTGATCCAGACCACTTAATGAAGGTAGCTACCTCTTTCCGTTGGAAGTACATGAATTCTACCAGAAAGTCTATAGTGTCTGTAGCTGCATGAGATCCAGGCTATCTAGTGGTACTAAATCATTCTAAAATAATATCTAAGTGTTAACTCACAGCATGGTTAACTCTTTTGGTAACAGAAGATGGTGATGCACCTTATGACTTTCTCAATAGCTTTGCGCTTTGAAGACTTACTTAGGAAGAGTAGACCTCAGCTGTAGGATCTCCACCTGTGGGTAGCTGAGGTAAAACCAATGTCTCCTACATCAGAGTATCCACGGCATTCTGTTAGGAGCAACCCCTGTGCTCTAGACTGTTCTGTTTTGGACTCTTAACTGTTTTGGTCACCATCTCTTGAAGTTGGTCACTGCACGTGTGGCGTAAAAGCGTTACAGAGCCTAACTTTCACTTGACTTTCACAGCATTTATTGGAAAGTTCATTCATCTAAAGGCTTGTAGGATAAAATTTGAAAAACTTACTAGGAGTAGGGCAAAACCATAGGTCTTACTTGCCTCATCTAAGAACCCTAAAGAAAAGGCAAGGATCAGGGGTCCTCTTTCCCACATTCCTGTTTCACGATTCTTGTATTCTTTGTGATACAGTAACTCAATCTGAACAGCAGCAGAAACCTATTGGGCACTGCACACATCTGTACGTTGATGACTAGCACAGTTTCCTGACAATGTGGGCATATACCTGCTAAGCTTGAGATATGCTCAGAACCTGGGTTTCCTCTTCCCAGACAAATGTTTAATTAATGCCATTGTACAGAGGGTGAAACATCCCATCACTACGAGCTGAGATGCTTATGCAGTAAAGTACCACTGGAAAATACATGAAAAGTATCCCATGTCTGCATCTGGCCTATTAAAGGGATATTGGTTTCTGTGCCAACTGGGGAGGCTGCACACCTTTAAAGGAGTCTGCACAATCATGGCAGAGAAACTATTCCCCTATTCCCCTAAACCTGCTCCCCTCCTTCTTTGTTTTGCAGAAGACTAAACAAAAAGATCACAATGTCCCTTCTCATCATCTGCATATGAAGTTGTTATGTGAGTATGCTGTACTCTTGTCATTTCTGTTGATGACATCTGTTCTTATATTCAAATTTTTCTTGGACCATGTAGAGCCACAATACTTTAAGTTACACTATAAATCAAATTAACGTGGGACAAAACATCACATTGTCACACATTTTCTAAGTGAATAGTATAGCACATGTGGTGTTGTTCAAAAATCAGATATTTTTATTTGTGATTTTTTTAAGACAATTAAAAAAACATCACACTGTTTTCAGTAATTATCTTGTTACTTTGCCTGCCTAGCTTTATTTGCCCTAAAATGGTAAGTGTATCTTCAGAAGCATGTTCAATGCCCTGGCTGCAATTAATTGATTGTAGTTTCTGCTACCACAATTACGCTAAGATTTGCAACTGAAATTAGAATGCGCCAATTAAAAGCTTCATCAAGTTGTAATGTATCAAATGGTAGGTCTATAACAGATTCTCTTTCCTGATTTTTGTAACTATGTTTAGTGGTTCATAAACCACTGAACTTTTTGCAATTCCTAATTATGAGAAGGTCACAAGGTTTGGCTTAATTAGCTAATGTCACAAAACATATTAATTTACTGCAGTAAGTTATGGCCGGGCTGCACTAGTCTGCATATAAACACATTTCAGTACTCAGTAAGAAAACTTGGTTTTGAAAAACGCTTTCTAGGGCTGATGTCTGTTGTGTAACAATCCGTTTCACCATTTTTCTTAAGCTCTCTGGCCTTCCCTGCCAGAGAACATATTGTTTTATACAAAACTTGGCTATGATATTTCATTCAAACAAAACACATCGGTGGCCACTAAAGTTTGAACTAAGCAAGGTAGTAAATAGTTGGAGCTTTGGTGATCTAAAATTAAGGGAGAAACAAGGTGTCCTCTGTTATCCCTACCTAATAAAAGACATCAGGCTCATACTTTAGCTCATTCAATGACCACTGGAGAGATTCCCTTGTTTATTCACCGCACTGAACAAATGATTACGTCTTTACAGAGGTTGAATACTATAGCTTTCAAAATGTCATCTTGTTCTAAGCCATTGCTGAAGTCAGGACACTAGATTAAATTAACAAATACTTACACTCTTTAATACTCTCTTATTCTCATGGTTCTTTTTTTCACATTGCTGAAACATACATGTGAGGGTCAGCTTCAATGAATGAAATTCAGAGTACTACTAGAATGTAGACTATTGAAGCTAAAACCAGAGTCCTGAAAATCTTCCCTCATCAATGCTTTTGAAATTTGGCACCACCTGAGCTTCTAAAACCTCTTGTTTTGTGGCTCTGAATATACTCAGAAACTACACAGTTTTAACATGTCTAAGAATTCACGGCCAAGCTCAGCCACGGCTCAAGCTCCAAAAAGCTAGCTAATCCTCTAAGTTTCTGGAGACACCTCATCTTGTAATTATTCACTGAGGATGGATGTTTAATGCACTGCCAGGCTCAAAATCCCCAGCAAATGTGCCAACATTCTTTTTTTTTCTTTTAAATCAGAACCAGAAATGAAACCACACACTGTGTAAGTCACCCACACAATGCAGAAGACGTTTCTGCAGGGACTAGGGTGCATTGCTCCTGTGTCTATGAGAGCATTCAAACCCTTTGCTAGTGACTACCCTGGCATACGAGGGATAGGAGAGGAAGAAAGAGAGGAAAGTTTCACCGTGAACTGTATTGCAAGGTGAGAATACAAACTCCCTTGGTCTTGAAGGAGAGCACAAGAGCAAGTTTAACTCTGTAAATTGTCTAAGTTTGCAGGGATACTTGTATTACAGACTGTCCTTTTCAACGGCAAACAAACAAACAGATCTCTGGAACACATACTAGATCCTCCTGAGGGCAGGATGCCTTTGGGCTCATGGAATAATGAGGTTAGTATCATTACTTTTCTACTGGACTGAGTGACACTGGTCATAGGAGAATCTCTCCAGTATGAAACAACCCTTACTGTAGTGTTGGTGTGCTACCCAGTCACACCAGTTACCAAAGGAATGTGTATCTCCAAAAGAAAATGGTCAGGGATTGTTTGTATCCTAGCAGTCCTTGGTTTCTTACATTCTTTCCTGACCATCAGAGGTCAGTCAATTATTTGACATCGTGCATCACAGTAAAAAAAGCACTTTAGCTTATCCAAATAGGAAACTGTTTGTAATTAACTGTTTCTAATAAACTTCATGTATAGGCTCTGCTTATTGTGGTGTAAGTGGACCTCATTCAGTTTAGTATAATTCACTTTGGAAATTAAGTATTTCTTTGGATTAGAGCAGAACAGTTACACCTCACTTAACTGCAAGTACTGGAGCATTTAATTTTAGAATAAAGCACTCTAGTTTATTTTGAATTGTTTTGCAAGTAAAATGTGTAGAACTGATAAAATCATGGATTGTTTTAGAGGTGAAATAGAGTTTCCCTAGTATTGCTCCAAATAGCGTATTTTGCACAGTGTTTTTTTTTCTCTGTTCTCTGTAGTGGTCCCCTTCTGCTCCATTCAGTGCCAGTAAGGGGACAGCACACACTGGGAGCAAGTCATTCAACAGCAAGAAGTTTGGAAAACATGGCCATCAAGGTTCAGTGAAAGAACTAGATTTGTTCAATCAACAAAAGCAAGTGTTCTTGACACGGATCTTTAGATAGATGAAAGGTTTCTCAATAGATTTGGTTTTCCCAGGAGGCAGGTATCACAGTGTTTAAGGAAAACAGTTGCAGAAGGTAGAGGAAGTTACTGAAGCAATTCATTTGCTTTTCAGAAAGTTTTTCAATCTATGTACAAATGTTCTATGTACCTTTAAGCCTTAATAGGCATGTATCCTTCACTATTTGGCATATTCTTCTAAAATAGCTGCAGAGTTGAATGACCATATTTGTTCTCCATATTTGTTTCTTCTATTTTATTCTGCTCCAGTTTAATACAGTAGTAAGCTATAAGAATATATTTAGTTGTGCTGAGGAACTAAAATTAATCATTACTAATCTCAATGCTTTACCTAAGTAACCATTGCAATTTAAGCTACCAATATAATTGAAAAAAACTTGAGATATTGTCATTTTTACTTTATATTTTAACATCAAAGTATTAAAAAATGTTATTTTTTATCTGAGGTGTCATAAAGAAATGGGGATGTTAAAATTTCTTTAAACTTTAAACTTTCTAGGAGAAGTCTGAAAAGGTGTGAGAACTATTTATTCTCAGTATTTCAGTTAAAGTGTAATTTCTTTGAAATAGTTCTGATTTCCAAACATTTGCATTTTAAGTAGTCTAAAGAAAAAAATTTGGTTCTGAACTGAAATAAATTGCCTTCTCCTAGAAGTGATATGAATTATCATTACCAGATTTATATATAATCTGAATTTCTTATCAAGGAAGTTAATATCCATCAGCAAAGTTAAATGACTGCAGAGCTATCCAAGCATGTACTACTTGTTAGAAATTGTTTCGCTGTTCTTAAAATAATTTTCACCATGGGCTTGAAGAAATCCACTGAACTCAGAAGAGATACCTTCCAGTTTCCTGCAGACAAAAATCTAAAAACTTATTAACCACTAAGACTTACAGATCTCACATCCAGATGAAGTTTGAAATGCAATTATGATTATGATTGTGATTATGATTGCATTTTATCTTTGGTAGTAGTTGCCAGCAACTACAAGTACTGAACTTTTCTAATGAAGAAATACTTTTCCTGTTCTCATTATTCAAGAGATCCTTTCAACATTTTTCCTTAGGATTGAAGATCCCATTGTTAAGTGCTTCGAAAATAATTACTGGTACCTAACACTTTTGATTATTTCTTCTAACTAATGAGGTCATATGAGTGTTCTCATGCTGTCATTCATTATAGGCAAACACAATTCTCTTCCATTAGAGACTAATTTAAAGTAGAGTGATAGCTTGAAGTTTTGAAGAACAACAATGGTCTACAATGAAAAAAACTGTTAGGAGAAACAGCCTCCCTGCATTTTCAGCACAGAAAGAAGTATGTCACAAAGTGCCTAGCTAATTCAAACTCTATACGTATTTGTACATACATCATTTTGTATACACAACTTTCTCTTTTCCTACTGCAGTATAAGGCAGTAAAGCACACTTTGTTGTGGTCTCCTGCCTTCTGAGTGATACCTACGTTATCACCTCGCTTTGAGTTAGCCTTTTATCCTTGTTCTACTGGCATTCCTGGGCAACTCTGATTCTTACTTTATTCCTTTGCTTGAGAAGAGCTGGCTGTCACAAACCAAAGTTGCAGAGGTGGCATTAAGTCTCAGTCATGCAGGCACCTTTGCTGGCAGAAGTGGAAATATGTAGATCCCTTGTCAAGGCAGAAAATTTCACATGCCTCAGATCTCTCAATATTAAAAAAATGATTAAGACACAAATGTGGAGAAGGAGAAAGAGATTAATGAAACTAAGTGCAGGACAATCAGAAGGATACATCTGTAGCTAGGAACTGGTGTTTAATAACACACATCTCTAAAGATATCAGGTGCATACACTAGAAGGAGGACCTAGATGTACACTAGAATTTGTTTCAGCCAGACAAATGCAGCTGAATTGGCATAGCTTTCTAGCCTCTCTACTGGTCCAAATTGAAAACTTTTCCAGTTTGAATTTGTAGCCTGTACTAGTTCTGCTGTGTCAGTGATTGTTATATCAGTCATGGGAACTGATAAGAACTTACCTGCAGCATAGTCAAGACCTTGGTGTGACTGCAAAACATAGTTCCTTTATAATGTGGCCAGGGATACATCTAAGGGTTTTGAAGGGAAATAATTTATTTTATTTTTATTAAAAGGACTTATCTAAGTGTGTATTTTGCCTAGCCAACTAACAGCCCACATAAAAATACGTATTTGACCTTGTTGACATGCACAGAACAGTTGTCACACTGGTTTCCATTGGCAAGGGCTGACTGAACAGAGTATCTGAAACCTGCCCCACGGATGTCCTGATGCTGTGAAAGGTTAAAATTAAGAAGGCAGATCATAAATTTGGTCATAAAGAATTTGCTCCTTGGCACTGACACTGGCACTGTTCGTCAGACCTTCTCACCACCAGGACAATACTGTCATGGCTGCAGATGGGGTCTCATTAGGCTTGTGAGCAGGTAGAATATGCCTGTAGATTGTTATTTTGGGTGTGCTCACCTGAAGATGCTAGCTTGCTGCCACAGCCTATAGCCAGCTGGCGAGACAGAGATTGTACCTCGAAGTTGAGATCATAAGCTGTGTGACAGGTGAACACATGGTTAAATAAAGTGGGTTCTGACTCTAGGGGGTTCTCTTGGGGGTACAGACCTGTTTTCCATGAGCCTCGTTTATTTTCCAGGTATGCTCTGGTTTGCCTAACATGAAGAAGTAGCACACTGCCAGTTTAAATAAAAATCAACATTAGAAAGAAAAAAAGATAAATAAATCAAGAACTTCTGGGAAGGAACTTCCGTGAAACTGCCAGATAGAGACATAATGAAAAAAACTTATGACTCCAAAAAGAAAAGAAAAGCAGCAAAGGGGAGAAGATGTTGCTTGTGCACAGCACCAGAGTGCTTGGCTATGGGGTTATGTTATATATGACTGCTGCTGTGCAGGAAAGTACATAAATAAATGCTGAGGATATATATTTGACTTCATGTCAGCAAGGAAAATAGCCTCATCAAGTCTCAAATCATGACTTTCCATGCACATTCTTGCAAGTTCTTTAGCTAAAAGATCATAAATGATCTGAGGCATAAGTAAGAAAAGTCAGCTTGAAGGAGGAAAAAAAAACCCAAACAGGATAATGAATACCTGAATGACCTTCTATATTTCTCTCAAAATATTAAGGACAGTATAAAAATATCTCTCTTAATGTCTCTGGAACCTTTGCTCTGAGGAAAGATCACTAGAAAAAGATTTATTTTTTTACATAATGTGCCCTTGCTTCTAGCCAATGGTAATATGAAAAATACAGACTCAAGCAATAAGCAATTGCTTGCTGTGAAAACATTACCTCAAGAAATGTACAAATGAGCCAAGACATTTTGAAGTACCAATTCATTAATAAAAAAAAAAAGGTAAGGGCACAGAGGAATTTATTAACATTTGGTACTGTATTTTCAATAAATATTTCTCATCTCATATGATACTGGTGTACACTTCAGAACTAATAATAGCTCTCTCCAATTAGATATTTTGCAGATAGAAAGAGCTTGGGGAGTAAAATGGAGATTTATTTTATAACGCCGGGATTATGCTTTTTCACTCTGAGTCACATTGCAGCAATAGGGAGTATCTAAAGGAATCACGCAAGAATGGAGCCAAAAAAGTGCAATCTGCACTTTCTCTAGAGGTGGCAACTATTATCTTTATTCCAGTTCCTCCAGTTTTCCCTTTAAATCATACCTACCTGGAACTTATTAGCAAATATTTTCTTTTATTAAGCCTTTTTTCCCAAATTCAGTGTTCAAACTCATTGTTACTCCTCACTGTCAAAGAGAAGGTGACGGCTGGACCCTGGCTTGGCTCGGCAGAAGTAGTAGTGAAACGCGTTTCCTTCGTCTGGGATAGTGGTGGTTAAAATGCACGTGCACTTTCCATCTTTCAAAAATGCTCACGTATGGAGCAATTTGGCTCAGGTATTGATTCTTCCCAGGTACGCAGGCAGAGATGACATTCTCCTGCTCTCTCCTCCCCAGAGAGAACGGCTTCTTTATAAAACTGAGCAAGCTCAGGTTAGCCACTGGGTAGATCTTTAGACTGCTTCGCTTCGCACAGGGATAAAAAGGATGTGGAAAACTACGTTTAGCAGCACCACCTGCTGGCATTGACTGCTGACAGTGCAGCACCCTGCTCGTGTTCCATAGGGAAGGCAGGAATTGTATTCAGGGCAGTCGATGGAAACAGTGGGGAGCTGTACTACTGCTCTTAGCAGTCCCTTTTCGTGGGAAAGTGGGAAAACATACTGCAGGCATTTGAGGTTTTGCACTCAATGTCCAATGAAATAACAGAGCCTCCTTCTGTGTAGAAATGTGGCTGCAAAGAAACAGGGTGTCAAACATATCATTCCTTAGGAAAAAAAGCAGATGTTTCGGCCCTCTTCTCCAACCTGATCAAAAAATCCTGGTCAAGAAGGGTACGATGTTTTCAGAGAAGTAAAATCTGGAGTCTTTCAGCACCTTGGGAGAAAAAATAAGCAAGCTAAACTCCTGCAAATTATACATATGTTTGCTATTGACTTCTAAAAGGCCAGCGAGTGAGAGCTAGAGACTAGGACCAAACACAAAGATTATCCACAGAAACTCATTTTTCTTTCAAAGAAAGGTTGTTTCAAGGGAAACTACTTTGAGGGAGGGAAAAAGCTCGTAACAATAAACCCAAACTAATATGAGGCTGTTATGTCAGTGTACTGATAGACAGAGAAAGTGGAAGCCCTTAGCTGAACTTCAGCCACAGGGAAAAGTCTAAGCCAAACTCTTTTTTTGTTTGTTTGTTTTTAATTAACTTTCTTCTTAACTATTTCTCAGGCTAATATATTCACAAAAATGGACTATTCACAAAAAGGTCACGACTTCCCTCATAGACTATCTTATAAGATTCCCATGCACCACGTGAGGAAAGCTCTGTGCCAAAACCAGAAACTACAGAAGCCAGACACGCTAAAGAGAAGGGCTTATCATCCGCTTCTCTGAGGGAACGAGGCTCCTGACACCCATGGGAGGGAGGAAGCACTCTCCATCCATGAAGCATATTCCTAGTGCCATCCATTCCTCTCCCTCCACCCCACCTCTGCAATAATTTCTGGCTTAATTGCCTTTCCTTAGAAAGCAGAGATGATGATCATGAAATTACTTCTACGATCAAAGAGATGCTGGATAACTCTCCGGGGTTTGGTACACTTGCAATATATTAATCTTTGCTGCCCAAGGGAGTTTGTGATGAGCGTGGCCTAACAACACAGGCACCCTTTCAGTTCTCATGAAATAATTAAAAATCACTATACCAAAAGGAAAGCAAGAGACAGAATGAGTACACAATGAGTCCAGAGAACCAGTCCCTGCTCCAGTTAAATCTTCATTCAAAATGCTTACCCCTCTTATTGCTCTGTTCCAGCTAAATATCCCCCAAACCATCTGAGCCATTCTTTTTCTTTCATTACTTGTCCCAAACCAGATACAACTTTTTGTGTGGAGCGCAGATCAGTTAAGGATTTGTTAATTTGCAGCATGTCATCGATTATGAGTCATAGAATCATAGAATCATTATGGTTGGAAGAGACCTTAAGTCAAAAACAACTGTCTGTTGTCCCTATTAAAGATTACAAATAGAAAGAAATGAAGTAATGTATGTGCACATAATGGTTAAGACAAGCAAATAAAAGCTTTCAGGGCCAAAAATAAGCTGCCAGATTTTGAGCTTTATGACAGTAAGCGACAAACAGTGTGTTTTCTACCTTTACAGACTGACAGATCTTAATTTTACCTTGGTACCTTTCCTTTTGAAAGGAAGAGTTTGGGTTTTTTAGAATTGCTCTAGCTATACCATGCCTGAGGAAAAGAGTAAAGCAGTAATAGTTTTCAGTAAGACATAGGAACTGTCTGGTCACCTGGCCTCAATTCACCTGACAGTAGGTATTTTCATATTTCCCACCTCTCTCGTTTTAAGGTACTCTGCATCACAAACTGTCCTAAGTTCAAAGATTTCCATTCTGCCACTTTAGCTGCAAAGTCAAAACATGTGAATCCATATTCAAAGCTGCATCCAAAGGGTTTGGTACCACACCTCCTAATTACTGCATCAGCTTTCTCTTGCATTAGAAAGCTGGTAAAGAACCTGTAAGCAATCATCTGCCCTTCTGTAAAATATCGCAAAATATGCTATTTGCAATTAATTCCCATTTGAGCAAGAACGTCTATTTTAGAAAAATATCTGAACTGCTTTAAGAATTGTTTCAGTGTTGCAGAACCTACCTTTCAACTTGGTGAGTTGTTCCAACCGCCACTCACCACCAAGCTCTTAGCTATAAATTGATGTCTTATTTCCACCGTGGTTTCTCGCTAATTCAGTTTTCGGACTGTCAGTTTAATTGTATTACCATCTGCTGGACAAAGAGCTTTTTCTTCTAAAACTTTTTTTTTTCTTATGTTGATATTCAAAAACTGATGAAATTAGAAGCTTTTAATGTTTTCTTCGCTAAAGAAAAGAGATTCAGCCATGTGTAGAGCCCACCGCCCCCCCCCCCCCTTA